>JAGWCC010000418.1:0-600000 GCA_022651775.1 Drusus annulatus | reverse complement strand
ACAATTGAAGACCAATCTTTTCTTTTTCCAGCACCTCGTTTTTGATAATTCAAATTCGTGTGCATTCACATTGTAGAATTTGACAGCACTATATATAATCGTATAGCGCTGTCTCATGTTTTCATTTGACTAAATCTGCGCCGATTTTTTTTTTTTTTTTTTCAGCGACGATATATTCTTCTTCTGATGATGTGATTATTTTTCTCTCCATACCTTGGTTAGTTCCTCAGAGCAATAATATACCAGCGTCCCTCATAGTGTAGTCAGGATTGATGATTTTTTCCTGACTCGGGTGTGGCTAGATCTAGGGCTAGGGTATTTATACATCCATTCATAGCACATGTCGACATAATGTTTTTGTTTATTTGTATAACCACTTGTTCAAAGTATTGTTATAAACAAAAATATAGGATATAACCTAAAAATCCGTTAAGTTTCGTCCTGTTATGTCGCATGATCAAGTGATTGTGTCCTGCCAGTAGTGACTTGCCAGGTAAGTATGTTGCTGTATATTTATATAAACTAGGAATTAATATTAAGTAGAAACTAAAATTTGTACAGCGCCCTTGAGGTGATTTTTCACAAAAACGGCGCTATACAAATTTTCCAAATATTATTATTATTATTATAGCAAAACATAGTGGGAGTCACCGGAGACGCGGGAGACGGATGCCCTAGCCACGCCTAGGTCTAGCCGAGTCCGGCAAACCTCATAAAAACTGACCACAGCAGCGCTCTCTCTTGTATATTATTGCTTTGAGGGTAAAAATATGCAACTCTCTCTCCACATATATTCTTACTCTGAGGTTAGTTCATATTCATATTCACAGATTGCCGCCAACTGCCATCTGTTGAATGCATCCAGTATTGTATAATCACACCAGAGACGCAAACCTAGTTTTCTCCACATTGGTTTGTTTGCTACCTAAAGGTAGGTACTTTAGCATGTAAAACCGTAGCGTGGTGGTTTACATTTTTTGTAGGTTTTCGAGTTAGATTCCAATATTCCAGAGCAGTGAAAAATATTAAGATTATCATATTTTTTATAGAATATACTTTCGTTTCATGGACAATGGAAAAATCTGAGATATAGCAAAACCTGGATAGAAGCAAGATAAGTAAAAAATAAGGATGCTTATACTATAGTACTGGGATAATAAACTGTCGTATTTTAGTATATGCTTTTTAATATCATCAGACAGATCTTAGTGAACGTACTATAATATCAATACAATAAAAATAATTGGAATTACCTACTACCTATATTATAAATACATAATGAATATCATAAAACTTGAATGGCTATCACCCTCAGAAAAGTTGTTGAGGTGCATAAAATATCCTATGATTAAAACAGAACTCAAAATATTATGATTTCCAGAATATATACATTCAGAAAGAACAGCAAACGTCGATTCTGAATATATTAATTTCATTATACCTATATATAGTTTGATTATATGGTACAATTAATCAAGAGATTTTGAAAATTTATTAAAAAATGGTTAAAAAAAACACCCCTGACGTCATTTGACCCCGATCGCAGCGCCATTGCGAAGCATTCAGAGAAATTTACAACGATTGTGACGTCATTTGACTCAAAATGGAATGGAACTTTTACACTTCGAATCAGGCCCGTGTTCACGAGGCGAGAAAACCGATCTTTAAAAATGCATTCCACTCTTAAAGCGTGCTTTAAAATAACTAGTAGGAAGTGTTAAACGGTTAAAATGATTTTTTATAAAATACTGGAGTTTCTCGTTGTAGACATGGGTTGAAAATACTAATTCATCTTGACAGTTTATCTGAATAATTAATGATTTTAGACGTTTTTTATCTTACATGTTTTAAATAAGTATATTTGTACCGCATCAATTTTAATTCTTACGGTGATTTTTTTGTTTAATTCCTTTTGTAACTTAAAAACTAGACTCGACTACATATTATTAAATTGTTTGCACTCCTTCCTTTGTCATCGAGATAGATGTGACAGGGCAGATGATGGACACTGCAAGACACTCCAAACATTGGCTCAAGTAGGAGGAGAAACATCACGTTTGCGGGATGACTGTGCCAAGAGTCAAACAACACAATGTCTGACCGTGAGAATCTTAACGGCCCTCCACAAGACGACAATTTGTTTGTAAAAACATTACGAATTTAAAGATTCAGTCGAAGATCTGAGATGTGAATCGCCAAAAAATAACTTCATAAAGAACATCTTAATTCAGTCGATTGCCGGGAAATGTTCGGATTCTCATTTTTTTAATATGCACAATTTTTTTTTTTAGTAAAGACATCGTTAAAATAATGTACGAGGCCTGTTCAAAATAAAAGGTGAATTTTTAATTTTCGCGGGCTGTGTATATTCGACTATCGATTTTTTTTTTGTATGTTGGTACACATATGTTTATCATATGTTAGCATAGTCAGCCATTTTGGATTAGTGGTTTGTTTTTGAAAACTGGAAAGGTTAGTCACGTTTTTGTGTGTTCTTCGATTTTTTTACTTTTGAAAAAAATGAATCAAAGGATATGTATTAAATTTTGCTCTAAAAATGGAATAAAGTGCTCCAACGTACTTAAAATGTTGACTGTGGCGTTCTGCGAGTCTACTTTGTCTCAAAAAAGTGTTTATAAGTGGTACAAGCGCTTTACAGAAGGCCGAGAAGATGTTAATGACGATGAGCGTCCTGGAGTTGTGGAAAAACAAATCATGGATTTTATTCTTTGACCCTTTTTTTTCAAAAGTAAAAAATCGAAGAACACACAAAAACGTGACTAACCTTTCTAGTTGTCAAAAACAAACCACTAATCCAAAATGGCTGATAATGCTAACATATGATAAACATATGTGTACCAACATAACAAAAAAAAAACAATAATCGAATGTGCACAGCCCGCGAAAATTCAAAATTCACCTTTTCTCTTGAACAGGCCATGTATTTATGTCAGGGTAGAAGACCTACATTTTCCGTTTTTTTTTCGAATCATTCTCGTAGCTGATCTTCAATCGAATCTTAAAAAGTGTAATGTTTTTAGAATAATTAGGTCGCTAGTGTGGATGGCCGTTGAATCATATCTCGATGTGTTTATTAAATTTGTTTGTGGTCTCACAAACAAATTTAATAGTCTCGTATTTTCTGCATATTAATTAAGATTAACCTAGAATTTCGTGATTCCCAAATATTAATTCACGTAGCAATAGCCTCCGAACTTAAAATAGAGCAATTTTGCAACTCCCATAGCTACAACTTCTTGAATCAAGTCCCCTAAAGCAAATCAACGCCTGATGACGCTTTTGATCATCCTGATAGTATTTAAGATGGGAGTCCTCAGGGTCAAGCAGGCAGTGATGCTGCTGAAAATGATGAAGGTGGTGACGACTTCTTGAGAAGTCTTCTTCAAAAACCACCTCTCCTCGTAGCCGAGGCACAGGCAGGTGATGCCGAACACGAAGGCGAGGATGGAGGTCAGGTTGTGGTAGATCTTGATGAACAGGGGCTTCTTCAGTCTCAGGAAGGTGGCGAAGTGTACCATCGGGCCGTTCAGGAAAGCGATCAAAAGGAATACCAAGGCCACCAGACCTAAAAGAAAGAAACACGATGTTACATATTACCACACCTGTATCGGACGCCTGCGGGTCATTTGTAGCCGGGCGCATAGAATATAGAATTAGCTTATAGAATATTTAGAATTAAGATTTAAACTTGTAAATTTCATATTAGAAAGTTACATTTTCCTCTCGGAGTTAATGTTTATACCCAATAATGAAGCCAGGGAACTGATCCCACACCACTCAGTGCGGATAATACACTAGAGCATTGTGACGAGACGGAGGGCCATCTGCGGGGATCGGAACGGATCGCCGTATTTACGTCGTATCCCCTCTAAGGCAGGTAGGGGCCGGGCCGCAAAGACACTGGACCGGGCCGCCAGCCAATCAGCGCCAAGCGCAACAAAGATCATTCTGACAAAAATATTATGTAATATTTACTAATAGGTGCATAACTTATAATTAGAATAGCGAGAGTTCAGACGTTGATATCACTAAAAAATATACAGATTTGACGGCTGAACTTTCGCCCACATGTAATATTGCAAATAAAATGTCAAATTGTTAGTTTTAAGTAGTTATAAGTAATATTGTCCCCCATCTGCTGTTTATCGGACCCTCATTGTAAAACCTATGTGATTTCATAAGCTTATAATAAAAATGCTGGGAAGGGGCAGTTTATATGAAGCGAGAGAACTCAAGGAGAGCTGATACTGGATTTTTTTAGTTTTCCCCTGCAAAAATACCAGCGGAAAATATGACCCCTCAAAGAAGAGTACTCATAAAAAACGGGGTGATTTTTGTGCACGGTGGCTGGGCTGGAGCTTTAAATATCGGGTGAAAACTGGTCCACGGCAGAACACTTTCAGAATCCCGACCGGCATTATCTCTCCTGACTTCGCTTCTTGACTGCTTCTTCCCGCCTGGACTACTAGAAACTTGTTTGACTTCGCTTCTTTGACTGCTTCTTGCCGCCTGGAATACTAGAAACTTGTTTGACTTTGCTTCTTTGACTGCTTCTTCCCGCCTGAACTACTAGAAACTTGTTTGACTTCGCTTCTTTGACTGCTTCTTGCCGCCTGGAATACTAGAAACTTGTTTGACTTTGCTTCTTTGACTGCTTCTTCCCGCCTGAACTACTATAAACTTGTTTGACTTCGCTTCTTTGACTGCTTCTTCCCGCCTGGACTACTAGAAACTTCTTTGACTTCGCATTTCCCTGGACCATCGCCTTCTACCGCCTCTGGATACGCCGACTTGCCGCACCCGTTCCAGGCCCGCTCAATACCTACCAGCTGGCTGGCTAGAGGAAACTGGCACCTCACATTTACAGTCAATGTGCTGACGATACGTCTGGCACAACACCTACAATGGACTGGAAGGAATCATTTGAGCTGAAGCCCAGATGGCTACACGCACTCGGAGGCCAAATATTTAATTGATAAATGATTGGTTTTTTTCTTATACCAGGGTAAAATGCGTATAATCATTTCATATGTGAAATTAATTTATTTTACTATAAAATATATTGAATTATTTGAAAAACTTAACCGCAGGAAATTTCTAACTCGAATATTTAAACTGAAGCGGAAGGAAGTTTTTTTTACTCAGATAAGGATGATTAAATTGAATTGAATAAACGCATTTAGCCCAACATTTAAAATTAAATTGAAAAAATCGAGAGAAAGTAAGTTATTATTTACCCATGATACCGTGATCGGAATTAAAGTGTGTCGGTTTGTCGTAGATTATGAGGGAAATTCCGGCGATGGCTAAGATGGATCCAGCGCCGGCCAAGAGCCCGTGGATTGTCTTCTTGGTGGACTTCTGCAGCGTGTGCGACCAGGAGTTGTCTCCCGAAAGGGTCATTATCATCTCGGCCATGAGGAACTGGTACTACAATTAAAATAACAATGGTTAAAGATCAAAAAAAAAATTACAAAGCATTAGTATTATTATTTTCATTATATTTATTTAATAACAAAGATATAATTTAATAAATAATATTTCCAAAATATTTTTTACTGATATATTATCCTCTGTGTCTGGGATTTTGTTGTTGTTTTTAATTGCAAAATATTTTTTTTAATAAGTAAGAAAATTTTGGTCGGGAGGACCTACATAATTTTATGTAAAATATTTTATTTTATTTCGTATACAACTGTTTTCGAAAAGATTCAAAACAATTTATTATCCCTTACTTTAAACAAAGTAACTCAACGGGCACAAGACCCATGCCCTTTATCCAACATGTTTTTGTAAAACTTATTTCCCAGCCTTTTATTTCAAGAAATGGTCCTTCTAGTCGAATATTTATATTAAAAAAAAACTTTATGTGAAGGATTTTTGTGTTGTAATCACAAATTAAAAAATAAAAAATTGCCCACATAGTAAATTTTAAAATAATAATAATAGAAGTTCAACTATCCCCAACAGTTATTTTCACGCTTTATATTTCAAAAGTTGGTCCTTCGAGTCGGATATTAGTATTAAAAAAAAAAATTTTTTTTTCTTTGTGAGAAGGATCCTTGTGTTGTAATCACAAATTAAAATTTAAAAAATTGCACAGATAGTTAATTTAAAAACAATAATAATAGAAGTTCAACTAACCCCAACAGTTGTCAGCATTACATGCCATTCCATATGCCCGATGGTGCTCCTGCAAGTCAACCAAATAGTGACCACCGAAATAATCGCTATAAGGCAGTGGTTAATCGTGTTCAGAATGTCCCACACTACTTCGAAACCTATTCCCTTAGAAGTCGAAACTTCACTCGAGGATTGTCCATTCAACTCTTCCCAGCTCTTAGGTGTCTCGTCAGCCATAATATGTTTTGAATCACAGAAATATTACTAATTCAACTTCACTTTGTAAGAAACTTGAAACAAATGAAGATTTTGTGATTTAATTTCACCAAGTTTGATACTGTCAGAATTTGAAACACAATTAGCATAAATATTTGAAGCTTGCAATTTAAAAACTTTAAAAATCAACCTGTATTACTTTAGAACATTTGTAATTATTTTTAGCACTTTATTTATAATAAATTATTATATTTTTACTAGTCTCATACGAGATGGTTAGGTTAGGTTTTTGCGATTAGGTCTGTAACATTGGTGACAATGATCCACAAGTAGATCTACTTCAAAATTTATAGCTTTTTTTGTTTCTAACACAGACAGTCTATCCACCTGAGCCAGTCATAATACATACAAATTAAAGTAATGATATATATATAAGTTTGGAAACATCCATACTATAATATTTTATTGAATAATTTATTTAGTTATAAAATTTGACATTTTATATCTAGTATTTTGCATTTCCTAAACATTCTCTTACAATATATCGTCCCCGGAAAAGCAGAAGGGCTGAAGCGCCATTTTGGGAAGTTTACACCAGAGCACTTTAAAGTTTTAAAGTCTTCAGTACCTGGTTGGATTTTGAAAAAAACAACTCAGGTAACTCAATGCTCTCACTGATTTACCTGAATCAATTAAATACCAAAAAAATCAACTTTGTCAAAAAAGAATAACAAATTTGTGTCGCTTGAACAAACTTGTTTCGCTTGAGTCAAATCTTCTTTCATGTGGTAAATACATAGATGGCTGTAAGGCCAAAAAAGTCTTCAGATTCAAACGACAGGCATAGCATTTGATGCAAAAAAAACTGATCAAAATTGCATATTTAACACATATTTGACCAACGCATGGCTTAAGCCCTTTTGCCTTTCCTGCGGCGATATTACGTCAATCGGTTCGGTGAAATAGCCAGGAAATATTAAATTCACTTCAAGAGATTTAGCGAAAAGTGCCTAAAAAGTAATTAAATCATGAAAATCGATTTAAAATGTATTAACATTAAAGTAGGTTTTTCATTTCAACGATTTTTAGCTTATATTTCCGACTAAATCTTATAATTCGTTAAACTTTTACAATAATTTTATGGCTAGTGTAGAGGGACGTCAAGTGGTATTAATTTTCAAAAGAAATTCAAGACTTTTAACCATGATTGCTCTCGCAATATTGATCGCGATCTCGTATCTTAAATCGGTGGGAAATAGATAAACGGTTTGCGGCACGTTCTTGTGCGACAACATCTCTACGTGCTTCTTGATCTATTGGATTGGCACGTAAACACTAAAAATGATAAATTATTATTACTAGCACCTATATAGATTATTGAATTAAAATCTATTTAATTTTAAATTGTTTTAAAATAAGTGTTATTCATTTTTAACGCTGTTGTCATATACGTGACCTTATTTATTTATTTGTCATATCCCCCTAGAATTCCTGAATTATGTCGTATGGTGGGAGGAGCCATATTAAGGCATTTTAGTCGAGGAAAGTCAATATTTTATTGTTTAAGTCAACGCGGTAATAGGGAACCTATTTACCGCGAAAGACTACTTGGAAATTTAGAACATCGTTCGAGGGTGTTACCTAACATACAATGCCCCCGACCCGAACATAATATGCACTAGTACTGTATCAAAATATATCGAGCTGTTAGAAATAACAGCTAGTAAAATATATTAGTATCGTTATATACTAATATATTTGACGCCTATGTACCTATTATTTTATCTGCGCTCGCCAAACTAACAAAAATGTGAATGAGTTTATACTTCGAGAACGATATTATGCGTAGTTTGATATAATCTTTTGGTTATATATCTTCTTACTAGACGTCTTTGTGGATTTTTCTATCCGAAACGGCCGATAGGTAGCGCTTCCCATCAAGCGAATAAAATAATGACTACATAAAATTTAACCGTTATGAAATATCTCCCAATGTCTTTTCATCGAGCTGTTATTTTAGAAGGGGATTATTCTTATTATTACCAATAGGTTCGTTATTCATTATTTTTGCTAGTTGGTTTTGTTTCAATCTCAAAATCGTTTCGTTTGGCGCGTTTTTACTTGTCGCGCGTGCATTTGATGTTTTTTTTATGAGTTGAAGAATACGATCAATGGTGTAATTGTCTGATGTTTATGTTTTGTTACACGGCCAAATTGCAAATACCTAGTCTAGAAGTTTTAGTAGACAATACGACGCTATATATTATTTTACTTTTTTAGTATTGCATTTGTATTATTAGTGCATATAATTCAACGTCTAGACTTAACGATAATAATAAATGGATAACTTTTATAGCGCCGTTTTCGTTCGAAAATCACCTCAAGGACGCTTTGTGTACCTATATGTAATTTAGAAAAAAAAAAATTATATTGGTAGTCCACCAAAAAATAGTTAACGTTATTTTCAACGGTTATATTTAACAGTTAACAATCGCCAACGATAACGGCGTTGGCGTTTTTTCGAATTATAGTTAACGCCCAGTACTAATATGCACCCGGCTCTACACTTTATCTGGCCGTGTGAACACCGATAACACTATCACCTACAATGGACCCGAACTTGGAAGCGTGTCACTTCTTGCACACGACTCCAAAAACGAGAGCCCCTATAAAAGGGGCCACAACATCACACAAGAGGCTAATCTCCAACCTTGTGTTAAAGAGATTACTTGTCTCATTTGTTGTCAGATTCTCCATTTGAAAATAATGTTTAAAACTCATTTGTACTTTACCTTATTTTAAAAATAAATATTGTGTTTCCATCGACGCATTATTTCATATAAAAAAAAACATTAAAAGTTAACTAGGGCCATATGTAGGTATTAATTAAAAATAATTTTCTTGAGAACTTTTAAAATCTGGAACTGATGTCAATTGAAATTATCTATTAATTATTGAAATAATATCAATAATCTTTAGCACAAATATGAAACAGAGAAAGCCAGAAACTAAAAAGAATAACGGTCGCGACTGAGACTTGAACTCGGAACCTCTCCTCTATTCGGGAGTAATGCCTCTGCAAATTGAGCTACCGAGACTTCATTAGAAACCGGCATTTCAAACGATCTCATACTTTATTGAAAATTGTTTTTCAATTTCTTCCGAAGTAGGCTGCCATCTTTGTAATGGTAGACAAAGCTTTACCCGAGCACATATTGTATACCTAGAAGGTGTCTTGGATAAACCCATTATAAACCGGTTTAATGAATCAGGAAAAACCTTATAAACCTTACCAATTACCCTAAAGTAAGGTTGAATCCACTCTTTCAAAAGATCGTGGACTCTAAATATCACAACAAAAAAATATTGGAAAATTCTTGTTGAAATGCGGTTAGATTTGGAATGAAAAATAAAATCGTTAAATACTTCAATTGGCTTTACACTCTGCGAGATTACCCCTGTAAAAGGTCACGGTCTTCCGGAAATACAATTTGAAGATAGTTCTGACTGAACAAAACGCTTCAAAATCGAAGATCTTCGGAAAAATTCATCACTTTCGAATTTGGAGTTTGCAATAAAAATTAGCTTGGGAGCTTCTAGGCAGCGCCGGATCCACCATACGTTCAAACTGAGCAAAAAACATAGAAGAAAAAACACATCTGAAGGGGCGCCGTGAAAATAATAAATAAATATACTTTAGATATTCCCTAAATCATATCAAAATTACCCCAAATCATTTAAAAATTACCCACATCCTGGGATAATTATATTTTTTTATTGCGCTGGCAGCATTGAACGACTAGTGAAAATGTATGGGGGCTGGGGAGTAGCTTTTTGTCACAGTATTTTTTACGTATTGCATAGTGGTTATTTGGACGTAAAGTCTGTTTTTGAATGGAGTGTTATACGTTAAAATTATGAGAAGCAAAGTCTACAACCATCACCGTGTGCGTTGTTTTGATACAACAGTCAAAATGAACCGTTAGAGATGGTACATATTTTTGTCACGGTGACATTGTACCAGTGACCCTGCTTTTGAATGTGGATTATAAACTTCCAATAAGGGTTTGGCAAGCCCGAAATCCAGAAAAGGAAAATGTGGTCAAAAATAAAGTACAAAAGAATTTGAAAATGAATTGGGATTCATAGTCGATCAGCCAGTGCCTGGTTTCGGAAATTCCAATAACGCTTATATCGGCAGGCGCTTTTTAAGAAACGCAGAATCGGCTTTTTAAATCACAGACGTAGATTAAATTTTTATTGAAAGAATGCACACAATTTTCGTAACAGTACATACAGGTGTTTACGATATTCATTTTGGCAATTTTCGTAAGTTTATACTTAATAAAGTAATAAGTGTTCCGTTTAAATGGATCCGTGGGATTGTATGCCCCCTACTATGCACAAATTACTAAGGGGTAACAAGTTACTTATTACCCAGGGCAAGGCATAATTTCAATTTCATTGCTGCCGATTGGCCAATAATTATCAGAAGAGGCTCAGGAAGCTCGAAATAAAGATTTTAAAAAAATATTCTAGAGAATGTTCTCGTGAGAAATGTAATGAAGATATTTTTTTAATTTAATGTAAGTTGCCTCTGATCCTGTCATACGTAAATAAAAATAGGAAACTCCCGAAAAAAACATTAACACGTTTTCACAAAGAAGAATTCGTTTTAATCATTTTCTAGGATATTCCTTCGTCAGATGTTTGTTACACGAATGATAATTATTATGATAATAAATAGCTTAGCCCTTATATTTAATTTTTTGATTCATAATGAATTTCATTGGGAGTAAAGTCATTGGAAGGCTTGTTTGTAACTTTTCTGAAGAAAAATATTTGACTTTGTTTTAGAAACCACCAGGAATGTCTCTCGAAGCAACCATCTAATTTCTACTTAAAAGCATTCCTTATAAGAATTCGTGTTTCACGCTTAGATGAATTAAATAATGTAGATACGTTACTGAGACAACGCGCGTGACTGCACTAAACTAAGCCAACGTGTCATACCTGAGATTTACTGCGTTTAGTCTGGCACAAACATTCATTTAACAAACAAGCTGTTACCAGCTGCCACAAACGCATCGCTGTAAGCTCTTTTCTGAAATAAAATGCCTTCCTGTGCTTTTGACAAGTGTAAAAATCATTCGGGAACAAAAAACAAATCTCATAGAGTTTCTTTTCATGCGAAGTACACACAAATCACTTATTATTTCAATCAATACAATTATTCACATACCAAATGGCATAAGTGAGATAGCGAATGCAGAAATGTATAAGTGTGTGGAAGACAACCTAGCGACAGTACACGAGTACGTCGAATGCTACTTCGCTCGTAAGTTCGTTAAAGAAGAGAGGGCTTGTAACGCGGAGAATGTAACGCGGGACGTTCATATAGCTATCTCATTCATACACACATATTCTGCTTGGTATGGCTATCCTTTTCATGCGTTATGAGATATCAGAACGTGCCAAATTTATCGTTCAATTTGTCTGAATATGACGTGTCTTGTATTTTATGTCTATGGTTTCAGGTAGTTCTATACTCCACTCAATACAGTAAAAAAAGTTTTTTTTACTTCAATAAGAACACACAGGTTTTTTTTAATGTTGACTTGATATATTATTGAAATAGCATGCAGACATATTATTCGTCTAATAATGTGATTATTTTTCTCTCCGTGCCTTGGTTTGTTCATATGATCGCTGGAAAGGCAAAAGGGCTTAAGCGACACTTTGGTCAAAAGTGAGTCAAATATGCGATTTTAATCAGATCTTTTTTCTGCATCTCATGCTTTGACTCTTGTTTGATTGTGAATACTTCTATGACCCTACAGCCATCTAAAATATATTTAACATTCAAGACAAGGCCTCAAGCGATACAAGTTTGGGACTTTTTTGGGTTTTTTGTTGCTTCAGGTGAGAGCATTAATTTTATTGAAAAAAAAACTTTAAAGTGCTCTGGTATACACTTCTCAAAATGGCACTTTTGCCCTTTTGCCTTTCCGGCGACGATATTCATTTTCACAGCTGCCGATCCATCTGTCATGTCGATGCCATCTGTTGAATACATCCAGTATTTTATTATGACATCAAAGACGCAAACCTAGTTTTATCCACATTGGTTTGCTTAACCTAAAGGTAGGTACTTTAGTATGTAAAACCCTCAGAGCAATAATATACAAGAGGGAGCATTGCTGTAGTATGTTTTACCGGACTCGGCTAGTCCTGGGCGTGGCTAGGACTTGGGCTAGGGTATTTATACATCCATTCATAGCACATGTCGACAAAAATGTTTTTGTTTATTCGTAGAACCACTTTTTCACAGTATTGTTATAAACAAAGATGTAGCATACGAGTATAACCTAAAATACCGTTGAGTTATGTCAATTTATGTCGCATATCAAAACGTGTGGGCGGAGTCAACGGAGACGCGGGACACGGAGAACATTCTTACAATACTTTAAAGCGGTGTGATAATTTGGGATTTTGTTTGTCTCTTTCTTTCTCATGGTGTACGACGTAAAAACCCGGAGAAAGTGATTTATCCCAAATTTGTATAGGTTAGGTAAAAATAATTAGCTCTCTCTCCATTTATTGTTACTCCAGGGTAAAACCGAAGAGTGGTGATTTATATTTTTTTGTAAGTTTACGGGTTAGATTAGCAGTAAAAAATATTAATATTGTCAGATTTTTCATATATTACATTTACGTTTCAAAATGAGAAATGGAAAAACCTGGTTAGAAGCAAGGAAAGTTGCAAAATAGCAAGGATGCCTTGCTTTTGATGAAAAAAAAACAGTTGTTTTTTAGTATACATTTTTACTATAATATCAACACAATAAAAATAGTTGTAGGTGCTTACTAACTGTATTATAAATAATGAATATCATACAATTAGAATGCCTGTCACTCTCAGGAAAGTTTTTGAAGTGCATAAAATGTTAACAATTTATCAGAAAAGAGATTCATAGTGATGTTCAGCCATTCATTTTCGTTAATGCGTAGCATGATAATTAGGTACCCATGATTAAAACAGAAATCAAAATATTATCACTTAAAAAAATATATACATTAAGAAAGAACAGCAAACGCCGATTTTGGACATATCAGTTCAATGTACCTATATGGTTTGATTAATATGGTACAGATAATATATTGATTTAGAAGGATTATTAAAAAAAAAAACATTTTAAAAGAACTCCCCTGACGTTATTAGACCCCGATCGCAGCGCCATTGCAAAGCATTTGGAAAAATTTACAACGTTTGTGACGTCATTTGATTCAAAATTTAATGGAAATTTTTCACTTCAAATCAGGCCCGTGTTCACAAGGCGAGAACATCAAATTTTGAAAATGTATTCTACTCTTAAAACGTGCTTTAAAATAACTAATATTCAAGTGTTAAACAGTGAAAATTATTTTTTATAAAATGCTGTAGTTCCTCATTGTAGACATGGGTTAAAAATGCGAATAAATCTTGATAGTTTATCTAAATAATTAATGATCTTAGACGTTTTTTATCTTACATGTTTTGAATAAATCTATTTGTAGCGCACCAATTTAAATCTTTACGGTGGTTTTCTTTAACATAACATTAATAATAACATGTTTAATACCCTTTGTAACTTTAAAACAAGGCTCGACTACATATTATTAAGTTGTTTGAAATGTGTTGCACTTCTTCCTTCGTCATCAGGATAGATGTGACAGGGCAGATGGTGTACACTGCAAGGCACTCCAAACATTGGCTCAAGTAGGAGGAGAAACATCACGGATGCGGGATGACTGTGCCAAGAGTCAAACAACACAATGTCTAACCGTGAGAATCTTGACGGCTCTCCACAAGATGACAATTTGTTTGTAAAAGCATTTCGAATTTAAAGATTCAGTCGAAGATCTGAGATGTGAATCGCCAAAAAATAACTTCATAAAGAACATCTTAATTCAGTCGATTCTCGAGAAATGTTTGGGTGTTCGTCTTTTTTAATAGGTACAAATTTGATCTTTTAGTAAAGAAATCGATAGAATAATGTATTTTTGTCAGGGTGAAGACCTGCATTTTCCGTTTTTTTTTTCGAATAATGGCTTAGATCTTCAATTGAATCTTAAAAAGTATAATGTTTTTGCAATAATTAGGTCGCTGCTGTGGATGACCGTTCAATCATATCTCGATTTGTTTGTGTTCTCATAACCAAATTTAATAGTATTGTCTGCATTTTAATTGAGATTAACCTATAAATTGGTGATTTCCAAATATAGATTCACTTAGCAATAGCCTCCGAACTTAAAATAGACCAATTTCGCAACTCCTATAACTGTAACTATAGCACTTGCACACATAATTGCTGTGGCTTCACGAAACAAGTCTTCTAGCAAATCAACGCCTGAGGACGCTTCTGATCATCCTGATGGTATTTAAGATGGGAGTCCTCAGGGTCAAGCAGGCGGTGATGCTGCTGAAGACGATGAAGGTGGTGACGACTTCTTGGGAAGTCTTCCTCATAAACCACTTCTTCTCGTAGCCGAGGCACAGGCAGGTGATGCCGAACACGAAGGCGAGGATGGAGGTCAGGTTGTGGTAGATCTTGATGAACACGGGCTTCTTCAGCCTCAGGAAGGTGGCGAAGTATGCCATCGGGCCGTTCAGGAGAGCGACCAAAAGGAATACCAAGGCCACCAGACCTAAAAGAAAAACACGATGTTACATATTGCCACAGCTACATTGGACTGGAAGAAATTATTTGAGCAGAACATATCATTAGCTCGGATAGCTATGCGCACTCGGAGGCCAAATATTTAATGGATGAATGTTTTTTTTTTTTTTAGGTTGAAATGAGAATAATTGATATATCATATGTGCAGGCACGGCTCTGAGCCAAACGGTGCCTGCCACAGGTAAAATGTTTGGCGCCCCTTGTCAAAACCTAAATTTAAACACCAAATTTTCGAAAAACTTTTTTTTACGTCTAATTTCGTAGAAAGCAATCACTTGGTGGTTATAAATATTTAAAGAAATCAAAAAATAACTTTGTATAAAGAAATTTGTCTCTTTCTCTTCGTTCCTTTGTTATAATTTAAATGTTGTTTTATTGTTTTCTCATTGTTCTGTTATTTTATTTTATGTTTTGTTCTCCCTCTGTATGTATAATCGCACATTTTATATTTTCTCGTTAGTATAATTTTGTACCCTGATGATGCTTAGGCTAAGCGAAACCAGTCGGTAATAAATATATATATATATATATATATATATATATATATATATATATATATATATATATATATATATATATATATATACATATATATATCCGTAGTCTTATACAAAGTTATTTTTTTCATTTATTCTAATAAATTAACTTATTGTGTAAGTATAGTACAATCTTCGCTATTTTCTACGGAGACCCATACATATACACATTTTTTATAGAAATACCATCACTGTTAACCACTTGATTTTGGCAGGTTTCTCCTATGAAAATATCTAAATATAAACTATTTAACAAATCCAAAAATAATTATGCTTAAAATGTTAATGTTTTGTTTTGTTAAATTAGCAGAGTAACACAATGGTTCGTCATGTGACATTAATTAATATTGAAATGGGTAAATAACTTAAATATTTTAAACTGCAATTCTGAAGTGCCATCTTGGAAGTGAAAGGAAGTTTTTCTTAACTAATACCGAGTTACAAAAACTAAGGAATAAATAGAAGCATTTAGCACGACATTTAAAATTAAAATTAATAAATTTAGAAAAAAGTAAGTTATTATTTACCCATGATCCCGTGATTGGACTTGAAGTGTGTCGGTTTGTCGTAGATTACGAGGGAAATTCCGGCAATGGCTAAGATGGATCCAGCGCCGGCCAGGAGCCCGTGGACCGTCTTCTTGGTGGACTTCTGCAGCATGTGCGACCAGGAGTTGTCTCCCGAAAGGGTCATTATCATCTCGGCCATGAGAAACTGGTACTACAATTCGAATAAAAAAGGTTAAAAATCGAAAAAAAAATGCAAACATAAATATTTTTATTTTCACTATCTAAAGTACTTACATATACATATATATATACATATTTTTTAATTGAAAAGTTAAGCACTAGTAAAGATACGATTATAGTAAATGATATATCCAAAATGTTTTTTATTAAAATCCTCTCTATTTGGGTTTTTTGTTGTTTTTAATTGTAAAATATGATATTAATAAATGAGAGAACTTTGGTCTGAAGTACATACAAATTTTATGTAAAACATTTTATTTAATTTCCATACAACTCTTTCCGAAAAGATTTAAAGCAGTTCATCATCCCTCGTAGATGTAAGAATACAAGTTTATGTCCCACAAAGAAACTCAACATGCACAAGATCTGGCTCTTTATCCAATATCTTCAGCGTTTTATTTCAATAAGTGGTCCTTCGAGACGGATAAATACCTTTTTTTGAGATTTTCATTATGTGAAGGACTTTGTGTTCTAATCCTAAATTAAAATGTTTGTATTAGCATTCATATTAGATATAAAAAAAATAAAAGTTCAACTCACCCCAACAGTTGTTAGTAATACATGCCACTCCATATGTTCCATGGTGCTCCTGCAAGCCAACCAAATAGTGACCACCGAAATAATCGCTATAAGGCAGTGGTTGATCGTGTTCAGAATTTTCCACATTATTTCGAAACCTATTCCCTTAGAAGTCGAAACCTCACTTGAGGTTTTTTCATTCAACTCTTCCCAGCTATCAGTTGTCTCGTCAGCCATATTAAGTTCTGAATCACAGAAATATTAAATTCAACTTCACTTTGTAAAAAACTTGAAACAGATAAAGATTTGGTTACTTAATTTACCAGGTTTGAAACTATCAGAATTTGAAACACAATTATACATTTGAAGCACGAAGCTTGGAATTCAAAAACTTAAAAAAATTCAACTTTTGTAATGTTAGCACTAAATTTATAATGAATTATTATATTATTTACGAGTCTCATACGAGATAGTTAGGTTAGGTTCTCACGACTAGGTCTGTGACATTGGTGACAATGATCTACAAGTAGGTCTGCTTCAAAATTTATAGCTTTTTTTACCTAACACGGTAAACGAGTGTATTCATCTAAGCTATAATTATAGCAATGATGTATGTAAGTTTGGAAACATCCAAATATTAAAAAAAAAAACGTTTTTTTTTTGTTTTTCGCATACATATTTAGTTATAAAATGTGTAATTTTAATATCTAGTATTTTGCATTTTCTAAACCCACTCTAACAATATACATTAATATGTGAGAAATAGTTTGGATGCAGGCGAATTCTCTATGCTTTATGTTTAATATTGTTTGTGTGTTACTGTATGCATCTGTGTTTTCTTGTTACAGTAAGTATAAAAAAGTAGCTAAAATTTGGACTTCACAACATTCGAATGACAATATTCGAAAAATTGCAAGCTTCATTTACATTAAAATGGAGTTCATTAAATATTTTAAAACTCTTATAATAAATTTTATTTTGGGTTTCCGATAAACTTCTTTTCGGAAGCCTAAAACTTTGCAACTTCTCGCAAGGTAGCCATGAATAGTACTACTAATACTAACATTTTTTTACATAGCATTGGGGAACATTTTACTATTTAACTTATTGACGGCCTCCATGGTCGAGTGGTAAGACGCTCGACTACGAATCCAAAGGTCGCGGGTTCAAACCCGGCGTGCGCCAATAACTTTTATTTAATTAATATGTGTCATAACACATTTAATTCATATAAAAATAATAACAAGTATATTTGCGGCATGTTCCAGAGTGGTAGATACTCTAAGTATCGCCCTGGTGAAAGACCACCATTCAGAATCGAAACGTTGCTTGAAATGGCTTAAGCCGTGTTTGGTGACCAGATCTGAATAGCCAGGTACTTCCCAACCTTCCTCTTCCCGATCTCCTTTCCCTTCCCACTACCTTCAGCCTCACAACATACCCCTATTGGGGATGCCATAGTCTCACTGGCTCTAGACGGTTGGGAGCAGTTGAGATTCTTGTGCGGTATTCATGTAAAAAAAAAAAAAAATACTATAGTGTTATTTGACAGATTGACACTTAACTCAATTAATTCACAGAACTAAATTAGAAAATCCTTTTGGTTAGATCAACTGAATCTTTTTGCAGATTATAATATTTTCAAAAAATGTAGTCACAGTGAATTTATAACGAAGTAACCTGTTTAGTTCAGTAACTAAGTTAGAAATTACACTTACTAATTTAGTAAGTGTAATTTCAGCCACTCGCTACACTAGCAATAAATATGTTGTAAAAGTACAACGGTTTCTAAGATTTCATCGAAGACCTAAGCTATAAATATCACAACATCAAAATAGTAGCTCTATACCCTAACATATAATCCATTTATCTACAGATTTAAAAAATCTAATCTATATTCGTTTAATACATTTTAATGAATCAAATTCAATGTCAATCGGTTCTGTGAAGTAGCCAGGAAATAATGGGGCATTCACTCCAAGGTATTTATCGAACAAATGTTAATTAAATCATGAAAATCGATTAAAAATGTATTTATATTAAGGTAGGTGTTTCATATCCACGATTTTTTAGCTGAGATCTTCGACTGAATCTTATGATTCGTTAAACTTTTACAATGATTTTACGGCTAGTGTGGAGGGACATCAAGTGGTATTCATTTTTAAAAGAAATTCGAGACTTTTAACCATAATTGCTCTCACAAATATCATGTATAGCTGGGTGGGAAATAGATAAACGGTTTGCGATTTGCGGCACGTTCTTGATCGACAACATGATAATCATATGTGCATCTTATAAGATCTATTGGATTGGCACGTAAACACTGAAAACGATAATTTATTTATTAATACTAGCACCTAAATTGATTATTGAATTAAATTAGTGTGCAGTGACCAAGAAAATCTATTTAATTTTAAATTATTTAAAAAATTTCATTTTATTTTCTTTTAACCATTTTTTTAATTCTGCCGTCGAATACGTGACCCGTCGGCAGTTTTCTAATTTATTTTGGATAAATAACTTACATTGAACTACTTAAGCGCTAACATACACCTGAGACGGCTAAAAGTAAGGTTAAGTTTTTTAAGATTTTCTTTATGTATAAAACTGAATTTTACTGAACAACCTTGATATACATTTTAAATTATGATATTTTACCCATATTGTGTGAAAATTTGGTTAAAAAATTTTAAACGATAAAAAAGTTACAGCCGTTTTCCTGGGACCTATTTTGCTGACAGCATTTGCGGTTCCAGACGTAAAATAAAATTATCTAAAAATATATATATCCGAGTATATATACATATACTAGATTTATTTCTTAAAGTAGATAGATAAAACTAGTACTTGTCAAAAAAATCGGGTCATGGCAGTCACTGAAATAAATCAGGAGATTTTTCGCTCAAAATTGTTCAGATGATGAAAAAAAAAAAAACTATGCAAGGTATCTCATTTAAAAAATAGTCTTATCTAATCTCTATCTTCCTATTGAAGTACCTACTTATTGTGCATTTTAGCAGGATTTTTTTCTATTTTTGAAATGGGTGGATTAAAGTAACTCTTTTTTTAGCTAGTTAAGTTACACCCCGTGATTTTCCACGGATTATTTCACAACTTATTTATAGTATTTTTTACCGCTCAATAAATATACCTAACCAGTCGTCCCTACACGGCATTTTTTTTGTTTACCCATTTTTGGTCGAATGCTATTTTTAAAACAACCCTTTTAGGAAAACAAAATCATTACTTAAATTATGAACTATCCTAAAATCATCCTTCAACATCGAAGTATCAATAAACATTCACTTGTGATAAACCCAAATTAAGATAACGCCTCAGTTGTGGGGCTGTATTGCAAAACTGCCCATTTTCAAAATGGGCGAAATTAAGTTAAATATGCAGACAGGAACGTTGGGGGCTAAGAAATCGACTGACATCATTATTTTCATGAAAAAAAATACTAAATCCTCATCATTTTTTAATTATAAATCACCCTTTTCTGCAAAATATACTATTTCCAGCTTAAATATAATTAACGTTTTTCTGCAAAAGTGACAAATTCCATATCGTGGCAATGTTTTCTATTTTCGGAGGAAATTTGAGAGTAACCTCATTTTTTTCTGCATAACTTACTATTTTGTAGAGATGGTCGATATCAGAATCGGGTGTACCTGCGGTTCCAGTTACCGGTGACCGGCGAGGAACCGGTTATTTATACAGTTCTTTTTGGAACCGGTTTCTGGTGCCAGAAAAGTTCCTCCGAGAAAATTGTTTATTCTCACCGCCAAAAAAAACTTTCATGGGGAGGGGGGTTGCTAGAGAAATAATATCTAAATACCTCAACTCACTCACATGCTGCACCAACATGTGTAGAAGTGACGTGGAAAAAAACCTTTGCCTTGCTGAACAACAAATGACTAATCATGTGAAACCTGCAAAGCGAGCAGACATCATTAAATTGATTAAATTTTTCACAGAACCCGAGGAACAAAAAAAAATACAATTATGTGATTAGTAGAGATGGTCCGATATTCCTGTTCCGGTTAAAAGGAACCAGTTCCAAGCCGATCGTCGGAACCGTCGATATTATTTCTCCGAGGAACCGGTTATTTTTGAAACCGGTTCCCGATTTTCGCAAATAAAAAGTTCCAGTTCTTTTCGTTTTGGAAATTACTAGCATCCCCCACTCCCATGATTTTTTTTGCCGAGGAAACCAGTTCCAGTTCTTTTTGTTTTCAGAATTTCTCTAGCAACCCCCCATGAAAGTTTTTTTTGTGGCGGTGAGGTTTTTTTAATAAATCAATTTTCTTGGAGGAACTTTTCTGGCACCAGGAACCGGTTCCAAAAAGAACTGGATAAATAACCGGCTCCTCGCCGGTCACCGGTAACTGGAACCGCAGGTACACCCAATTCTGATATCGACCATCTCTAGTCACCATCTAGAATTTTTTTACGAGTAATAATAAAAAAAATTTTTTTTACAAAATTTGCCTACAAATGTCTTGTTTTTTATTATTTCTACTTGAATAAATCTAAAATGTTTATTTGTCACATTGTTTAACTCCAAAACGCACTATTTGCAGGAAATAGTCACGTTACCAAAACAAAATAATTTAAATTATAAATTTAAAATACTATTCATCGAATGCCAAGTCAATAGATCACAGCAATAATTACAAATATTTTTGTCAATTATCAAAACAAAACATGTTTGTAGTATTATGCTTGCGAGAGTCGGTACAGTTTTTTTGGCTCTACTAAAAAAAAACGATTTTTGGAGATAGGCAGTTTTGCATTATAACTCCACAATTGTGTTAATATAAACAAGCGCGATAAATTTTAACTGATACAAGACCATGAACAATGAAGTATAGAGTAAGATTCTTAGAGAAGTTGCTCCACAAATGAATATTCTTTTTTTTTAATTTCGCCCGTGTACGGTATACATGTGGTCGGAAAACGAAGTCGAAACTTGAAAATGAATTTGTGTGTTTAGTGAGTTAATACATCGTCGGATTCACCATACGTTCAAACCGTGCAAAAAACATAGACGCCATCTCTGAAGGGGCGCCGTGAAAATAAAGATCATATTTAAATTTACCTAAAATATTCTCTAAATCATATCAAAATTTCCCCGTATCATTTGAAAATTACCCAACCTGAACAAGTGGGCAGGCCTTCACCAAACCGCGGATTGAGTATGGCTGGTAAAAAAGTATTAGTTTTCGAACTCGTGATGTTTTTGAACTGCACTATCCGATTTGATTCCCCGTGCGCGCGTGGATTTCTTGTTCTATCATTCGATGATAAGATTTCTACGTGTATCTTTTGTAAATCATTGAGAGCTCGTGTCTGAGTCTGAAGTGCCTATTCTACTATAGATTTCTATCAGGAACAATTGTTCAATGTTCGATCAAATTTGTGTACACTGAATCACACTCGAATCGAATATTTAATCAAATAAATTGCTGTAGTTTAGATTCCCCCCCCCCTCTCCTTCATTCAACATTGCGTCTTTGTTCAATGTTCGATGAAATCTTTATATCCTGTATCACTTTCAAATCAAATATTTAATCAAATAAACTGCTACAGTTTAAAATCCCCCCCCCCCCACCCCATTCAACATTGCATCTTTGTTCAATGTTCAATGTTTTCTCTATATCCTGTATAACTTTCGAATCGAATATTTAATCAAATAAATTGCTGCAGTTTAGAATCCCCCCCCCACCTCATTTAACATTGGATATTTTCTAAATCGTTTTTAAATATGGTCATTTTAGCAATATTTTTCTTATTATTTTAATGAGCTAACGTTTAAGTGCTTATTATAGCTTTGACGAGCTAACGTTTAAGTGCTTATTATAGTGCTTTATTATAGCTTTGACTATCGTTTTTCAACCTTTCTAGTATCACGACCCCCAAAATCCAAAAAATCTATGGCGGCTTTAAAAACTAAATACAGAAATTGTCTATTATCACTTGAAAAAAAATACTTATGTGTATTTCAAATGTCGATCTACGTATGGGATACGTGACTTTGGCAGAAAATCCTTCCCTTCAAACGTTACTTTTTCCCACTGATATAGATATATACTCATATGTAGATACGTAGGTACCTACCAACATTAATTTATTTTGGCTTATTTTTGTCTGGCATATTTAATCCCATGTTGATGACTGAACTTTGATTGGAAAAAAGTCAGCGATAGTGAACGATTAAGGAATGAGATTACAATTGTAGTCAGATAGAAATGTTGTAATATTTGAACACCAAAGGGCTGCATCCAGTTTAATAACCCAACGGGTTTTTAAAAAATACTGGAAACCCGTTGATGAAATTAAAAAGATCCAGAAACATGTTGTTGAAACAAACAAAAAAATGTCTGGCCGTACAATAATATTGTATTAGATGTATACAGGTACTTATATGTAATGTTTTTCTGTAACTAAAGATCGTATTGAACAAATATTGGGTTGGTAATCCGTTGTTCCGGTGACACCACTGGGTGTAAACTACACTGGATAGAAATGGTTGTACCATAAGATGTAACTAGGGTAATACGACTAGTCAACATTTTAAACGCAAATGTCAAACTGGGATCGAAGAAAAGGGCAGCATTTGTTTTTTCTCAAATATATTTTATTACCTATTTATTAGAAATACTTTGCTGGTTTCAGGGAGACGAAAGTTTATATATGGAGATATTTTAAATGCAATATAATAATTTTTTGGTTAAATAAAAATTCTATTTTAATTCACTACTACATATTATATAAGAAAATAATGTAAAACAATGTAATTAAAAACAGTTTTACCTTAAAAGTTATAAATAAACAGGTTTCCAAAAACTCTGAAAAAAATCTGGAAACCAGTTTTTTTAATATAATTTATTGTTTCTCTGAGTTAAAGGTGTTCTGGAAACCGTTTGAAATCCCACATAAATAGGCCATCGCGCAATCCAGGTCTGCTACGAATATCCCAAAAACTTGATACAATGAGTTGGAATGTAATATTTTAGTTATACTTGAATAGAAGATACCAGTGGATACTGTTTTTTTTTTTCAATATTCATTGGACTACCGACCTAGGTCTTGGTTACTACGTTACAATATATTCTGACGCACTTGAGGATTTACTTAAATATTCTCAATCGGTTTCGATGAAAGGTATTTTATCATCATTAGCTTAGACGTGAAAAGCCGCGCAACATCTGATTTAAGAAATAATTGATCAGTCTGAAAATAATTTTTGTTATAATTTTTTACCAACATCATCTATCAAATTGATTCGACACATTTGTGTATCAGTGATTGGACAATTTTACATTTCCACCAAAGATTATAATAAAATTACCCAAAGGGCATTTCACATAATAGTTTGTAGTGTTTTAAAATATAGCAATAATACATTCTTATACTATTGTACTCTCAAGAGTTAATACACTCATCGTGGGTTCAACATATAGTATAGTTTTTTTTACAATTTATGGTTTCACAATGTACACTTACCACATCACTGGTACATATATCGTCGCTGGAAAGGAAAAAGGACTTAAGCGACACTTTGGTCAAAAATAAGTTAAACATCCATTTTTGATTATATTTTTTTTCTGCATCGAATGCTCTGACTCTCGTTTGATTCTGAAGACTTTTGTGGCCCTTCAGCCATCTAAAACATATTTACCATTTGGTAGAAGGCTTGACTCAAACGACACAAGTTCGGGACTTTTTAAACTTTTTGTCGCTTCAGATAACTCAGTGGCAGCATTGAATTGCCTGAATCAACTTTTTTTTTCCAATCCAACCAAGCACTGAATACTTATGAATTTTATTGAAAAACAAAATAAACTTTAAAGTGCTCTGGCGTAAAATTCTCAAAGTGGCGCTTCAGCCCTTTGGCCTTTCCGGCGACGATATTACAGTGAGTTATTCCATCAAATAATAGTATTTAAGCATCCTATTTTGAGACCTTTCACATTGGCTTGCATATTTAAACTCGTTAAACAATTAATTGTACAGTGTGTAGGCTACGAGTAAGTATCTATTTTAATGATTTTAGTGCATATTTTGTTGAGTGTATTTTTAATATGCCTACCCTGTTTGTTGTGGATTATTGCGTAGTATTTGTAATTGAGTGCGATGTAAGTCTTTGCCGAGTTTTGAATTATATGCAAGAAAGTGTTTGTTATTTCAAATGGTTGTAAAGTAGTTGAGAGACTCTCATGTATCCAACGACAAACTTAAGATACCTATTTCGTGGGGCTCTGTTTTGGGCAATCGTTGAATAATTGTACTAGCTGTTATGCGCCAACCAGTTAAGCACGTCTGCAGAAACGGTAAAAACAAGACGATTCACAGGATGATGCTGCACGTCCTGGCTTCTTAATCAATGTGACCGGTACGAGTGCAGTCCGCTGGGCAAGGTTTTGGAAAGAGCGCCAGAAGAAGAAGAAAACTATCACCCAGCCGGCTTTCAAGGTTTCCGGAAACTCTTTGTTAAAAATAAACAACCGGAAACCAGTAGTTAAATGTAGTCATAAATAGATTTCCAGCACTGTGTTTACGTGAGTAAGATTTTCTTTAGTACCCGGCTGCGCCCGAGTTATTGAACAATAATTGCAAAAATATGTAACAAACAACACGGTGTCTATCTATCTTATGGCGTTTTTTGATACTCAATTGGAAATTTCAAAGCTCATGGGATCACGTTGGAAATGACGTTGCGACTTTAAAATGGTTTGATGACTTATACATTCCAGATAAAAAAAGGCTGTACAACTTTCATGATGCCAGAGCTCACGAGTTCGCTCAAGAATTACGCATTAAATGTATTGGGTTTGGAAATATTAACAACTAAGCTATTATTTCATTTTCATTAAATAAAGTATTCGTTTGTGTTCGTGCGGAAGGCGTCTGTGACGTCACAACGGCCAACTTTTGTAGGCAGTTCTAGGTCCAATTCTAGTCCAATTCGGACCGTTTATGAATCACTTTTAAATCACAAAATTAGTTTAACCTACTGCCGGGCGCGCCGTTGTGAGCTACATAACCGCCATCAGGCATGGCATCTCAAAATTCCACTTTTTAATCAAAATGTTTGTCACCTATGCGTGGAAAATGATTATTCTAGATCAGAGGTTCCCAAACTTTTTTGTCCCGTAGACCACTTGTCGATTTTTTTCTGTTTTGTATAGACCCCCTGCTTTCCTAGTATTGATTTTTTTTAGCGTTGGGAAAAACTTCAAAGTTTTGTGAACGCTTCAGGAACTGCTAGTTCTTTGAAATGAACCCTTCGCGGTGAACACTTCAATTGTAGTCGAAAAATAGTACTAGTCGGCAGAGATCCCAAATCGAAAAGTGCTAGCAAATCAACAAAAATTCCTCTCCGAAAAAAAGCACTAGTCGGTAGAGATTTGAAATCGAAAAGTACTAGCAAGCCAACATTTTGGTGACGGCCTGCCTAAATGGAATCCACTCGAATTATTTTGAAGTGTAAAAATACTTACAACGGAGATTTTTTTAAACCATTTATTTATCACTAAATAATATTTTTAATAATTAATAAAAATATTATTTAGTGATAAAAAAATGGTTTTTGATAAAAAAAATCTGCGATGTTAGTATTTTTACAATTCAAAATAATTATTTAACTAACTAAGTAGTTAAATATCACAAGGGTGGGCAGAAGGATATAATTCCACACAGTGGCGGCCGCCCCTTAGGGTCATTTGGACATTGACCCCCCAAAAATATGCAACGACAATTATCAATAAAAAATCTGATTTAAAACAAACCAACTGATGGTTGATCATTATTATAAGTCGAAAATTTTGAAAATCGCGGGTATTAGCACCATCTAGCGTCCGCTTGTTCATTATTATCATTGTAAATAATCGCGAGTATCACCATCTAGCGTCCAAAAATCAAATTTATCTGCTTATGTGTCGTGGCCAAAACAAGAATTGACCCAAGAGTAATCTTTTTTCTCTTTCTATTCGATATAATACATAGAATAAACACTAACATGTCTCATGTATGCAAAATTTCATAATCCGCTGCTATCTGATGAGAAACGCGGGCCATGACCCAGCAGAGATGGACATACAATTATGAAAGATGCTTGAAAGAGATGTCGATAAAATTTTAATACGGTTGAAATTTGAAACAATGGCCATTTGAACATGTGTATATTGTGGCAGTTGGCAGTTGGGTTTTGTTTACCTTTGCTGATATACGTAATTTGCATTTTAATAATTAAATATGTGTAATTCAGTTGATTTCATATTAAAAGCAGTCGCGAGCAGTTCATTGAACCACGAAAAGCGTGTTGAAATCAAGTGTATTGGCCGGCCAAAGCCACAAATGCAAATAATAATAATAATCTCTATGTCTAACCACCATGTGATTGCTTCTTACGAAAAAATTTATGATTTTCTTTCAATTGACCTTCCACTTCTGAACCCCCAGAGCCGCCTCTGATTCCACACAACTTTGTCTTGGCACATACTCTTTGATTGGTATTCATACAATATCAATAAGCTCTCATGCGGAACAATATCGTCACTGAGCGGATCCGGACGTTGGTGTGAATCCAGCTTAAGCTTTCGCGATATGCAATTATACGAGTTAATTTTCTTTGAATGGATTCGATTCTATAGTTATGAATCTCATAATTAGGAGACCAAATAGGGGACGCGTATTTTAGAATACTCCGCACAATCGATTTATATAATGTTAAAGTTAATTCGGAACTTTTAAAACAACTTGTAGTTCTTAAAGTTAGTCCTAATATTTGAGGTGCATTTTTTAAATAGTCTCTATATGTTTATTGAAGCTTAATGAAGAGTCAAATATCACACCCAAGTCTTTAATTGAAGTAGTGTTCAATAAGTTAACGTTATTATTATTATAAGGTCCCAAGACATTTCGTCCATTGCTTTTACTCGAAAACTGCAAAAAGACGGACTTGCCGCACGCAGTAGCCGCTCGCACAGCGGCAGATCAAAAGTTTATATTTATTCTGGAATTAACTATAAATAATTTCATTTGTGTACTCACACGTCCGTATGAGTGTAAGCTTTTCAAATTTGGATATGGTGTTATTTGAAATTATCAAAATTAAAAATAATCATTTCAAATCCCTGCCTACTCAATAAAATACCTACCTACAAGTATGATAATATTAAAGTATTTTATCAAACATTATTCTATAATTAAAAAGGGTGCATGCAATTTTGATCAGTTTTTTTTTTTAATCTATAGATTTTTTGTATCCAGAATATCTGCGATGCCATTGACCGTAAAACTGAGTATTTCGATCTGTATTAGCAGTGATTCTCTGAAAAGAAAAACAAAGAAATCAAAAGTAAATTACAAAAGTAATCGCAAAAAAATATTATTTTGTTGGAAATGCTTTCCAGAAAAAAAAAAAAAATTTTCCCCAAAAAAAGAAAGACAAAATTAATTTATCAACTATTTTCAATTATGTTTTCCAAGAGGGTTAATCTTTTTATGCCATAAAAGAGAATATCCTTGTTTTTAGTCAAAATATTTTTCTGTGAATCTTTAACCAAGCATGGCTGGTTCAGAAATACAGATATTTATTTTGTATGAATATTTAACATAAAAAATATTATTACTGAAATAGTTTTTATTTATTTTTAATTTTAAATTGTTCACGAAAGTACTTTAAAATGGTTTATAAATATTTATTTGGCAGCATTGACATTCCTGATTCCTACGACTTGCAACATTTATCTAAATGTCAGTGCTTGCGGCTTTCATGTGCTGAGTTTGGTTAGATTAAATATTAAAACTTGATTACATCAAGATTTTGAATCATGTTGTCACGAACAAAAACATGTCTGGCATCAGCCATATTAAATAAGGTAATTTTAAAATAAAAATATATGTTGTTTATCACTATTTTGTTGTATATATTGTTAAATTTAACTAGTTTCAGTTCAATCCGAACATACATACTATTTAATGCACTAATAAATACTATTTTATGTATTAATTAATACTATTTTATGTATATAAACAGTCCTGAAGGACGGGTGAAAAATATTTTTTTTATATTTGGGTAGGCATTAATTTTTGACCTGTACCTCTAATATTTGATAAACCAATTGCACAATTGGATGGGCTTATTTAATCATTTCTCTATTTACTTTTACAGAATACTTTGAGAGGTTGCACTGCAAATAATTCTACTTTCGTTATTGCGGCTAGATACAGATCTTCAACTCCTATCAACACTGTCATCATGTTTGTTCCCCAGCAGGAGGTAATGATACAATTTACAATAACTTCTTATTATCTCATTCTTATTCAAATTAGATTACATGTCGCAACCTATTGCAAACCGTTTCATCAGCTTCAGATAGGTTATGTTTGTTTACTAAAATATGCTCACATTCTAATATATATTTACTTGTTCATTAAAAATATGTTGTTTTTTTCTCTTTCAGGCATGGATTGTCGAAAGAATGGGAAAATTTTATCGGATACTGGAACCTGGATTAAATATTTTACTACCTATAGTAGATCGTATCAAATACGTTCAAAGCCTCAAAGAAATAGCCATTGATGTTCCTAAGCAGGGAGCGATCACTTCTGACAATGTTACCCTTAATATTGACGGAGTTCTTTATTTAAAAATAGTTGACGCGTATCTAGGTATGTTATATTATTATTATTTATTAAATTTTCTTAAAGGTACACTACGAGAGGGTACCCAAAAGAAACCAAACTTTTTTTTTTTTTTAATCTCCCCTAACCTTTTCTTCATACAAAAGTAATTACCAATATCCCTATAATCCTCATCCCCGCAGTAAATATCATTGTTAGAAAATAGCTTTTTATTCCAGCATCTTACGGTGTAGAAGACCCGGAGTTCGCCATCACCCAGCTGGCGCAGACCACCATGAGGAGTGAACTGGGGAAAATATCTCTGGACAAGGTGTTCCGCGAGAGAGAATCTCTCAACGTGTCCATCGTGGAGTCTATCAATAAAGCCAGCGAAGCCTGGGGCATCACCTGCTTGCGATACGAAATTAGTAAGTCAACATTAACTGTATTTTGAAATCGCAATATTATGTAATAATGGTCTGCCAGTAGTGAGTCAACCAATATAATTGTGAACCTAAAGGTAAAAACTACTAAACGCAAAAACCAAATTCTCCTATCGGAGATTAGCTATCTTTAGGGAAATCTCCACTCGGCGGGCTACAACCCATAAAACCTCTGCACTCGTACCAGTCACATAGATTTCGAAGTTCTGGTGAATCATTAATTTTTCTCGTATACACAAAAAATCACATCAATGCTATCAAATTTATGTAACCCATTTACACTGTTTTGCATAATCTCCCATTTCAAACATAATTTGAATAATCGGTTTTAGTGTGAAAGTTCAAGAATTCCATATTATTTATTTAGTTCTCTCAGTTTATTATTATTATTAATGTGTAGAAATGGTATGGAATAAATTTCTTTTCATTGTAAGTATATTACGTTAGAAATCGTTTCTGTTGTATAATAAATGTAATGAACAGGACGAATAAATTGAAAGTGTTTTGCCAGAGTTTCGTAATTATTACCCAAAATTTTCTGTCAGATAATTAATCAATGAATCAAATATACATATTTCCTTATGCTGAACTTGCTCTAATATTCTTCTACCTATAAAAACAAAATTATGTCTATATTATTTTGTATACATCTGTTTAAAAAAACAATGTAATGATGTACTTGTAGGTGAACTACTGTAGTAGTAATAGTAATAAATATACCTAAATAGTCTTCCCTACGCGACACATTTTTTGTTTATGCATTTTTGGTTAAATGTTATTTTTGAAACAACCCTTTTAAAAATACAAAATCATTATATGAATTTTGAACTACCCTAAAATCATCATCCAACACCAAAGTATCAATAAACATTCACTTGAGATAAACCCAAATTAAGAAAACACAATAATTGTGTTAATGTAAACAATCGCGTTAATTTCAACCGAGACAAGGCCATCTATACGGATGCTCTATAGAATTCCCATCAAACACTCGCTCGAGATTCAAAACTCCGACTGAAGGCTGTCCCCGGGCTTCTCGATTTTATTATTTTATAAGATAAACAATGAAGTAGTTGATAAAGATTTTCAGAGATGTCAATCCACAAATGAATATTATTATTTTTAAAACAAATTTCGCTCGAATACGGCATACATGTACTCGAAGAACAAAGTCGAAACTTAAAATAACTCTAGTCAGCCGCCGCGTGGTGCGAACGATTTGTAGAAATGACTTAAGTCACTCGCTGCGGTGAAAGAGTTAACAGCTCTTGATTATGAAGAATAATAACTGTAAATGATAGTGTCAGCTCCAATTTGTAATCATTATAATTGTTTTCAGGGGACATCAAACTGCCTTCGAGAGTCCAGGAGGCCATGCAGATGCAGGTGGAAGCCGAGCGCAGGAAGAGGGCCACCGTCCTCGAGTCGGAGGGAGTCCGGGAGGCCGACATCAACGTGGCCGAGGGCAAACGGAGGGCCCGGATACTCGGCTCCGAGGCTCAAAAGCAGGAGCAGATCAACAGCGCCCACGGTGAGGCGGAAGCCATGATCGCGGTGGCGGAAGCCAGGGCCAAAGGACTGGAAATTGTGGCCAACGCTCTGAGAAGCCAGGTACTAAACAAGTTTTCTCTTCCCTTTGATTGGAAGCAACCTTTAAAAAAAGTATTTCTTTATATAAGCTTTTGGAATCACCTATGATTTTTTTATTTAAGCATTTAGAATTGAACCCATTCTAATCGACTACATTCGCCCTATTTCTTTTTTCCATTTTGATGTGTTAATCGACTGAAGCCACCCAATGCTATCTATTAGCTGAAGATAATTTCGTAATTCATAAATAAATTAATGCACTTTTTGTAATATTTATGTCACAATAGGAATGGGAAGATATTTTTTTTTCGTGTAAGGGTTAATTAATATAACAAAACAAACATCAACTTGTACTATATTTAGTATCTAATTGGGTTATTTTTACTGCAGTATTAAAAGTTGATATTTGAAAACATTTTTGTATAACGTATGGAGATATTTAATTTAGTAAGAGTAGTCCCTGCATAATTAAGTGTAATTATTTCGTTCCAGGTTGGAAAAGAGGCCGCCACCTTGTCTATTGCCGAGCAATATGTGCGAGCCTTCAAGAAGCTTGCGCGCACCAACAACACTCTGATCCTTCCTTCCAACGCTGGGGACATTCCCAGCTTAGTGGGACAAGTAAATATTTATCAAATATACTTTTTTTTTATTTAATCAGTGCACAGTACATTGATAATGATTCATCAATAAAATGTGCCGTGCTTAACAGCTGTCTCACCTTCTGAAGGCAATGTCAAAATTAGGCCATAAAAGCAGCTGTCCCTCATTAATAATAATGATCATACTTAACTTGTTTCCCATTCTTAACATTTCCACAGTAGACCCTCTTCCCTCTCCCTTTCCAATCCCTTCTGAGCAGCTCCTAGCGGAACTCAAAATTTTTATTTATTTCAAAATTGCGATTTTATGTCGAATTCCTCAAACTAGACATTTAATTTATTGATTGCAGATACAAGATCACTATGTTTATTAAGAATGAATAATACGGCTCATCCTCAATAATAATGACTGAGAATTTTGTAATTTTACACCATAACACAACCTAACCCAACTTTCTTGAAAAATGTATCCATTATCTCTCCTTCGTATTGCATCACACTTGACCCTCCTCATTAGAGTTGCCCAAAAGCTATGAGCTCCGTCCTATGGAATTCTTGTGTAGTGTAAGTCAAGATTTCAACAAAATGATGATCAGTTTTATCTTTCCAGGCAATGTCCATTTACTCAACAATATCCAGCAACGCTTTGAACAAAAATGCACAAATAGAGTCTCAAGAAATAGACATTAACGCTCCCTACTCGGAGTGGGGATCAGCTGCGGGAAAGAAGATCCCTCCCCCAGTCTCCAACAAGTCCATGGATGATGAAGCCGAAGAGCTCTTCTCCGACGATGAAGAGCGCAGTAAACACAAGAAGTCCAAACCTACCGGCGACGATGATCCTAAGAAATCCTAAATACATTCAATTTAGAATGTTATAAATGTTTATCGCGATAATGGTGTGTTATTGTAATCATTGTTAAAGACAATATTAAGTTTAAAAATGTGTTTCAAACTGTTTTATTATATCAGCCTGTTATTTCTTGAAGGGTTCTAATTTGGCTTACACATAACCGCACTTTACGTGATTTGCAATTTCATTCATCCACAAGTATTTATGGCTATTGATCGAGCTGAGTCGGTTCACACCCAAGAGTCGTGGGTTCAATCCTCTCCGAGAAAAATCCTCCACCATTACACAAGCAACAATTTCAGCTTTTTATAATGGAAGAAGGGAGGATTCAAATAATATCAGGTTATCCGTAAACTCAGGAATGTTTCTTTAAAAAAAGGCATAGGTTAGTGCAAAAAGTATGTATCTAGTGTTGCCATTACTGATAATAATCATTCCTTTGACTAGAAACTACTAAACATACTTGGTATGTAAATTGATTTAAAAGGTTACTCAAATAATGTTTTATAATGTACAAGACTTTTTCTTTAAAAAATAATAATAAATGTCAAAAAATGAGAGGTTAGTCCCACAGTGTAAGCAACATTTTACTCAGCTAATAATGAACTGAAACACAACATCGATATAGAGGTTTGTTTTATTTTTTGCCTTGAACAAATTGAAACATGCTTGGAATATTTTCAAATAAACATTGTCAAACTTGCATTTACTTTTTGTCCAGTGATTGGTGTAAATAAAATGTTCCTGATGAATGCTGTTAGTATTTATAGAAATAATAAAATAAACAACTACCTTCAAACAATAAACGTGTTTAGGATTCTCATTCCCATTTACCTACCTTTATCTTAATGATTTAATAAAACAAATTTATAACTTTATTCCACTTTTTTTATTTTTTGACTGGACCGGTTTCAGCCTATAACGGCCTTTATCTTAATTTTTTAAACTAATGTTCATTATAAGGTATTTAATGAATATAAATTAGAAGTTAAAATAATGGAAATCGATAGAAAAATGTATTCATGTTAAGGTAGCCGAGATGGATTTTCGATTTATAGCTTGGCTTACGAGAATAACAAGTCAACAAGTGTTACGTTTTTCAGGTTGCTTATAATATAAATCATCATGACTCAAGCCGAAATGTTACCCTAGGAGTAGTTCATTTTCTGGAGGCGGTACTGCTAGTTGCGATAATGCATCTCGAATCTGTCAAATTGAACAGTAGTTTACATAAAACAATATTACCTACTTTGATTTAGAATATTGGATCTTTGAAACTTTTAGCATGGACTTCGATGTTGATGATATTAACTTTGTTGCCCATTAGACCATTACGCTACAGAGGCTGTTTAAATCATCAGACAAGGGGTTAACGCGCTTTTAATGAATTAGTGGTGAACAAATTGTACTTAAAACAATATATGTTCGTCGATAAACAGTGGTTACTTACATTTCGAAAGATTTAGTAAGATTTACCAGCATTCTCTTAATTTTAATCAGAGTAGTGGTACAGTAATATTTTAAAATGTGCTTGCACATCTTTTTAGTTATATACAAGAATCCAATGAGTACTTCTAAAGTAACATTGCAGCTGTGGTTTGTAACATAACCCAGGTAACCCATGTAACCCAGGATTCGATACCTGCGATAGCAACCTGAAAAACGTAAAACTTTTTCACAGTTCGCACCTATCTCTCAAGCCGAGCTTCAGAAGCAACTGAAAAACTGAATCTAAGAGTTATCCTTATCATTCGTAGGCCAAGCTTTCAGAAGTTAAAAAAAGGGTAATATGAGATGTTTACTTCCATACCTGTTTCAATTTACTTTATTTTTGTTTATTCTGCCCTCGAGCTTGAGTTAGTCAAGATAGTCAATTAAACAGAAAATAAATAAAATGTTTGTCAGAAAACATTTCTTTGTTGGAAATAAATACAGTAAAAATAACTATTGAGATTCGCAACGGGAAACCGTGTTAAAACAATAAATGGGAAGAATTGGGGATCAGACAAATGAATTACTTCATATTTTTCTGTTATTTCAATGTAATGATCAACGGGAAAAAACATTTAATAGTAATAATAATTTAACAGAATACATATATACAATGTCCTATAATTTGATACACGTTTATTATATGAACTCACTGATTTTTAATTTGCGAGATTATGTCAATACATTTAATTGGAAATACATAAAAGTTCATTCTGTCCATTCTGTGGCATAGGAATTAAATATTTGCGTTCCAGCAGAAGTTAGTATGTGAGAAAATAAATTTATAGAACATCATTTATCTCGCTACCACATTTTTATATTTAGACAATGCACAGTGGGATTTTTTAATATGAGTACTGGTATCGAAGTCCAAAAGCAAAAAGAATTACTGAAAGAATCAATACAGTGGCAAACATCTGGATTTGTTCTTGGACAATCTCTGATGTCCTATTCTGTCTATGGTTTGTACATGTAAAAAGTAGAGTATAACATATGCAGGTAAATGTAAGACGTCAGGTTTGCCTTAGCGAGTCAATGCACAAACGAGTGATACTTGAGTTGAATCAGGGGTCAGTGAAACAGAAGATATCTGTAAATATGAATGAAGCAAGAAGTGTGCCAAACCAGAATTGTGTGGTATTCTATACATTCTTACAAGCCCTGCAGTGAAATAGCTTAATAGGAACCCATGAAGATACAATATGGGAAAATACACATTTAAAATCAGTAAGTCCATATAATAAACAAGTATATTCCTTTATTTTATAAATTTTCTACTTCTTCACTTGGTGGACACGCTGGTCCTCTTGTTCCACGAGTAGTTGACTCCGTAGTTCTTGGGGCGTTCAGGTTTGGCGGTCTTGGCCACGTCGACGTACCACGACCATCCGCTTCTTTCGCAGTGGTCGATGGCCGCATCCTGGTCCTTGAAGCTCAGTTTAAGGTTGGATAGGGGGTCCCCGGAGGAGCACCAGCCCATGAGCGGGTTTTCCCAACGTTGGCGGGTGTCAAACTCCATCTCCCAGTGGCTGAGGTTGCTTGTGCCGCTCTGCATGGCGTTCTTGGTCGGGACGAAGATGCGCACGCGGCGACCGCGTGTGTGTTCTTCAGGAACCCCGGTGATGGGGGTCAGGTCTTCCTATAATGCGGAAATGATGATTCAATGGTACACGCAAGTGCCAGACATTTGAATGAATTACAACCAGATAAATATTCCTTCTCTTCAATGGCTATTTTAGCTGATTTGAACATTCACAAGACACCGATGCATAGTTAAGTTAGCCTCCCAGAGTCGGTAGTCTGTAGATCTGGCCGAGAACCTTGACCGCAATGATTTCCGGGGGCAAAGCTGGGACTGGTCTGAGGTTACTTGCTGTTGCGTGAACTTTGTGGCTAGAATGGCTACACTTTAATAGTTAACAATTGTAGGCATTCCAAACGTTTACCCAGCATCCGGGTTAACATTTGACACATGATAACAAATTTAAAAACTCATTACTAGGCTCAACAGCTCAGCTCTCGAACAACCTGTCAAGTTTTATACAACTCTGTAAACTCAATAATCTCATAATGTAAGTGTCTTCAAGTTCTATGTTATTTATTTAGAGGGACCCCCTTCCAGATTTCTCCAAAGATGGCAGAGGCTTAGAACGGGCAACCTCAGAGCTGTCTGAGTGAACTGTTAAAATGATATTATTACTCTGTTTTATCCATTCACAGTGTGAATACGGTTTGTCTCTTACATAAATTATTATATCAAGCACTCGAGTAATACCACGAAAATGGGAATTTAATGTTCGCGACTTAACAATATTTATATTTTTTAAAACAAGAAAATATAATTTTAACTAAAGGGGGAGAAAGGCTATTGAAAATATATATTAAATAAAATTGCTGGTAGTGCAGTTAACCTACGTTTTTTCGGACAACGATTGTAGAAGCGGCAAAAGTCTTCTTCCTCGCAATTTCCTCTGGCGGGGTGGTTGCTGTTTTAATATCTACTGTGGGTGCCTCCCTTTGATTCAACGCTTTGAAAGGATCATCTGTAAAATTTACGCTTGAAGTAGAAAGCGGAGCCATGGACCTGTCAAAAAATATTTTTTTATTAGAATACACACGCGCAAAATCTGTAGGGAGAAATATGGCATAATTATTCGAGTAGTATTTACCGCTGAGCAACTCGGAAACATAACGAATTTGAAACAATTCGCAGCATTTTGAGGTATCTGCGACAGAAGGTGTTATTCAATAACTTCAATAACAAATTTTCTGAACCCAAGTCATCTATGGTAGAGATTAGAGATGGTCGATATTCCTGTCCGGTTACAAGGAACCGGTTCCAAGCCGGTCAGTGGAGCCGTCGATATTATTTCTCCAACCGGTTATTTTTGAACCGGCACACATTGGTTTCTCTAGTTTGAGTATGAGATGGTTGGCAATAAATAGAAAATTTAAATTACAGAGATCATTAAATATTGTTGTTATATCTTGACGTCACATATTTGTGCATCTTTACCTCCACTACTTAACTCGACCAAACATTTCGTCGCCCTGCACCACGTTAGTGAAGAATTGCTTCGTAAGCGGTTAAGAAATCTCTGTGAACATCATTTACCATTATCATTTACAACACAAGTCACAACTTTTTACAACATGCGCTGAAATATATTTTTTAACATAGATGCAGTACCTTCAGGTATATTCTAAATATATAGATTTTTTTCAAATTTCATTTGCTTGTTTGATATTTATTTTTTTAACATCTATGTGAACTTGTGATAAATTTGCTGTGGATTCTTAAATGGTTAAGGTTTATAATTGACGATTAAGCTAAATTTAAAATAAGTGTTGATGCATTATTATAGTTGAACTATCTCAGCATCAAACCAGAAAATAAAAGTGTTCATTTTTGCTCCTTTAGAAAATTTTCAATTTACATAATTGACCATAAAATTTTAATATATTTGGATTTTTTTTTTAACAGGGTCGGGTTCAAAAGACTTGTTTATATGAATAATGGAGTTATTTGATATATTGAAGAAATCAAAATGCCAACAGATGGTAAAACAATTTATTTATGTGAGAAAAAAACTTATAAACCGCACCAATTGCCCAAAATTAGGGTTGGAATCTACTATGTCAAAAGATTTCGGACTTTAAATTTTACTACATAAATAGATGGACGCTTGTCGAAATGTCGAAACGTAGCTAGATTTGTGATGAAAAACAAAGAATGGCTGGAGGCTTCAATTTGTTTTACGATATACGAGATTACTACTGTAAAACAACAAGGTCGCGGTCGTCCGAAAATACAATTTGAAGATAGTTCTGCCCGAACTAAACGCATCAAAACCAAAAATCTTCGAAATAGCTCATCACTTTCGCATTTGGTGTTTGCAATAAAAATAAGCTTGAGAGTTTCTGGACATCCGATTGCATCAAAATTAAAAGAATTTATTATTCTTTCACCTAGGCGCGCACCTAAGTACAGACAAGCGTCGTACAAGGTATTTGATGATAATCCCTCTAAACGGATGTCTGGGGAGGAAGCCCTCTCAACCATGGTAGAAGCCAAGCTCACGAAGAGCCAGTACAAGGTCATAAGATCCAAAGATCCTGAAAGGTTTTCACCATACAATATATTACTTAGACAAAAAAACGCCTTATCCGAAAAAATAAGACATCAAAATCACTCCTACATCTGCAGAAGTAACCGTTTAAGCTCTGTTGAATCACACTGCTGAACGTTTGATAAATGTGCAAAAATAAGTGATTTTTACTTTAAAAAGTGAACAATTAAGCAATTTGCGCTTGATTTTAAAGTGGGGCTTTGGCGGCAGCTCAGGACATAGCTCATACAAACAGTTATTTATTGGAACTCGAGCTGATGCAGATGATTCCAGCCAAAATTTATATCTTCAATTGTACCTATAAGATTACTACGCCCCCTACTATGCAAAAGCTATTAATCCAAGGGCCAGATGTAATTTCAACTTCATTACTGCCGATTGACCAATTATCAGAAGAGGCCCAGGAAACTCGGAATAAAGATTTTTTAAATATATCACGAGAACTATTCCAGAAAATGTTCTCGTGAGAAATTTAATAAAGATGTTTTAATTTAATGTTAGTTACATCTGACCCTATAATAACCACAGGCAACAGGCGGTTACAGGCAACTCCCGAAAAAACAATTTACTTGTTTTCTCAAGGAAGTATTTGAGTTAATTATTTCCCCGGATATTCCTTCGTCCGATATATGTTGCTCTAATGATGATGATGATGATTGTTCGTCTTCTGAATCAAATTGTTGATAAACAAAAATTCACATTACTCTGCTTTTATTTTTGCGTATATTTGGTTTGTAATATAATATAAATTTTATATTTTTGGTAATAAAATGCAGAAATCGCATTAAAACTTACTAAAATAGATTTTTTTTTATGTTTTTTTATATACTAGTACCCACACCAAATAACAATACCACATTTTTTCCCCTGTAAATCCTCCCTGTGAATTGATGCCAACTTTTAGGATATTTATTTTTAAAAAATCCGTTATACTTATTTAGTTTACAGTGGAAGATGTCCATATTAAAAAACATATTATTGTATGTATTACACAAGCTCATTGTGCAAGAAAAGAAGCACACAGTGGGATAGTTCCTAGCCTTAAACATTCTCCCTGTTTCAACCATTTATTATTTTATTTAATAATACATATAATATTTATATGTATAAATCTAACACTAAGCATTCTCAAAATATCTACCTCTATCTAGAAATAACTTACTTTAACAATCTTCCTTGTAAATCTAACAACTTTAGATAATATTCACGAATTTCAGCTTAATTTGAAATATTACATTAAACAACTTTAACAGTCCTTAATAATTGTCATTATAATATTTCTATTTATTTTATTTTTTTCTTATTCTACAAACCTTGTGTTCATCATTATGTAGTAATATTTATTACAATAACTAATTTTACACAGTAACTTTTCTCTGCTGTATTGTAAAAAATAAACACTTTTATTATTTGAGTGAAATTCCCTCACCAAACACAAGAACCTCGTTCTTTATGGTGTGGAACAGGTTAGTGTTTATTTTGTAATATACTGTGTAAAAATTTGTAACAATTATCTTATTTAATTTTAAAAAAAAACTTATATTAAATAATTTAAACAAAAATAAAAAGATATTAATATATATATATTGATTTAAGTTTAATTATGTCGTTCATTCAATCTCTATTATGGATGTCTCAGGATCCACGAGTATATTGTATCAACATTGATGGATTTAATCCATAATTATTATTCTAACCCACTCAAATGAATGTGGAATTATCAGATATCTTTTGAAAAAACAATAAACCCTGTCCTTTTTGGGACATAGAGTAATTATTAAAGTAAGTAGAAACAATCACTTTCACAAGTTATTATTGACAGTATTCTAAAATTAGATAAAAAAATATTCAAAACAGTTTGAAAGGAATAAAATCATTACTCAATACAAAATCAAAATTTCAATTTTTACAAGCAATAAATTCAAAAGAATCACCTCTTCCTGGTTCTAGAGGATTTTTTTTTTAAACTTAAAAGAACTAAAGAAAATAAATTAATTAACCACTTTCAAAACAGAAATAAAATTAATTATCGAAACAATATTAATATTCAAACAAAATGCATTGGAAAAACACATTGAAAATAAATTATTTGCCTCACGTTGGTTCAAGAGGAAAGAAGCCCAACCCAGCTTATTACCCCGAGAGTCGAACAAAAGAGCACTATTATTTGCTGTGAGAATCTTAAAACATTTTAAGGTTTTTTGGTTTGGTGTGCACCCTCAAGGAAGGCAACCACACTGGGGTGGTGGTGGAATCGAGCCACTTCAACAGGTGTCCTGCGTTGCATATCTCTTGAGCCCAGGACGGCCAGCAAGTATTCCTGTTTCTCCGCTGATATCTGCGGTATCTCTCCTCTCTCGGCACAATCAAACATCTCCTGGGCCAACTCCAGTACAGAGGTTACGGCCTGACTGTCTGAACATTGGAGGGCTGTGTGTCCATTGGTCCTATCCGGACTGTTGTAAATGGCGCCGCGCTCTAGCAAACATTTTACAATGTCAATAGACCCCTTCAAGGCAGCCACATGCAAAGCAGAGACACCGCCCACCACAGTTTTAGCGTTGATGAAATCATCGTAAGCTTTAGCTTTGACCTTCTTCACAGTCTGCAATAAGGTTTCGAACGCTGTCCACACAACCTCGAGATGCGGCAGTGTGCAATGCCGTGTTCCCTTTGACGAAGCGGTGGTAGCATCAGCTCCACTCTTCAACAGCAACTTAACAATATCTGCGTGTCCTCTACTTGCAGCAAAATGCAACGGTGTTCTTCCATCTGCGTCTGCCGTATTCACATCCGATCCGCGGCGAATCAAACTCTCCACCAGGATAATGTCACCTTTGCTAGCGGCTATAATTATATCCATTTCACATATACTTTTAAGTCTGTTAATGTCAATTTCTGGATGAATGCTATTTGTTATAGATTCTTTAAACTGTTTAAAGGCTGCATCCAACGCCAACATATTTGGGTGATTGATTTGGGGATCCCGATGTTCCAGTCCTTCCCTGTAAACTCTGTACGCTTCAAACTGTCTGCCTTGGAAAGGTACACGTCCACAATGTTGGTGCAGGTGGCGAGAGTATCAACATGGTTGGGGCCTAAGACGTTCTTCTGAATTGCAAAGACTGCCCGGTAGACCTCCAGGGCCTTTGCCTTTTGACTTTGTGCCCTTAGAACATGCGCCAAATGAGTGACATAGAGCTCGTAGAGTTGTGATGTGATTTACTCCATAAATGCTTTTACTATCCTCGTGAACCTTCTTGATAATGTTTGAAGCTTCCTCAAGCTTCCCTTGTTGTCTGAGAACAGAGGCTATGTTGGTTTGCACAGTCAAAGTTAAATTGTTGATTAAACCCAGTGCTTGTAATTTTTCAAAAACTTCACGATTTAATTTCAATGCTTCGTCAAATTTTTTCAAATCATCCAAACATTGTGCCGCATGTGTTTTTGTTTGCAATAGATCCATGTGGTCCTCGCCCAGAGCTTCCTTTTGTTTAGCGATAACTTCCTGAAATACTTCCAAAGCCTCGTGGTTCTTCCTAGCCGCTGCTTAGCGTCGCAGCAATCTGACTTCTCGTACGAAGAGAATGCCAGTTATTTGGACCCAGGGTATCTTTTCTTTTAATATAAATTTTATCAAGTATAGATAAAGCATCGACAAATTTCGATTGACTGTAGAATATTAGAGCTATCTTTTGTTTGAATTAGAAGGGTGCCAGGGTCGTCTCTTCCTAACAAATGTTCTCTTTCATTTAACAATTCATTTAAAATAGACAAAGCTTCTGTGAAATTTTTGAGTTTCACCAAACCTTTCACCCTCGTCAGATTGAGAGAAAACTGATTTTGCAAAATCTCATATAACCTGTCCACCTCAGGAAAGTTATTTTTAATAGCAACCTCCACAAGAGTGTTTCCTTGTGCATTCCGAGACCTGAGCACAGCTTTAATGATCCTGATATCTCCATTATTGGTAATGTCTTCGATCACCTTGTGTCACAATTTTCAGCTTTTTTGAAAGAGTCCTCCACAAGTTTCAGTAAATAAATAGTATTTTCCCGTGTTGCTAAATCAAAAGGCGTTTTTCCATTCTTAGACTCAATATTGTACATTGCGCCATTTTGTAACAAAGATACAATGATTCCCAGATGAGAGGAATTCAGATGCAACATGGAGAGGAGTTTTTCCACCTTTTCCAACAGCATTAGGATTAGCTTTATTCTTCAGGAGAATATCGCATATCTCCTGAAAGCCTTTCCGAGAGGCCAAATGCAGAACTGAGGAATTATCTGCACTCTTTGCGTCTATGGGTTTTCCAATTTCTTTAATCAACTTTTCTGCCTTAGAAACAGCATTCTCATTTACAGCCTCAAAGAGTTTTCCTACAGACATTAACAGTTCTCTGATGTCAGCGTTGCTAGTCAATTCTAATAGTGTGTTACCATCGCCATCCGTAGCATCATACATTGCACCATTACTGAGTAAAGCAATGACAAGTTCCTTGTGCCCCTTCCAGCGGCATAGTGCATAGGTTGTTTGCCCAGCAAATCAACTGCATTCACATCAGCGTGTTTATCTATCAGGTATTGAGCCAGTGTCGGGTGTCCGCCTAATGCAGCCAAGTGTAACAGTGTGGCGCCACATTCACCATGATCGCCAATACTCAACCCACGCTCGAGGAAACACTCTACCAGTTTCACATGTCCCTCACAAGCCGCGACGTGAATCGCTTTTGAACCAACCGAATCTCTATCATTTAAATTTGCTTTTTGGTCTAACAAGTATTTCGCGACTTCGAGATTTCCCGCTTTGACTGCGAGATCCAAAAGCGACCTGTCGTCACTGTTCCTAGCATTTATTTTAACATCGCAATGTTTAAAAAAACAATTTAAATTATTCAATTGGTTGTAAGCAATTGCTAGCTCTATCGGGGAATAGTTCATTTTATCTAGTACATCGTGTTTGGCTCCCGAATAAAGTAAAGATTCCACAACACCGGGATGGTTCAGGGTAGCTGCTAAATGCAGTGGAGAAGGCAATCCATCAGGTATTAGATTAGCATCTGGCTCCGTTTTCCAACAAGACATCCACAAACTCTCTGTGACCCCCTTTCACAGCCATTAATAAAGCAGTTAAGTTGTCTGGACCAAGTGAGTCAACCTCGACCCCTTTGTTTATCAGAGCTCGGCCTATGTGCCAATAGCCTGAGATGGCCGCTAATTGCAAAAAGGAAGGTCCTTCGACATTAATATGAACATCCAAATCTTTACGTTTAAGCAATGCTTCGACCATAAATCTATGTCCTGCAGAAACTGCTGCAGTCAGTGGTTTCCCTCCCCCTGCGTTGACGTCGGCTCCCTTGGCTAGCAATATGTTCAATAAGTCTTTATTGTTATTGTGGACTACGCGAACATAATGCAGAACGTTGCTCCACATTCAGAGCGTTTATATCAGCACCATTGTCTAATAGTAAATTTACAGTTGATTTGTGGTTTCCTCTTGCTGCTAGATGTAAGGCGGAATCACCATCCACATTTACAGCATGGACATCTGCTTTGTCCTTCAATCAATGCTTCAACAACGCTGGTATGTCCAAATGAAGATGCTATATGCAAGGCTGTGTTGCTGTCCACACAAACCTCTTCAACATTAGCCCCGCTTTTCAGTAAAGAGCTGAACAATTTTCTCATTGCTGGCTTTGGTGGCAGCCAAGTGCAATGGTGTGAAGTTTGTTTTGTTCTTGGTATTTACATCGGAACCTTTCATTATTAAACACTCTGTAACCTCCAAATGTCCTCCACCAGCACTCTCGTGAAGAGGAGTATTACCATGTTCAGAAACGGACGAGACATCAGCTCCTGCAGCCAACAGGATGTCTACAGTTTCCCGGTGACCCTCTGATGCGGCCAGGTGTAATGGTGTCCATTGTTTTGCAGTTGTTGAATCAACGGCAAATCCCCGTTTAAGCAATGATGTAACAATATCACTATGACCAAACATAGCACTGATATGTAATGCATCAAAACCATCTGCATCTTTATAGTCCAACTGAGCCCCAGCTTCTAAGAGAAGTTCAACTATATCGCAGTTTCCGCTCCCTGCTGCAGAAAGCAGTGGAGTTAATTTCTTTTTATTCAAAGCATTAATATTAGCGTTGTTTTCTAAAATAATCTGAACTATTCTTTTATTGCCATTAGTGATGGCCGTTTGCAAGGGAGTATTGTCAGTTGTCTTGCAGACTATGTCAACGAAGGCTCCTTCCTTCAAAAGGATGTTTACTACATCTTCGTGGTCACTAAGTACGGCACAATGTAAAGGAGTAAATCCTCTGATATTTTGCAAGTTCACATAGGCTCCATGTTTTATAAGATTTATAACAACCTCTCGATGACCATTAGCCGCTGCCATGTGCAAGGGCCGTGTGCCATCAGGAGACTTGGCATTGACATCAGCTCTGTTCTCCAGTAGGTACTGCACCAGCTCTGCATGTCCACACTCTGCAGCTATATGAAGAGGAGTAAGATCACTGCCATCATCAACAGTTGCTGCAGCATCAACTTCTAATAAAACTTTGACCGATTCTATAAAATTGTTTGCTAATGCGTAATATAAAGAAGTAAACCACTGACCATCTTTGATGCTGGTGTTTGCTCCGAGAGACAATAATGTTGCAACAGTTTCATTGCGACCATTTAGAGCTGCCACGTGTAGTGGTGTTTTCCCAGTATTATCGGGTTGATCAATTGAAACACTTATCTCTTCCACAAGATATTTCACAATGGCATCTCTTCCAAAAGCTGCTGCTATGTGCAAAGGGGTTTGCCCATTTATGTCCCTCGAATCTGGGCTAACGTTGTTTTCAATTAACATTTTAACCATTTCAACACTGGTTCCCTTGGCAGCGACGTGTAACGTAGTGGAACAATCAATTAAACTTCTGGAATATACATCTGCCCCTTCTCGGAGACATGTTTGCAAACCCTCGAGGTTTCCTTCAACCAAGGCTTTGCACATCACTTCCTGTGTGTTTATAATCTCTAAGTTCCGGTCAAATTTCTGTTCCAATTGTTTTCAATATTGGAAGTTAATATTTTGCCCATTTTTACATTATTTAAAATGAGTATTTTCTGTGTCAGGTTCTGTAAGTATCATGGTGTTCAAGACCACGGCAGAGAAAGAGTCACTGGATAGAATATTGTCAACCAACGGGTTGCCGTGAGCCAGGTAGTTTCTCAAGGCCCTTCCACTCAACAGAGGCATATTATCGTCGAGATAAAAACTATTAACAGAGAGACACTTGGTCCTTTCTTTCTAACAGAGACATGGTGTCCAGCATGAGAGCTTCGATCCTCAGTTTGTTGTGATTGATCTTTTGGACTAATGGAAGTAGATTGTGAGATGCGCGGTGTGATCTGCCGGTTCCTATAGCATCTCCAAGTTCACATAAATGTAGGGTTATTTGTTTATCCAAAACTTCATCTTTGGAATGTTATTAGTTTGTACCTCTACTTTCAAGTTCTTTCCTTTAGTGATGTCTTTATCATGGTGTGTGTGCGATGACAACCGGGTTCTGTATTCGTCAATCCAGTTGATGGTGTTTTTTCCATGACTAAATAGAACCTGGACTTTAAACAGTAAATTAATTATATCGTTTGCAATTTCAGGGTTGATTCTCAATGACACGCTTTCAAAGAAGCTGTTTGATAATGTTTGTAATTTCCCAATCACTTTCGAATCACCTTCTTCTGTTGGAATTGTGATGTTTGCAGGAGAGCAATACTTTCTCCACCAATCCAAGTATTCGGCCTTCCTTCTGCTGCATGTTGTACGTTGGAAAATTTCATCTAATAAACAAAGATATTTAATAATTTTTAAAAAGTGTTCTTGTAAATTTTCGTTGATTTTTTTGTCTTTGTTTAACTTTTTTATTTCAGATAATTTTTCCTCCTCAAACGGAGTTTTGTCTGATACGAGTCTGCTGATTTCTTCAACTGATGTCTCCAATATTTTGGTGCTCTTTAGTGGTAAGATTTTGGTTACTTTCAGAGTTTAAAAGCATTGGGAACTGATTCAAATTACGCAGGATTTCTTCAAAACATTCAATATTTACAAATTCATCGGAAAATAATTGTTTTAAAACTTTAATTTTATTTGAGTAATTAATGTCACTCATTACTGTGGCAATCTTTTTGATATCATTTTGAATATTTGAGTATAATTTTGAAACTTCTATTGTGCTGTCGTTGTCTTGGATAAAGTGGACGTGTGATATTGAGTTGCGTAAGTCTTTAAGAACGTCTCTGGTTGCCTTTGGTGCTAAGAACAGTAGAAGATCACTTATAGGCCGTGGACAGATTGGGACTGTCTAGGGTGTCCTTCAGGTGTTCTCCCAGCACCTGCAGAGTCCTCTTGATGGTCAGCTGCCCTTCTCTTGTCGCAGGGTCCACCGGTAAGGCCAAATCAATGTAGCTCTTCATGATATCCAGAGAATAGATATCTCGCACAATCTTGTAATCACTGTACAAACCTTGGAATTGGCGGTATTTTCTGATGATGCCTGCAACAACCTTTTCACGGCTCATTCGGACTCTCACACACAATTTGGAGACGTCGGAACCATCGATGAATCCCTCCAAATCATGCAGGGCCTGAGAAAAGTCATCCAATCTCTTTAGCAATGGATCCTTTCTCAGTACAGACAGGTAAAACAAGTTGATTTGTTTGAGCTCGGTGTGAGCGGATATGAAACACACCAAACAAAACTCAAGTTCCTCCCAAGGCACCGTAGAGTATGTACACTTCAATAGTTGTTTTGAAATATGCATATTCTGCACTATGAACTTGGCAATGCATATAAACCGATTGTCTATTTTCTTGTGAGAGTATTCTGTCTTAAGAGTTGAGATATTTAGTATAATTAGTTTGAAGCCTCTGTTGGATGAGGCCTTTATCTAGAGTAGTAGGGAGTTCATTTTCTTTAGAGTAGAAACGCAACTTTATCAGCTTAGATTGAATAAACAATTGCATCTCTTCCTCTATAAGGACATTTTTTAACAGTAATGCATCGTAGGATACAGATAGAAGTTGATCCAATAATTCAGGGCTGGCTGAGCTGCTGAGGAATGTGAGGAGCGTATCGAGAAGTTCCACATTGCTGGAGCGGATGGCATAGTACACCGCATTGTGCCCATCTTCATCCTTGAAATCCCAGCACTCTTCTGTAGGACCCACCGTCTCACGTAGACCACTGACCAAATGCTTTAATTGCTCAGTGTGCTGGTGTTTGCAAGCCGAGGTGATCAGCTTCAAGGAATCTTCCCCCATAGCTCTTAGCCCCGATTTAGTCATCGCAGATCCAATGTGGGATTCCTGAAACTTAACCAAAACTCATGATTAGTTGTGCGGAATGACTGTATGTAAATAATAATAACAGTGAATTTTATAGTGCAGTTTTGGGATAGTTCACCTCAAGAGCGCTTTACACTAAACAACCTAACCTAATATAATTTTTTTTTTTTTTTGTGTTTTACAGACTATATATCCATTTACAAAACACAAGAAAGTAACAAAATTAAATTAAATTAAGAGATATTTTTAACATGTCTCTTGAAATCTTCAAGGTTTACGTTGAAGATATCAAGAGACATGTTATTTAGTAGTACCATACCCCGTGTCATGCTGTGCTGAGCCAACACGTCTGTTCTGCCATGTGGAATGCACAGCAGATCGTGATGTCGCCCCTGGCAGTAGTTATTTGGCACAAACAACTTATAACATTCCAGGAGGTATGGATTGTCAATCAAATTATTCAATATTTTGTACGCTGTTACTGCAAGGGCCCCACTCCTCGACTGGAGACTTTGATAAAGTGTATCGGAGAGCAAATCTTTATGATGCATAAATTTTGGATAGACGCCGTGGATTCTCATATACAAATATCTGAGAAACTTTGTTTGGATCTGTTCCAATAATTGAATATATTTATTTTGGTATGGGGCCCATACAGCAGATGAAGAGATAATAACATATCGACTGTGTTTAGGTAAAAAGCATTAACATATAACAAACTTAGGCCTAGTGGTTTGAACCACTATCACATTTTACACTGTCGCAAATCGATTATTAGCGCCAATTATTTTTTTACCGTTACCACTTCAAATAATCGCCCCCGTTGACTACCGATTTTCAGCCCATTTCATCAAATTATGATCAGGTGTCGAGCATAACAGCATGACCGTTATGTTATCACTAAGGCCTAAATTTCCTTGCTAAAAATGTGGAATACCGTCATATATTATGTATATTTATATATGCAAATTAAAACTTTGATCTTAAAATATTCATGAAGCCGAAAGTACTTATCAAAAGGTATAACCCTAGGAGATGGAGAGTAACTTACAAAACAATTAGAACAGAACAGATAACAGAAAGAGCAAGATAAAAGAACAACAAAACAAGAGACAATTTATGTACAGCGATAATCACATTACGCTTCTGAGTAGGCAGTCACTTACCCTCCTCAATCGAGTGTGCCATGTTACCATAGTTCCACTAGCTCTGGGCAATGTTCTGGTTTTTTACATTATGCAAAATGGTGTTAAAAACCGATATTAAGAGACATCTCGACGGAAACCATTAAATATTTGAATCATAGCAGCCAGAAATTACCATGGCTATTAGTATTAAGAAATATCAAAACTCAGTTATGTTGAGGAATCGGACGACTTACTACAAGTCTGTGTTTAGTTGAGTATAAAATATCAAAAAATGTATTTTATATACCATACTATCATTTTAATAAATAAAATAATAAGTTGAGGCCTCCGATTTGCATCACAAAAGCAGGGCTTCGACTGAAGACACATAAAACACGTTTTATAGATTAGTACATGGTGTCTGATAAAGTCTAAAACCTTTTGTTTTTTTTTTATAAATTAAAATTTCGATACCTGAAAATAAAAATCGAACGTAAGTACGATCCGAAGGGGGTGACTTGGTTACCCCACTATTTGATCTTGCTTATTAAAGCGTTTTCGTGATGTAATTCGTTTTTAGTAATACCTAGAGAGAACTGGCACCTGTTTTCAGTTCCAATCATAATCTGGCGGATCAACTTATTTCCATTTTACAATAATAAGTGCAGTAATAAAATACCTGTTAATTGTGTTAATTATATAAATGTCTGTCCAGATATGATGCTGTTACAACAAAATATCCCGTTTTATTAAAGTTTTGCATAAACTTGAAGCTCCTGGAAACTTTTGAACAAAATGGCTAAACTTATAGAGATTAGAGATGGTCGATATTCCTGTTCCGGTTAAAAGCAACCGGTTCCAAGCCGGTCACTGGAACCATCGATATTATTTATCCGGGGATGCAGTTCCTATTTTTCGCAAAGGTGCAGTTGCGGTTCTTTTTACCAATATTTCCGTTCTCAGAATATCGCTAGCAACCCCCTTCCCATGAATTTTTATTTTTGGCACGGAACCGGTTCCAGTTTTTCCGCTCTCCAAATATCGCCAGCAACCCCCTGGCAATAACTGGAACCGCAGTGACACCTAATTTATGATATCAACCATCCCTATAATCTGGATCAAGCAGGTCGATATTCCTGTCCCGGTTAAAAGGAACTGGCTCCAAGCCGGTCGCTGGAACCGTCGATATAATTTTTCCGAGGAACCGGCTCCTTTTTTTTTTGCCAAATATAAATTGATACCATTTGTCGAAGGAACCGGTTTTGGTGGAAAAGTCCTTTTCACGAGGAACCTGTTCCACAGTTCTAGTGCTTTTCGTTTTCCGAACATCGCTAGCAACCCCTCCATGAAATAAAATTCTGGCGAGGAAGTTTTATTTTATGAGGTACTTACATGAAAAATTATTTTCCTTCAATTAATATGAACACACTAATATTACTACACTAAAAGTAGGTTTTTCTGAATTGTTTTTTTTTCATGTGATTTGTTATTTTTTCCTCAATTATTAAAATAAATTATGTAAATGAAGTAAAAGTTTTTAATTATTTGGTGAATTCATTTTATGAAATTTATTGCTTAACGTTTTATTATTTTTTAGTATTTTTAATTTTGATTTCTTTAACATGTTGTAGTGTACATGAAATTATTGTTGTTTGATTGTTAATTAATATTCTATTTAAAACATTTGCTTATTTATTTATTTAATTTTAATTGTTCATTAGTAAGTTTAATCAAAAACCTTTGCTTATTATTCGCAAGCTGGAATATGAGATATAACCTTGGAGTAAGAACTTTAAATTATTCGATCAAATGCATTTCGATTAATAATTTGTCTTTGGTAGTACGTAATAATTCATAGATAAATTTTGAGTTGTTGACAGCTGTCAGTACTGGAATAATGCCGAAAGGTTCTAACTAAAGTGATCGTATTATAAAAGTGAAGAGAAGACTAATTTAACGGTAAGCGTTAATAAAATAAAAGATTATGAAAATAAGGTCGGCGCTACATTTTAAAATTACACTCGAGTATCTCTTATATTTAGCTAATTTTGTCACAAGTTCGTTGTTGTGTTTCGGTGCTAAGAATTCTATTCGTTCGTAAATGAAGAATGTTGCAGAGTTTCTTGTGATTGTATGATATCATCATCAATCCACCCTCATTGTAAAACTAATAAATTATTACATTGTCGTATTATTTTTGGTTGGTTCTTGACAGTTTGTTTTGATAAAAAAGTTGGTTTTAGTAACAAACTCTGGACTTGTCTGAGTTAAATTATTTTTAGTTTAGGGTAAATATTTTATCGATCAAGAAAATCTTTTCTATCTTTTAAAAATATTGATATCGATACATGCTTTCTAGTATCACATTTGACAGGAAGTTGATAATTTTTCTTAGTGCTTGGCTGGTCCACACGGATTAAATAGCTGAGCTGGCATGCACATATCTGTCAGACGTATGTTTTAAAAGTTGTTTTAATCTGTAAAAAAAATTGAGTTTAACTTTTCAAAATGGTTTAAGCAAAATGATCAAAATAACAAGTTCTTTCACCAAATTTACTTATCAATACAACGGAATCTCCAAATACTTGATGAACAAAACTTTCAATTTAACTTATTCAACCATGTTTTCAGTTAAATCATGACGTCCCAAGCGCTGGCCTCACTGACGGCGCAGTACACCGACTCGGAGGGCGAGGAAGATATGGAGGACGGCCAGACCTCCGACAAGAGCCCCGGTTCCACCCCCCACTCCTATAGTGTGCCCACCACCCCTCTTAAGCCCTCCCCCACTAACACCTCCCCAAAGGTCAAAAGACTCGTCTCCTACAACGATGACACAATTGTATCCGACGAAGAAACGCCCAACACCGAACGTGAAAAAAGAATCTCCATGGAAATAGACGACGACGAACCCATCAGAAAACCCGCCATCGTTTCAGAAGACGGTGTCACCATCCCTCCCGAACCGCCGGGAAAATGCTCCGCCGAACTCCAAGAAAAAATCTCCCACTTATATCAGAAAATGATTCATGACGGCAAAGATATGAACAAAGTCATACAAGACAGAAAAAGCTTTCGAAACCCAAGCATCTATGAAAAACTTATTCAGTTTTGTAATATCAATGAATTAGATACAAACTATCCTCCGGAAATCTATGACCCCCTTCGATGGGGAAAAGAATCGTACTATGAAGAGTTAGCAAAGTCGCAAAAGACGGAAATGGATAAGCGCGAAAAAGACAGGAAGGAGAAGCTTTCGAAGATTGACTTCACAACCGGCCTAGTTAAGAAATCGGATATTGATGATGACCCAAAGAAAAGGAAGTCCAAGTGGGATCAGGCCGCTCCAAACTCGCTCGCCGGGAAACAGACTGTGAAGCCTGCCGGGTTGGTCCAGCCCGCCCTGACCACCAGTGCCACAGGAACTAAAGGTACCGTCATTTCCGCTTTTGGTTCCTTGCCTAAAAAGTCTAAAATATGATGCAACCTACACAGATTGAATGCGAATTCAAACAACGCACATTCAAATTCTATTGAACTTTTATACTATTACAAACCAATTGATGAGAACCATGAAACGGGCATTTCTTTTTGTGTACAGAGGAAGAGAACTTCTTTAAAAGTTGATTCTATATTTTAGAGACTGCAGATTAAAAATATTGTTTCATTTCAGTTTCATGTTCACACGATTTTTAAATGATTTTTGTTTCATTTCAACAAGAAGACTTGAAACATACACATGTGTGTAGTATGATGTGTAGTACGATATGTTTATTTTCGTGGAAAGTATTTTTATTGTAATTTTTGAGACCTAACCGATATGTAAAATATATATTTATCCTCCATTCTCTACCTTTCTCTTGTTATAGCCAAACATTATTATTTTCATATCAGGAAAATTAACATCTATGTTTTCATCAGAGTTAATAAATCAATTGTAAAATAAAACATTTTTCTCATAAAAAGTGTTTTTTCTTAAATATATGGCTATTTTTTACCGTCAAATGCATTTGTAATTTTGTTTTTCAGATTAGATTCTATGATTGCGCAATGAAATTTTACGTGTTTGTGTGAACACACCTGACTTCTAGGGTTTGTACTTCCTTTTTTTCCATATCTTCATTTATTTTATCATTCATTTCAAAAGTAATATTAACCGTGTAACTTTTAAAAACTTGTTTTTTATTGTTGGAATACCTTTTTCTTAAATGGGAATTTTAGCAAGATTTCAATCGCAATTTTCAACAATCTGATTTTGTATGGTTGCTGATATGAATGAGGTTCGAAAATTATGATAAAAATGTGGGTGCTGTATATACAATGAAACCAGAAATGAAATAAAATTTTCTGTTTTTAAAGTCCTCAAACAAAGAGTAAAATATTTACTTTCTGTCAGATAAAAGGGTTTTTTGTCTTTCATGAAAATTAGCATGAGCAACTCACTCTGAGATTGATTCATATTTATTATAATAATAGATATTTTTTTTATTTATATTCTCGTAAATATGACAATACTGAAAGTTGAATGAAAAATTGATTTGCTTATTTGTGGTTTATTTTCCCTTAGTCCTTGGTCCAACTCTTTGTATATTTCCTGAGGACAGTTTGGTCGCCAATGCTTTCAGAGGTATTGGATAGATCATTGTAAGGTTGGACGTCTTATCAGAAAATGCCCATCGTATGTTTGATTCCATCACAATATGATCTGTAATCAACAATCATTTTATTCAAACCTATTCTATATTTATATAAACTAGTGTATCAAAGCTATTTTAAATAAAGTAAGTAATTGTGGTCTCCTTACCTCAGTGAAGGTTAAATGAAATAAATTTATTTTCTATATCTACACTTAACTGGCGACACCAGTAACAAAATCCTAATATGAATCTTTATGATTTCTAAGATTTAATCAAAGATTTAAGCTATAAATCAGAAACAAATCCTGATAAAATACCTTATGATAAACATTTCAATTAAGTTGGCTCCGAGTTAGATCAAAATGCAGAAATCAATATGAAAATGTATTTATGTTAGGGTAACTAAGTTGAATTTTCGATTATTTTGCGATTTATAGCGTATATCTTTGATTGAATCATAGAAGTCATAAAAATCTATACAAGAGTTTTGATCATTAGTGTAGAGGGCCGTTAATCTACTTCACTGCATATTTTGTATCCACCACCATTGAAGGTTTGCGTATATACAGCGTCAAAAACGGTGTGACATTTAAAATAATATATTTTTTGGAAAATTCAATTATGATGGTAGTAAAATGCACATTCAATACCTAAATATTTTTTTCAAATTCATTTTTTGTATAACTTACTGATGTGAGGATCAACAATAACAAACGCTCTCTTCAGGTTGTCCACAGAAATAAGTTTGTTGGGATTCTTCTTGCCTCCAAGTTGCACTATTATTTCACGTGTGTATTTCTCTTGTGCCATTTGCATTTGGCGGAATAATTCTTTTGCCAGATCTGTCCGTTCAAAGCCCTCTTCATTCTAAAGAAATAGCAATTAAGAAAATGTTAGTATTGCATCGACAATTCCAATGCTATTGGTCCAATCGCTAATAAAATTATTATCACCTCTATGAACAGCTTATCTAGATCAACTTCTGGGGCCACAGATTTGATTTTTAGTTGTCTTCTAGCCACTTCTAAGATGTTTTTAATTTCAACTTCTGATTTAATTGGGAAGGATGTTTTCGCTGCTCTTTCAAAATTGTCTATTGATACTGTGTTCTGAAAATACAATACTGAATAAGAAGACATTAAGCAGAGAGAGATATGATTTTGTTTATAGTGAATACCGCACAAGAGTCCCAACTGCTTCCAACCGTCTAGAGACAGTGGAACTATGGCATCCCCAATTGGGGTATTTTGTGAGACTTAAGGTAGTGGGGAGGGGAAGGAGATGGAGAAGAGGAAGATGAAGGTTGGGAAGTCACACATATCACACAACGGTCCCACAAGCAGTGGAATCTTTGAATATTGAAGTTTTAGTTGTAATTCTCGAGAAACTACAACAGAGTGGCAGAATTTTTATAAGCTTATCGGGAGAATTCAAATGAATGTTAGTCAATTCCTTCAAAAATATCATTATCATGTCGTCTCAAAGCTGAACGACAATACAACACATGTTCCGACTGCTCGGAGTCAGTGCGACTTGACACTTTTCAGGATATTGAACATGCTCGAACCTCTGGGTCCAGAGCGACGGATGTTACCACTCTGCCAGAGAAGTGGTCAATTTTTTATGCGAATCCTGCGCAAGAGTTTCTTTAGACTTTCACCGGTGGTGATTCTTGAAATATCTACCACTCTGGAACGTGCCGCTAATATTCTATATACTATTTAATATTAAATGTGAAATATAAATTATTGAAATATCGTGTAATGGTTAAACTTAAAACATCTTTTTTGTATTTAGTTTTCAGTCCACTCACCTTTGCTCCATTTGCAAATTTAAATACATTTTCTTTGAATCGAGACCATTGAGATTTATGAGCGTAGTAAATGTCCTGACTCAGGGCGCCATTCAGCACGCCCCAGAACAATTTGATTTGCTGATCGTCCAGCATCTGCTCACAGCCACTGCACAGGTTGTATGCCCATTCTGCTCTGATACTGGCTTGCTGGTACCTAACCCCATAACTTCACATTATAAAGGCGTACCGTTGACAGCTCCTTTTTAACCTCCCTGTTTATCACAAACGTATGGAGCGGAAAGAATAGTTTTAACCTTGGAGGAACAATATAATAAGAAGGGAGGCGAACATCTAGAAACGATTTAAAATAGTCTTGTCAATCGTGTCTTTAAAAATATCCTTGTCTTTCTCGATCTACTTACACGGGCAGGAATATGTTTGTGTTTGAAAGAGACGTGCACTATTGCATCTTAACCTGAAGTCCTAGTTTGGTAGCCAAACCAATGTCAACAATTGTTTCCTAAATCTGTACCTCCATATATTGTTCTTCCAAAGTTTTAACAAAGCTCTAAGCTGCAGGACAATGTTAATTTAATAATAATTTGAACAGTTTCGTCCACACGATGTTCGGCAGGCATACGGGGCAGTCTCAGACTGAAGCTATAATTTATAGGGATGCCTCGTGCCGTATGGACGTGTCTTGGTGCACGTTGCACGCTAAACTGAGAACTCGAACCTGGAGAAACTCATGGTCACTGGCAAAGTGGAAGGCAGGAGAAACAGAGGAATATCACTGCTGTGTTGGACTGATTAAGTATCATAGGCGTCCGGAACGTCAGTGTCTGTGACTCTCCATGCTGTACAGGACCATGAGGAGTAGAGGACTTGGGTTCCTCAAGGCAGTTGAAGTGGGACTCACGAACCTCGACAATAAGGCAATGACTCAAGAAAATCCAATCTTCTCAAGGCAATCGACATTGATTCTGCAGCTAGGAAGTATCAAAAGCCTGTGTAGGCAGCCTCACGTGAAATAATTCGGAAGATAGAATCATATCTCAGCCAGGATGTCAGGTATCGATAGGACACTGTTCAGAGGCTTATATGCCATAAGCAGTAGTGCATTATCCCTCATACAGTGTCAATTCAAACTCAAAATGGAAAAATAATGATATTACTTCTTAAATATGTATATTCACCGCTCTGAAAAGTATTTGGAGAGATAGTCTTGCATGCTTATTTCTCCTTCGTGGATTGTTTTGGCCACCCATATATCATTTATCAGGATGCTTAATTCCCGTCGAGAAAGGCGAAGGTTCCTCACTTGCCCTTCGTATTGCAGATATGATGGGACTACAGGATCCAGTCCCTAAAATTAATATATTAATATTGCTAAAATGGCAAATTTATACAGTGCCATTTTTGTGATTTATCACCCCAAGGGCGTTTAAATAATGAATAAATTATGTTAAAGGAATATGGTGGGCAAAATGGTGCAATTTGGTGTAAAACAAGATCTATTAGTTAGATATACATACTACATTTTGTATGCCATTCCCAGACTTATTTTTTATTTATAACTAAATAACGAAGATGCCCGTCATAAGGTAAAACCGGTCAGGTCTTAAATAAAAAATAGTGGAAGAAAGTTAAAATTTGGTATTATTAAAATCATTAAAATGAAGTTCCACCACGTATTAACAGTTTCAAAATTAGAAATAATGAAGTGTTGTTTTCCTCTACACAAACTTTTGTTTGTAGTTGATAAAAGTTTTTAACAACAAAAAGTTACACTTTGGCAAACAATAAAACTGAAATTTACAAACTATGTATAGCATTGATAACAAGATTAGATGATGTTTCTTCATTTGCGAGTAAGTAGGTAATGTAAAATGCATTTTTAACATAGTGAGGATGAAGTGGAAGGAGAGAGAGGGAAGAGAAAAATTAAGAACTACCTGACTACTCAGATCTGGTCACCAAATATGTGAAATAACATATACACATGTGCTTTGAGGTGATATTTCAGAAAAATGGCGCAATATAAATTGGCCAAGTATTATAAATTAAATAAAATTTGTTTGCGCACGTCAGGATTTGAACCCGTCACCTCCGTATTTAAAGCTGAGGATCTTAACCACTCAGTCACGGAGTTTGTCAAGTATAATGTTTACATTCTCTATAAATTGTTATTATATATTATTAGATGAATAGAAAGCTGAAATATTTGCTTCTACAAAATACAACACAATACTGTTATATAACATACCAAGCCTTCAAAATATTCCAAGTTCAGCGACTGGGCTATAGGCCCGAGTTCCCTGAGTATGACATGCAGTTGATCCTTGCTGGACAGTCCTTTGCTCAGCACCTTCCACCGAGAGCTCCCGCCTCCGATGAAGTCGGCGCAGATGTCCCACTGGGGCCTGGGCGTTCCCACCTGCTCCAAGTCTGTACATCTGTCACGCAAATCTACAGCTTCGTCTTTTAGCACCGAATACTCTTCTGCAATCATCAATGACTTTGTTAAAAATATAAATCATCTGAAATCATGACATAGAAACTCGAGCTTGCCAGTAATGTGTTTTCGAATCAGATACAAAATAGGAAAACACGGCAGGCAGTTCTCCCTTGAAAATGTTCCTATGGTTCCCTTCATCACCAGGCAAATGCAGAGAAATACTAAAAAAGGCCATTTCCAATTATTCCCCCCCTCCCTATCCTCCTCACTTTATATATAGAGACAAATTACCAATTATTTTCAAACTCACCGTCTAAAACAAAAGCTTTGTACCTAATAAGGATGGAGTGTCACATAAGATGTTTAAAAGAAAGTGTTTTGAATTTTCCTCTTCATATGCTTGAAGAGTTGATGGAGACGACAAAAGAAGGCTGAGGTACATCAGTCATTTAATGGTATATGGGTTTTGAATTACTGTTAATCAATTGATATAAACATTATATTATGTACACAAGCATTACACAAATCTTCAGTCTTGAGTTTGATTTATTAATTAGTACAACATTAATTATTTTCTTCCGTTCTTAATGTATTTATTTATTAATGGAAAGCAAAACAAGCATTCCCATGGTACGAATAACCTGAACATATTTTAATTTCTCCTATTAACATCATTATAAGCAGAAAATGTTGCGTGTGCAATGATGCAGGACTTAGCTAGCAGAGGATTGAACCTGCAATGCCTGGGTGGAAGCCCGACAATTTGCTAGTCGGTGTCCAAACATTTGTATATGAAGATTTCGATTCCCCTGTGCTTAGGAAAAAGCCATTATATTATAATTTAAATGTATAAAAACCTTATAACTTACTCAACAAAGCATCATACATTTCAGTGGTAGCTTTTAATTGACCGATAGCTTCATTGAAATCCCTCATCAGAACAACATGATCGGATTCCAGACGTTCGTATTCTTTCTTGGGAATAACATCAGAGTAATCTTCCGACATGGTGTTGAGATCTTGGATTGCTTTCGATAAGCTCTTTCTGTGATTAATATTATGCAACATAAGCAGTTAAAGTAAATGTTTAGATATCGGAAAAGAAACCTCTTCTACCACGTATCTATTGATGTAGGGTAAGTATTGAGTAAACAGTCAATTTATTATTTTGTGGTTTCTACACTAATATATTTCTTCAGTGCACAGACTTAAGATCTCTTCATTATAGCTGAGAATCTGAATATTTTTTTCTAGATGGCTGTAAACATTATTTGAAGTATGCAACACATTGAAAAATAATAATAAAGATTTTTTAGAGCTACTTAATGACTTTTTTTTTACTCTACTTGTACTGCTCAAGAGCCAAACTCAAGACAACAGGGTCCTTGTTTTTTTCAGAATTTTTGGGAAAATTCTGCATTTCACTTTTTAGACGGTAATTTTCGTGAAATAGTGCATAACGGGCATCCCTTTCAGACGATAAAGCTGAATTTATTACAAAAGTCTCCTTTTCTAGCTATAAACAATGATGTCACATATTTTTTTATTTGAATTATGTATACCATCTATTAATTTAAGTTCCATTCCAGATATGCCTTAAGGTAAACTTTAGTAAAGAAGTACCTGTTCAACTTTTTCTGTCATTTTATTGTTTTGTTCCTGTGATGTTCTCAGTTGCCTTCTTAAGACTTCATTATCATTGGTCAATCTCTCAATAGCTTGAACACTTTCATTTTCCTCATTAGATGTCCAGATTACATTCTAGAAATATATTTGATTTGAATACAAGAAACGTATCTAACAAATAAGCCGTATTCTATGCTTTTAAAGTAGAAGATTCAGTTATGTACCTAAAATGATTATAAACAATTGGCCCTGGGAGCCACAAAATGGGCGAGGATTTTACAATCACATTGAGATTTGGAAGTTCCCATTTTAAATAAATATATCTTAAGTCTCATGGCTTCTACGTGAGCGTTCCCACCTATGAAAATGCGTTCATAAATAGCCTCATCCGGTACGACAAATGTGTTTCAAACAAAATTTAAAAAACCAAAACAAATCCTCAGGGAATGATTAGCCCCTTACAGCTATTTCTGCGAACAAAAAACATTAATTTATAAATTCAAAAACTTAAGATAATTCACCATTTTAAATGGCAGGTTACCCACTGTCGCTTAAGAGCGATCTTTTTAGCACATGTTATCCAATGTCAACTTATTACCGTCTACAGAGTTTTTTTACAATTTTCTCAAGTCATAAACTGGGGATGTGCACATTGGTGTGCTGTAAAGTAAAATAATCTTACCAACAAGTTGTCATTAAGTTCAATTTGTCTTTCTCTTATCGTAAGTGCGTCTTCATAAGCATCCTTGATTTTTATTAACAATGGTTTAAATGTGGTTATATTCTCCAATAGATTTTCAAAGGCTTGCCTATATACCTAGAATAAAAATAATTTTGCATGACCCTAGTAAAGCTCAAACAGAAATGTTTATTTTTATTTTAAAATATTTATAGTGTAAAAATGAATACCTGCAATATCTGATCTATATAATCTTGTCGCTGTTTAAAGAGTTCCTTTGTACCTTTGTTAACTGATGGAAGATGCGAATTAATTTTCTTCTGAATGTCAACCACAAATTTTGGGTCATTTTTGTATGTTGTATTTTTGGGCTGTGTAAAATAGAAAAAAAAAGTAATATTTGAAGGGGCCAAAAAATGAACTTTGACAAAATCGATACTAGCAACGTCACTAACTGCAAAGTTGAAAATGTCGAACTGTACTTCATTATGATTCTCAATAAATATCTAAAGATAAAGCTTAATTTTCTCTTTTACCAGATTTTCTTTTCCTTTAGTTTTAGGTTCCATCGTCAAAAAAAAAACGCCTAATTAGGTAAAACTGTAAAACTTAAGTTCCTGGAAGAACCTTTACTTCTGAACTTATAGTCAACTGTAAAGTTTCAAATTAGGGCTCTTTATCTTATTAATGGATACCTAGGGGATTATCTTAATATTTGATGATAAGAATGTTATCACTTTGTAATGATTTTACTATTATCACAAATATAATACACAGTTTGATGGTATATAGATTATGTATGGTTTTTATTTCTACAAGTTGATGAAAAAAAATTAAATTCAATAAATATTAATATTATTCCAGCATTCATTTGCCAATGAAAGACTATTGAAAACAGTTCTCATTCTAAAAAAGTAGCTATTAATAGGAAAGCTTGTCACCTCGAGAACCCAAAGTTAAATTGATCTGTTTTCTGGTTTTGATATATATATTTTAATAAATTCTTTAAGTATTATTTTATTAAATATTTTGCCACACATAATAATAAATAAAGTGATTTAAAAATGGTGAAACAACCACAATTTATATTAAAGGATTTACTTGCCATTGTGACAAGACACGACTAACAAAAATAATTATTAGAAAATTAATAAAATAATTATTTAGTCATCCAAGTTAAATAATCAAAAAAGGAGAGTACTTTAAAAGAGTTAATTTTATTTTTTACGTACTAGCCTTAAATATAAAAAAAAGATCTGACAAAAAGTGTTGCTAGAACCAAATATTAATATTATTGTTTTCGGAAAAGTGACATCTAACGGCAAAAGTATACAATATTTGTGACGTCAGAAACTGGAGGGGGTGACTAAATTAGAAATGGCTGCTGTGAGTAGTGGACGGGAAGCTATGGATTCCCAAATTGAATTGCAAAGTGAAATTGTGGATCGTTTAAAAGCGTTATATCCAAATGTGAACGAAGAAGAAACCCCTTTACCTCGATCATGGAGTACAAAGGACAAATACAACTACATTGGACTGTCTCAAAATAATCTCCGTGTTCACTACAAAGGTAAAAACTTTCAAGCTTTTGTTTATAGATTTGATAGATGGGAGAGTGGCATACTACTTTTAATTTAATTGTGTGCTGTCTTTAGAAGTTGATAACGTTGCTCTTCTCTGCATGTGTACGAATCATTGTTTCACTTGGCAAAAATATATTAGTCATGTCATCGACCGTGTCAGTCGAACAGCAATACGAGATGTCTGCACTGCAAAACGCAAACAAAGAAATCAGCTGATCGCTCCGTTGTGACATGACGCAAAACAACTAAATCTTTTACACCTTTGCGTTCATAAAATCCCTTTTAAGGCAGTCCTAGAGCTACAGTATTCTTTTAACTTGATTTAAAAACAATTTGACAATCTGTCAGTTCGAACATACGTGTTATTTTATGGCTTGACTGAAAGGGCAATTTGTTCTCTGCATTTTATTTATGAAGGTTGCATTTTCTGAAATTCATAGAAAATCTAAACAGTTTCATAATGATTGTTCAAATTCGAACCACTTGTGAGAAGATCATTTTTCTATTGTTGAATCACTTAATTTACATACATTTTCATCACGAATTTGGTGTTACATTTATAATACTGAATTCTGCCTTTCTAGTTTTCAGAATTTTATGTATCATGCAATCAATAGTTTAAGTATAAAATAATCACAGTTTTCTGTGACTTATCCGCAAACCAAAGAGTTACTCACTATTTGAGATTAATAATATCCTAATTAATCTCACCACATTGTGTATAATATAAAATAAATATTATGAATTGAAAGTGTACGTCTAATATATATTAGAGATAATTGAGTTTACTATTACATCGTTTTTAATCTTGTTGATTAGTTTTATCAGTTTCCGCAACCTTTATCTTTCTAATATTTTAATTAGATTTTTAAAACGAAAAGAGTTTTTCAATTCCAAATTAAAAAGAACAAAGAGATTTTACGCAGCAAGTAACACATTAAAAATATACATATTTATGTTCCGTTAAAAATATGTTATGTAAAATATTGGAGTAACACCAATTGAGAAGGAAATTAATTGAAGGTTATATTTTGCTGTTGAAATGGTTTTCTTAGACCAAATCTTGGTTAGTTTGAAACATTTTTCAGAAATAACTGCGTTGTAGTAATTTCTCTATTAATTTCAAAATATGCGGTGTTATATTTATAATATTAATAAATTTCTTTGAAATGCAAGTTAGTTAAGTTAGTAAGGAATGCAAGTTGGTACCCACCTAGCAATAAGTAGGTACCTACCTATTCACGTTCGAGAACAGGACTTAGTATAAAATTAAAATGTTGTCGTATTTTTTGTCACAAATGCGACGTTGTTTGTGTCTTGGCTAGAATGTTTTGTGATATCGTTAAATTTAGATACGATCCAAACGTGTGTTTCTAAACAAAACATTACGTCGCTTTCCACCAGGTTAGATCTGTCAAGTTGGTAGCCTGCATCAGCTGGGATGTGCGGCCGCCATATTTGTTTTTCTTGCCTGCCCCTAGCGGCCTGAGGTGCAACTATGGCCAGCTGCTGGTTGTGGGAAGGGAAGGTCAAATGCGGTTGGCAAAGGGGCATATTATTGAACTCTGAATTGTGTGCACGTTTTAGGAAATGATTTAAACTTTTTTACGCAATTACATGTTTTGATAAGCCGTGTTTGATAACAACGGATGGTCCAAAAAACTCGATTGCGAAGTTGTTTTGCGGTATTCGAACCTTGGAGTGTATATTATTTCTCTGAGATTCGAACATTACACGTATAGGCAGGGCCGCTTCTAAGATATTTCCGCCCTAAAAACAATTACTTACCAGTGTTAAACCTGATTAGATATAGAAATAGTATTGGGATGTGCGTGAGTGTTAACAATCCTGTCAACAAATGTTCACAGCATTCATAATTAATATTTATTATTTATCACTAGGTGGACTTTTAATTAAAAACCTTTCTTTACGAAAATAAAACTAAATGTTATATTTATATTTCGCATAACCTTTTGACCGCGTGCATGCAACATAAACGAAAACCATAACTAACTCCCAAAAAAATATGAACTTAAAAATAATTTGGAAAGCAATCTTGGATGAATTAAATAATGTAGATACGTTACTGAGACAACGCACCTGGTTGCACTAAACCAAGTCAACGAGACATACCTTCGAAACATGCTTCATATGGCTATCTCTTCCGCACACACAAGTCTCATACAGTGTACGCCGGCTCGCGTTTTCTCCACAGACATAAAATACAAGACACGTCATATTCACTTAGATGAATTAAATAATGTAGATACGTTACTGAGACACCGTGCGTGACTGTACGAAGCTAAGCCAACGTGGCATACCTGAGATTTACTGCGTTTTGTCTCGCACAAACATTCGTTTGACGAACAAGCTGTCACCAGCTGCCACAAACGCATCGCTGTAAGCTCTTTTCTGAGATAAAATGCCTTCCTGTGCTTTTGACAAGTGTAAAAATCATTCGGGAACAAAAAACAAATCTCATGGAGTTTCTTTTCATGCGAAGTACACACAAATCACTTATTATTTTAATTAATACAATTATTCAATTAAGTGAGATAGCGAATGCAGAAATACATAAGTGTGTGGAAGACAACCTAGCGACAGTACACGAATACGTCGCATGCTACTTCGCTCGTAAGTTCGTTAAGGAAGAGAGGGCTTGTAACGCGGAGAATATAACGCGGGACGTTCATATAGTTATCTCATTCATACACACATATTCTGCTTGGTATGGCTATCCTTTTCATGCTTTCAGAGCATGCCATATTTATCGTTCAATTTGTATGAATATGACGTGTCTTGTATTTTATGTCTATGCATATTCATACAAATCTACGAAAAATGTAGGTAGCACCACTAATATTGCACCACTAATATTGCACCACTAAATGTTTCACCCGCGAATGAAAAGGATAGGCATTCAAAGAATATGTGTGTGCGGAAGAGATAGCTATATAAGGCGTGTTTCGAAGGTATGTCTCGTTGACTTGGTTTAGTGCAACCAGGCGCGTTGTCTCACTAACGTATCTACATTATTTTTAATTCATCTAAGGTTTTCCCAGTGCGGCGCCTCCAGCGGACGAGTTTAAATGTTGCCAGGGCAAATAGATCAAATAATTTTATAATTAACGACACCCCAATTGGGGATGCTATAGTCCAACTAGCTCCGAACAGTTGGTACTCTAGTGCGATATTCGCATAAAAATAATAAACAAAGGCCATCGTCGTTTTCACAGCAAAATAATTAAAATACCGCAATCTTTGTCAAACAACAACAGAATACATTTTCTGACGTCCATTTCTATTTTGGTCGACAGCCAAAAACTTCTGCGAGGAAAAAAACTATGAATCCAACGAATCCGTTAACAACACATATTTGAATTTTATATTTAGGTACGGACAAATGCTATAACTTTTGTCAAGTTCCCTGACCTCGGTTTTCGCAATAAAAATATTTGTTTCGAGAATTATTTATTTATTTTTATTTGGAAACCGCACAAGGGTTCCCAACTGCCCGAAGCCAATGAGACAAGAGGAAGGTCAGAAAGTACCTGGCTATTCAGCCCTGGTTACTGATTCAAGTAACATTTTCATTTTGGGTGGTGGTTTTTCACCAGAGCGATACTGAGAGTATCAACCAATTGCTTGATAATTTTGTTAATGTATTTTACGTTTGGTAGGCATCTTGGGGAAGTCTTCATCAAACGGTGGGTAGAATGCTGTTGATGCCGATAGTATAAAGTACGAGTGTACGCTTGAAGTAACAATATATAGAGAGAGAGAGCTAATTATTTTTACCCAACCTATACAGATTTGGGATAAATCACTTTCTCCGGGTTTTTACGTCGTTCACCGTGAGAAAGAAAGAGACAACAAATTTTCCCGAATTATCACACCGCTTTTAAGTATTGTTAGAATGTTCTTCGTGTCACGCGTCTCCGTTGACTCCGCCCACACGTTATGATACGAGAAATAAATTGAGATAACTCAACGGTTTATTAGGTTACATACTGTGAAAAAGTAGTTATACGAATAAACAAAAACATTATGTCGACATGTGCTATGAATGGATTTATAATTACTCTAGCCCTTGTCCTTGCCACGCCCAGGTCTAGCCGAGTCCGGTAAAACTCACAAAACTGACTACAGCAGCGCTACCTCTTGTATATTATTGCTCTGAGAATGTACGCCATTTAATTATTATTTAAGACAAACATAACACTCCGAAAATGGTGGGTTTGACCGAGTTCACATTACAGTTATTTCTGTAGTTTTTTTCTGAGGATGCACTCAAAATGTAAGTAATTAATAAAAAACTGACCCTTATCATTCATATTTCATAAAAGGTTACTTCTCGAGATACGCCCAGGAAAACATTTAAGATTATAGTAATAACTTGTTTAGTCTTACTACACACGTCAAAAGGGATATAATGAGTTAATCGTGAAGTAGCGTAATCGGAATAAAATATAAAAAGTTTTTTACGTGTGTGCGAAAATTACCAGTATTGTTTTTGCATACATTAGTGCCCCACACGGCGATCTAACGAATCATGTACAGAAGACGGCTTAGCGTATTCATACTATCAGATATGTTCATCAGAAAACTGCGGCGGTCACTATGAATTTATTTTAACGAATTCTTGGTGAAATATTTGTTTAAAAAAAACAAGTTGCTTTCATTTACCTGTAAATAAAGGTTAGATATGTACAAGGCTTCATGAACACGCTCAGAGTAAAGTATAACCGCGCGTACAGGGCGCTGTTCAGCCTCCCTCGGTGATGCAGCGCCTCGCAGATGTTTGCAGAGGAAAGGGTGCATGGGTTCGCTGCTTTGATGTGCCACCGAGTGGCCGGAACGAGCCAGCGTTACCGGAAATTTCAGCTCAACGTATCTGTGGGTTACGCCACTTTTGCGCCGATTGCCTTACTTGTTATATATATATATATATATATATATATATATATATATATATATATATATATATATATATATATATATATAGACAGAACCAAGTCTAAAAGGAGATCAATTATTACGAGATGATGACTTATGGCGAGTCAATATAACTGATCAAATTAATTAATCATTTTTGTCTGTTACCCGAAAAAATAATCCTCCATATAATTTTTGCATGCCTATCAAACATTCTGAATATTTAGAACCAAAAAACAGCAAAAATAAAGAGAAAAAAAATCACCTAATTATTAAAAAAATATATATATATACTCAATAACACAGATTACTTGAAACATTTTCATCCCAATGTAATAAGTGCAATGTTTAAAAAATAATTAGTAATTTAATATATACGAGGCCTGTTCAAAAGAAAAGGTGAATTTTGAATTTTTGCGGGCTGTGTACATTCGATTATCGATTTTTTTGGGAATGGATTTTATGGACGTGGATCTAATGGCTATTTTAGCTCAATATTTTGTAGAAATTAGGTCAGCCCATGGCCACTGCACGTGCAGCAAAAACTATTGAATATTTTTTTTATTCCCATTCGGGAATACCCTTAGAGTAACAATATCAAGAGACCTAACTTTGCGAAATTTTGTCCGCACTTTTTGACCAAGCAATGACCAAAGGGTGTGGCCTAAACTCGGAGTAAAATCACTAACAGGGTTGTCACAAATTAAGTAAATTAGGTATTTTGTTGTGAGTAGGTAGTTGTAAATCATTAAAAAGAATGAATGTTGTATATTTTTTTTGTTTATTCAAATATACATTAATCAATAAGATTATTAAAATCTTATTTATAGATAAAAATATAAACGAATTAAATTATTAGTACAGAACATTTTATAATACATATTATAAAATGAACTTCAGTTCCATCAACAAAATAGTTTACAAACAAAAAGTAAAATAAAAAAATGTACGGTGATAACAGATGTTAAATCATTTTCTTAACGTTGGAGTAAGAATATATGGAGAGAGATCAATTTTTTTTTACCTATATAAATTTGCGATAAATCACTTTCTGCGTTTTTACGTCGTACACCATGAGAGAGAAAGAGACACAAAAAATTCACAAAACATGACACCGCTTTTAAGTATTGTAGGGATGTTTTCCGTCCCGCGTTATTTTGTAAGGAAATTTCGAATGCAGATAATAATAACAGTGAACTTATATAGCACAGTTTTGTGATATTTCACGTCAAGTGCGCTTCATACTTAATTAATTGGAGCTAATAATTCTAACTAACAAGGAGAAAATAATATATAATATGTATACAAAATTAAAACTATCTAGATGCATATCGTTATCATAAATCATCAGAGAACAGGTTCAGAAATGGGTACAATAGTGCATGTGCACACATCAATAGATTTAAAAAAAAAACAATTAACTAGAAGCTAAGGGTATAAAAATCCAGATGAAACGTATGAATTCATATTAACATATTTGTTAAATCAAAAGAAAAAGAAATTAGATTTTTCTCGTCTTTTTTCATCCTTTGGAAATCTAAAATAATTAAATAAATAATAATATTCCAATTTTGGCATAGCCCTGAATCTGAGGACGTAACCGAAATTATAAATATAACTAAGAGATAAACACTATTCTGTCTTTATCTGTTTGCCAACAATTTAGCGTTAGTATCATGAGAAAGAAAGAGACCGGGATACTTTCAGAAGCCGTACAATATGGGTATTCCCCACTGTAATGGTTTCTTATGTGACAGCTAGTAAATATCTCTAAGTTAAAAATATTACGAATCCACTAAAACTCATTTCAAACGGAAGTTTATTATATTGGAACGAATAGTCCAAAGATTAATTACATATTGGTGTAAGTTACTAGTTGTTTTGTAGGTTAGAATGTTAAATATTTGAGATCTAACTAAAAAAGACGATTTTTATGGTACATACGTGTGAAAACTGTTTGTTTTTGGTCCTTTTGTACTTCGATTGAAGCAACCAAGTATAGCACATATGGCCATGATGTTTTGCTAGATATCGGACAAAAAATAACTCAAGTTTTTAACTATTTACGCACTTTTGACAGTCCGTTCGCCTGACACTCCAAACGTGAATGAAGTGCGTACAGATCAAATATCGCGGACATAGTATTTAGCCCGCCCCAAATCGTGTATTGGTTTCAACAATTGTTTGTCTCTTTTTCTCATATGCGTATAGAACCGAGCATAAAGAGAGAGCTATATTTTGCGAGTTTGTCAACGATTTGTCACAAATTAGTACGGTCTCTTTATATTGTTACTCTAAGGGAATACCGCCTCGTATTTAATACAAAATACGGTAGAGCTTGACAATGTTATCTTTACAGGCGGCTAAGGAGGAGTAATAACCAACATAATAATATTTTTTTTTTTTTTGCATCTACACAAGTATCACAAAATCTACACTAGCGACTTCATCGACTGCAAAGGTATCCTTGCTAAGCTGTATACCTTTTTATAATGTATACCGCACTAGAGTCCCAACCGTCTGGAGCCAGTGGGACTATGGCATCCCCAATTGGGATATGTTGTGAGGATGAATGTAGTGGGGAGGGAAGGTTATAGGAAAGAGGAAGGTTGGAGAGTACCTGGCTATTCAAATCTGGTCACCAAATACGGCTAAAGCCATTTCTGGCAACGTTTCGATTCTGAATGGTGGTATCTCACCAGGGCGATACTTAGAGTATCTACCACTCTGGAACGTGCCGCAAATATACTTTTATTTATATCTATTATGTGTGAAATAACAAAAATTAATTTACATTACATTACATACATTTATCTGCGCACGTCGGGATTTGAATCCGCTACTTCTGAGTTCATATTCTACGAATACATTTTCTCCAGTTTCTCACAATACAGTTTTATCTATTAAATTTTCAATGTCGAATGCAATTAACAGATTTTTTTCTATAGCCAAGTGTATACTGGCACATAGCATCATTGCGTTAAATTCTGTTGCTTATTCTTAATACCTTAGAGCAATAATATACAAGAGATATAGCTGTAGATCGATCTGTAGTCAGTTTTTACTAGCTTTTACCTTGAAGTAACTGACTCGGTTGGAAAAGGGCGTGGCTAAGACTGGGGCTACGGTATTTGTATATCCATTCACAGCACATGTCGATAATGTTTTTGTTTATTCGTATAGCCACTTTTTCACAGTATTTTTATCAATAAAAATATAGCATATAAGCAAATAAACCGTTTAGTTGTGTCAAGTTTAGTGCCATAATAAAAATGTGGGCGGAGTCCCGCGGTTTTGCCAGTAGCTTAAGATCATTGCGTCACTACGTAAAAAGCGGGGAATTAAATTTGTCGTCTCTTTCTCTCTTATGGTGTACGATGTAAAAACCCGGAGAAAGTGTTTTTCATAAAGTTTGTGTAGGTTGGGTAAAAATAATTAGCTATCCCTCCATATATTGTTACTTCAAGCTTAATACATGTTTACTTTTATTTAAAATTAACAGATGGCAATACTGAGCACACCTTGGAGTAAGAATATACATGGAGAGAGAGAGATAAATATTTTTACCCAACCAATATAAATTTGCGACAAATGACTTTTTCCAGGTTTTTAAGTCGTACACTATGAAGAGAAAGAGAAGAGAAAAGTCTTCATATAATATTGCAGCACTTCTAAGTGTGTAAGAATGTTTTCCGTCCGCGCTAACTTCGCACCATCGAGTCGCATAAATTACGTCAACGGATTTAGAGGTTATTTCCCATTTTTGTGTTGATTAAAAACTTGCATTGGTTGTACAAATAAATCAAACATGATGGTGATATGTGCTATGCGTCAATGTTCAAACAAGAACAAACAAAGATTATAAAACTTCACTTTTCAGAGGTATTTCAACAGTTTTAAATATTTTTGACCGAACTTTAGAATTCTTACATTTTTAATGATATAAAGACATAAAATCAACAAAAAGCTTCCATCATTATTTAGGCAAACCTTCTGTTATTAGTGTTTGTGTGATTTTTGACTTTATAAATCATTTAAACGGTGTTTTGATATTGTTTTGTTCAATGTGTTCAAATATGTTTATTAAAAATATATTTTATTTATTTATTAACTTTTCGTTTCTTACATTACCTAATTACTAATAGGCTATCAGACATCCTTTAATATATCTTTGTCTCTTTCTATCGAGTCAGTTTAAAGTCAACGATACTGACTACACTGTTTCGCAAAGGTACCTCTCCATGTATATTCTTAATCCAAGCAAAATTTACCCTGCAAAGTGTGCCAATCTGTAAAAAAGTTATTGACATTCGTGTGCATTTCCCTGTTTCCGCCTTGTGGGTTTGTTGTGACCCAGTTCTGGTTGGGGTGACCTATTTCCTCCCCGCCCCGCAGTGGTAGGTCGCCGGGTGCCCTCCCCGGGTTATTTCCCGGCTCCTCTCAATTCCTTTGTCATTGCGGAGTGAACTAACAGGTTTCCCCTGGATGTGGCCCCATTCAGAGGCTGTTTCTCGGTACGTGTCCTGGGAAATATTTTACCAAAGCGTTGCTTTCTTTTCGTGGAAATATGAAGAACATTCAATGTGATCCGCACGAGGTCTACATCATTTTTACCGAACCTTTGTTTTATGAATGATGAGGATTCCTAAATAATAAATCTGAATCTTATTTCTGTAAGAAATATATTTTAACGGAAATGTGTTTCACTTGAAGTAACAATATATGGAGGGAGAGTTATTTTTACCCAACCTACACAAACTTGCGATAAATCACTTTCTCCTGGTTTTTACGTTCACCATGAGAGCGAAAGAGACAACAAATTTCATAGACCGCTTCTATATACTGTAAGGATGATCTTAAGCTCCTAGTTCACGGCGGGACTCCGCTTACATTTTTTACTATGCCACTAAACTTGACACAACTGAACAGTTTTTTAGGTTATATGCTATATTTTTCGTTGATAAAAATACTGTGAAAAAGTGGCCATACGAAAAAACAAAAACATTATGTCGATATGTGATATGAATGGATGTATTAATACCGTAGCCTTAGTCTTAGCCACGCCCAGGTGCGCCGAGTCAGGGTAAAATCATCAAAAACAAGTCAAAAAACTGACTTCACTGCCTTAGATAGATACTACTCTACCAATTTTATGGTGTTTCAGTTGTATTATTTAGGTGTATTTTAGAAAGAAGTGTGAGAAGAATACATGGCGCGAAAGTGAATGGAAAAAGTCGAGGAACGCCAGAGGAAGACATGGTACGATCAAGTGAACCAAATACTTGAGTCGGGCCACGTGAAGAGTCAAAATAATAGAAGAGTATGTATGAGACGATGTATTGATATGAATGTAGCAAGGAGTGTGTGCCAAGACAGAGTTGTAGGCGGTACGTTCTCTCTGTCTTCCCCTGCCGAGAAACGGATTGATGGTTAGTTAGTATTCTATTTATTGCATCTACCTACATTCTGGCGGCCTCCGTGGTAAAATGTATCTCGACCACGAATCCAGGGATCGCGGATTCAAACCCGACGGGTGAAAATAAAATTCTATGGAATTAATTTGTTTTATTTCACAATTAATTCATTTAAAATAACAAAGCACATTTGATGCCCGTTCCAGGGTGGAAGATACTCTCAGTATCGCCCTGTTGAAAAGACCACAATTCATAATCGAAACGTTGCTTGAAATGGTTTTAGCCGTCTTTGGTGACAAGATTCGAATAGCCAAGCACTACCCAACCTTTCTCTTACACATCTCCTTTCTCTCCTCACTACCTTTAGCCTCACAACATACCCCGTTCAGTGATGCCATAGCCCCACTGGGACCAGACGGTCGGGAACAGTTGAGATTCTTATGCAGTATTCGCATAAAAAAGCTATTAATGGGTTACATTTAATCCATATAAATAGAACACACACACTTTGTTTATGACCACTTTATTATTTAATATTATGTCTACCGGTTTCGGAAGTACCCTTCCATCATCAGGACAATATTAAAATTAACCTGAAATACAAAATGCTGAGATATATATACATATTTAGGAGTTGGAGTGAGAAGGAGAAGGGGTAATTGAGGGGATTATGGGAATAACCGAGCGGTTTATTGGAAAAATATCTAGGATAGGACTATAAGATAAATTAATTTGATTGTTTAAAATATTGATGATGGAAGGGTACTTCCGAAACCGGTAGACAAAATATTAAATAATAAAGTGGTTATAAACAAAGTGTATGCGTTCTATTTATAAATATGACAAGCCACAAAGCAAATGCTTTTTACGAATATGAAAATTTAATCCGTTTACAATGGATTGGAGAAGTTACCCTTTTCGCATATCAGTGTTTATATTCACTTGTATTACAATGAAGAACTATAGTTGATGGTAGCGTTGTAACCGCTCTGTGCGAACTGCTACAAAGCACTCCTTCATTTTGTCGCAGTTCACACTTCACACATTTTTGATTGTGCGAATACTTCAATTAAAGTTACAAAAAAATGTGAAGACTACAAAAAAGACCATAAAGTTGTTTTGCGATTTGAACAATTTTATCTTGTCATTTTATCAGTTGATGGTTCAATCGTAGTTCGTAGAGTACATAGAAGTACTTCATTTAGCGGCAGCACACGAAGGTTCAATTTGTGCACGCTTCAATTGTGGTTTCAGTTCTTTTCGATTTCAAAGATTCGGCGACGAACTGGTTCCTCCCCAGTTCCATTTTTTTTTGTCGATTTGCTAGTACTTTTTGATTTGAGACCTCTACCTTGAGATTTAAGTTCGACTTCAATTGAAGCGTTCACCGTGAAGGGACAATTTTAAAGAACTTGAAGTGTGTGAAGACTAAAAACACAAAACTTTGAAGTTTTTCCCATCGCTAGTTGATACACATGACTACTTCATCGTCAAAAAGTCTAAAATTCACCGTCTAACTTAAATGTTAGTATTTCTAAAGTATATTTTCACCGTAGAAAAAAATTATAAAGTTTTATTTTTTACTTTGTAAAAAGTGGTAAGATCTCCATACGATTTTAAATCATATGACGTAATTAAAAAAATTGCTGTTCTGTCAGAATGTAGGTAGGTATATGTCGTCATTTTTTTTTATTGTCGTAGTTCCTTAACCCTAGAAAGATAATCTACGTCCGCGAGACGTACAGCGCGACAAAATAGTGTTGTCTCTTTTTCATTATACGCCGCAGCGAGTTGTCTGTTTCAACCAATTCAGTTGACGATCAGAGCTCACACGGGACGGCTGTACCGCAAAGGTGAGTACCCATAATAACTACAAATGACTATATTGTACGTCCGAGAGACGTATGATTATCTTTTATGAAACTTTTGTGACATATTTGTTGACATCGTTTATATGTATTGAAAGTAACTCTGTCTATCTGTCTGATGTATTAAAATGAACTTAGTATTATTTTCAGTTACTTACTATCAATAAGACAAACGGAACCAAGAAGAAACGGAACAAGTGAGAGATTCCAGAACAAATGAAAAATACTCGATCGCGAGCTGTGGGCAGTGGGCACATCAATGTTTTGTTATGACGGTCCTTTGACTCTCGTGTCATATAAACCAAAACCATCGAAAAAGGTTTATTTGTTGTCATCTTGTGATGAAGACAGTACAATAAATCAAACAACTGGAAAAGCTCAGATGATCATGTATTATAACCAGACAAAGGGAGGTGTCGACACATTCGACCAAATGTGTTCGTCAATATCTTGTTCTAGAAAGACAAACAGATGGCCAATGGCTGTACTTTACGGCATACTTAACATAGGTTTTGTGAACTCATATGTCATTTATTGTCACAACATTCTATCAAAGAATGAAAAGCCACTTAGCCGTAAACATTATATGAAGAAATTGAGTAAAGAGCTTACTTCACCATGAATGGAAAAAAGGTTAGAGGCACCAACTTTGAAGAGAACTATTCGGAAAAACATATCGGAATTACTGCCACAGGTTATTGCAAATAGTGATCAGACAGACCAAGAAGAGCCTGCTGTAAAAAAGAAGAGGTATTTTTCATATTGTCCCTCTAAAATTCGCAGAATGTCAAAGTTATCTTGCATAAAGTGCAAAAAATCTGTGTGTGGTAGCCATAAACGCGACGTGTGCTTTGATTGCATTTAATATGATTATTATGTGATTTAAAGTAATAAATAATAATAATTATTTTTATTTTAAGATAAAACGTGCCAAATAAGCAACCATTTAGACTGGAAGTTAATTGAAAGTTCTTTTAGAAAATAAGTTTTTTTTTGTTGCTGATTTGTAAGGGAGCTTAAATTTTTGTTTGTAATTTTCAAAATATATTTTATTTTTTAGTAAATCATTGTTTTATTTCACTAATTAACACATAAACAACTATTTGTAGTACTAATTTAAAAAAATAAGTACACTGCTTTTTTTTAAATACGCTAATTACATGCGATACGTCTCTGAGACGTATGATTATCTTTTACGTTATATATAATAAGATTATCTTTCTAGGGTTAACAATACGTGGACCATAAATTTAATTCCAAATAGTGCCCCAAGTTGTAGATAACATTAGGGCAGTATGTATCTGACATATTTTATTATTAGTGAGAAATGATAATTCAAGCAATACTAAATATTTTACGTTAAATAACTTATTTGTTATGAATTTGAGAAGGGTTGGTTTTTTGCATTTTAATTTATTTCATCAAAGGTTTACCAAAACAGCAGAAACGTTGTCAGATTTTTTGTTGTTATTTGGAAATTGTTTAATATTTCTGTTTTGCGGTTCGCCGTTGAAAATTGTTTTTTAGCTCAATTTCCTAATTTTGAATTCTATAATTGGTTGTAATTTAGTTTTTTTTTTTCTTCTACATTTGGTGCCAATTTCTAATGTCTCTTTAAAATAGTTTTATTTTATGCTAGTTGTATCGCTTTCTATAAATGTTTTCGGAGTGATTTGTTATATTATGCTGTATAATGTATGACCGTTCGGTAGCTGAGTGGACAAACGCGTCGGATTCCCACCCGGGCGTCGTGCGTTCAATTCCTCTGCTGACTAAGTCCTCCATCATTGCACAAGCAACATCTTCCGCTTCTTTTGATGGTGGTAGGAGTTTTTCAAATATTGTCAGGTTACTCGTAACCCGGGAATGTTTGTCTTTCTTTTAACCTTTCCCTTGCCGTGATAAATTATTATTCCGGCCCCGGCGTTGTGTAATCTTTACACAGGTAAAAAAATGCGATTTAAATCAGAAAAATAAGGATATTCATAGCCAATCGCTTAAATGAATCATATTTGAAGTCAACAGTGATAATAATTGAAAACTAAAAGCTGAAATCATGAAAAAATCATCGGCTGACGCTCACAAAACGGGCAAGAGGACCACCTCCGAGAGATGCCTGAAAGCTACTGGCCACTGGCGGTAAATCGTACGCGCTGTAGGTGCGAACTGAGATTCCATTTCGCGGGTTCCCATATAGCGAAGTCAAGTAAGAGTGAGATGTGAATAGCTTCGTACCTCCCCCGCACACTCTTCGCGTATCTTTGCATCCCATAGCGGTTTTTTAGAATTAATATACCTACGTCACACACTAGCAGCGTTTGATTTTATTGGTGAATTTATTCCCGATTTTCACAAAATATCTCGTATGTGCCCGATAAGTGCTAATTAACATAAACGCTATTTTTTCATTCAATGCGTTAATGTATTATGGAGGAATACCTAAAATCTGAAGCCAGTATTTATGATGATTGTAGAGATATTAAAGTTATTAGAAGCATTGTGTAGTCGTTACACAACATAGTTAAGGAAAGGTTAAAAAATAAAAATAAAGTTTTTAGAATCATTATCATTTTTCACCTTCAATTTGTTTTACGTAATGTCCTATTCCTTAAGGTTATTTTTTTTAATATTACGATACAGTATGCCAAGTAACACTTTTCAAACGATGTTCTATAATAGTTTGTAACAAATTTATTGATTGTATCTGTTATTATTTGACTGTGGCAACTTTGTTACTAACTATAAGGATTTATTAATCTTTTACGTCGACTGAAATTAAAGAGAGAAATTACATATATGTATATATTTTGAATTTGGAAAATGTATGGAATTTTATCCCACAGTTTTGAAACATATTTTATGGCTTTTGTCAAAAAAAATAAAGCTTGGCGCGTTTAGGGTAAGTTCCCGTGTATGTTGTTGCTCGTCCACTGAGCCGTGCGCCATCCCCCGGGACGGCCTGGCATTTCATCGCCCTTTCCGGGAGGCGGCTCTCGTGGGCGGAAAGCGGCCGTATTTTTGGGATAATGTTCCCTGTAATAAGGCTGCTTGTTTGCTTAAATTAGTGCCAATAACTTTGGAGACACTTTTGTAAAATTTTCGATTTCTTTTGAATATTGCATTAAGTAACATGTGGGTACCATAGTGTTAAGTCAGCAAGGGAGGACACCTTAGAGCAGTGGCCCCTTAACTTTTTGTCGCCGCGGACCGATCAACGTTTGATAATTTTACCGCAGTCCGCTGAGGGTAGCAGGAAGGTGGTGCGGGGGACACATTGAATGTAGATTTTTAAAAATGTGTTTGCGCGGCCCAGTAAAACACAAAAACTTTGTTTATAACCACTTTATTATTTAATATTATGTCTACCGTTTTTAATATTGTCCTGATGATGGAAGGGTACTTCTGAAACTGGTAGACATTATATTAAATAATAAAGTGGTTATAAATAACGTTTATGTGTTTTATTTATAATAATAATGAAGTTATTTTGCTGAAATGTATCCTAAATTTTGGTGTACAGCAAAAACCATGAAAAAAATTCACAACTTTCATTTGAATAAAATTATTTTTATTAATAGGATAAATTTCATGAGAAATCGATAACCGAACATTTGTGAAATAAAACAATTTTCTTAAAGTGTCCATAATTATTGTCCCTAGTGTAGTCTTCGCTGCGATAGGCGTACGGTTATCCGGTTACTTGTGTCACCCAATATCTTAAGTGGGGTAAATCTGTAATTTATCTCTTAAGTGTTTGTATTTAAAACATATTTTTCTATATAAAAACAATAATTCGTGTTTATTGTTTCTGAGCAGAATTATTGCGAAAATTTACTACATAATGTCTACACATTTGGGGTGTTGTCGTATCGTACCGTGCTCCCTTCTCAAGTAACAGAGATTTTATAATATACTCATGAATTATATTTTGTATAACTATTTTATGTTATCACGTTTATTTTTTTTGTATATTTATTATTTTATTTTTCAATAGATTTTTTTTAAATAAAAAAATGTTATAACTTTATTTTTTATTTTGTATTATTCTGATGTATTCTTTAATATAACAGACGGAGTATTTCACCAGCCGTTCTATTCCGCTGAAATAAACAGCATTTTTATTATTGTAACCTCAATATAATTGAGAAAATGAAAAAGAAGGTTGTGTTTGGATGCCAATTATATATTTTGATACAAATCTTTGAATAATCGTTAACAATAACCTTGTCCGACCGATTTCAAAACTTTATGTATTATTTACTTTCCTTCAAAACAGAAATCTTATTATACGAAACAGCAAAAACTCTCGGAACCATGAGCTCTGGCGTAATGGAATTTTTAACGCCTTTTACGGTCTGGAATCTTTAGGTCGCCGCAATTAATTTCAGCACGCAACGTCATTTCCATAATAAGCTATGGAGTTAGATTTAAAAAAAGAAATACTTAAAAAAATTAAGACAAGATATCATATTTTTTAAAAATACGAATAAAAGAGCGTTGATACTTAAGCAAAACACGGTAGTGACTGATATTTGGACGTAGTTATGCATAAAGCATCCAACCCACAATTTGTCGAAATCGAGTTTAATATGTTTTCCCATAGATAAATACGAAATTTGCAAATAAATTTTTGGTAGTTCAATTTTTACTGACCCAAATTGCAGATATTTGACTTAAATAAAAGTTTAAAAACATTCAAATGTAGAATAACATAGGGAATACATTTTTTTTTTAATAAACACATTGATAGATTATAAATTACTTATTTATAATAATTCTCATACAGAAAAAAAAATACTGACATTCCCTTTACAGATTCCGATTACGCATATTATTAATGCTTTTAAATCGTCATATTTTCAAACGCTTTTTTCTCAGTTTTATCTATTTGGGGGTTGGATGCTTTCTGCGTAACTATATCCAATTATTCATAAAGTCTTTCTTTATCTCTTTTGATTGCTTATTATTTTAATGAAAACGTGTAAAAAAGTCGAGTGCTCCATTTTGCTTACCTAATTTTTAAGTACGAAGTTAGCGTATTTCTTATAATTCTTTAAAAAATCTTCATTTTGTATGCAAATCCTACATCATTTGTCCTGTGCCAATTTTAGAATTTTTTGTAGTCCAGAGTTTTTGACAGCCCTTCATATAGCGAGAAAGTTCTTGTAAAAGTTTTAGGAAATTCGAGATTAAATTGAACATCTAACCTATAGATCGGTAGTGCAGTTATGCCACTCCAATCCAAATTCATTTTATTGTTTTAATAATACGTTTTTTTAAAACTTTTATTCCACTATTTTTTATTTATGACCTGACCGGTTTCACCTTATAACGGGTATCTTCAGACTGGTACAATTTTAAGTAAATCTATGGCATATGTACTATTTGTGTCCGGAATGGACGCTTATTGAGTCTCATAGTGAACATATGTGAATTTAGGTTTTGTTTTATTGCTGACAGAGGCGGCTTTACAATAACATTAAAAAATACATTAGGGTAGATTTATTATCTTCTGGCAGACGGGTAGATGCGTGGTTTTTTTTTTCTAAATTTATAATATCTATATTAATCAAGTTTATTTTTAACAGTTGGCTATTTTTGGATTTACTCTTTGATTTTCACATAAAAAAATTGGATTTAAAAAATTCATTTTCCTAACCAATACACCTTGACACGAACATCTCAATGTTTCCCGGCTACCTCGGAGAGCTAAGATTTTAATTAAAACATGGACAGAAAAATGTATTTATGTTCAGGTAGATGAGAAGGATATTGAAAGCAGTGGTGAATGCAGGTAACTCCATTAATGGAGGACTGAACGCTGATTGCGCAAATACCATGAAAAATTGTCCAAAGAAGCGAAGCTAGCAGTTCACAATGGAGTGCTTATACCAACCCTGATGTATAGCAGCGAGCCATTGAACTGGCAGAAGAAGGGTTAAAGTAGACTGAATGCTCGTAGAAATAAGATCCCTGAGGCGTATGTGCGCTAAAACCACGTGTGACCTAGTTAAAATGTGGATATCCGGAAAGAATGCTAAGTTGATGTAAGCGTAATGAATAGGATCAAGAAAGGGACGCTTAGATGGTTTGGGCATGTAGAGCGAATTAACGAAGAAGAAAGTGTGAAAAAAATATATGAAGTGAAAGTAAATGGAAGAAGAAGTCGGGGAAGCCCGAGGAAGGCATAGCACGATCAAGTGAATCAAATACGTCAGGCCATGGGACGAGTCAGAATAATAGAAGAGTATGTATGAGATGATGTATGAATTTGAATGAAGCAAGGAATATGTGCCAAGACAGAGTTTAATGGCGGTCTGTCCTCTGCCTACGTCGTGATGGTTAGTTTGTTAGTTAGAAGAGCTGAATTTTCGTTTTTTGCGATTTACAGCTTAGTTCTTCGATTGAATCTTGGAAGTCGTAATACTTTTACAAGAATTCGATCGCTAGTATGGAGGGCCATTAACACCACCGCCTTTTATTCAGGGCAGATATTATACATTATTTGCATGAAGTTATGTGTATAATTTTTTCGAAGGAAGCAAAAACTTGGGGGTGTGACATTGTATATTAAATAAAACAATAAACTTTGTAAAACACCACTTTATTAGAGTTAACCGCCAACCAGGTTTCGCTTTTCTCAAGCTTCGTCAGAGGTTTTACATCAACTGTTGATGTAAAACAGTTGCTGTAAAACAGTTGATGTAAAAGCCCTGACGAAGCCAGAGAAAAGCAAAACCTGGTTGGCGGTGTAACTCTAATAAAGTGGTGTTTTACAAAGTTCATTGTTTTATTTAATATTATGTGTATAAATTGTTTCAGTCTTGTTTTCAGTTTGGCCCGTATTCAATCTGCCTACCTATATATGTTTTAATTGCATTATCCATAATCAAATTCCTCTACATTTCCAACGTACACAAGAGCGTCACAAATCCCGTACACGAAATTTCTAATATTCAATATTCTGGTTTTGTGTTGCTCGTAGGAACTTTGATCCTTTGTAATCCCGCGGCCTTTGTTGAGAATTTATTTGCTTTGAAATATTTTTTTTTCACTATCGCTGTTCGAGAAATGTACCGAGAGTTTCGTTAGGTATAGGACTATTCGTGTATTGTGGTGATGAGTGATAACTGGGAAACGAAATGAAATGAAATGCCTTTGAAGTTACTATTCTGCCATAAGTCGTAAATCGAGTGTTTTTAGATAAGTATTGCTCTGAATTTGCGTAAAATATGCTCTTACTGTAGAAATACTTGAGATGTGCTCCGATGGAAAAATGTGACCGATTAATACCTTGGAGAAACAATGTATGGAGAGAGAGCTAATTATTTTTACCCAACCGATACAAACTTGCGATAAATCACTTTCTCTGGGTTTTTACGACGTACACCATGAGAGAGAAAGAGACAACAAATATAATACACCGCTTCTACGTACTGTCACAATTATCTTGGGTTCCTGGGTAACCGCGGGACTCCGCCCACATTTTTTATTATGCCACTATACTTGACACTACTAAAAGATTTTTTAGGTTAGATACTATATTTTTGTTGATATCAATACTGTAAAAAAGTGGTTATACGAATAAACAAAAGTATAATGTCGATATGTGATATGAATGGATGTATAAATACCCTAGCCTTGGTCTTAGCCGCGTCCAGGTCCGCCGAGTCAGGTAAAAATCATCAAAAACTGACTACACTGCCTTGGATTGATACCACTCTATATACTCTAAGATTAGTACCCACGTTTACAAATGCGTCGGATTCCCACGCAGGCGTCGTGGATCGACGATTCCCACCGATATATATTTTTATCTAGGGGATGGAAATTTTGCAGTGACCAGATCTGAATAGCCAAGTACTTCCCAACCTTCCTCTTCCTCGTCTCCTTCCCCTCCTCACTACCTTCAGCCTCACAACATACACCCCCAATTAGGGATGCCATAGTCTCACACAGGTTCTAGACGGTTGGGAGCAGTTGGGACTCTTGTGCGGTAATCACTATAAAAAAATAATCAAAAAAAACTTTCAGAATGTTCGCTTTTGCGCCCAAGCCCACACTTTTAAATAAATCAATCCGCAGACAAACTTGGTTCATCCTATACACAAGAGACTGTAGTTCTTCCATACTGTCAGACTTAGTCTTAGGCTAAGACTAGTTTTGCGTCAAATAATTACTAATTAAAAGATTTTATTTATTTTTTAGTGCAGGTACTATTTTGATTCATGTGCAATTCATAATTTTTCGCATCAAAATAAATTTCCGGTTTTTCATTTGATTATTCGGAAATAAACTTTTTTTGTTTGTTGGTTTTTCCATATGTATCGTCTTATATCATAAAAATAACCATACTGTAAATATTTTGGCAGCCGAATAACAAAAAAACACGACGTCTTTAGTACCTCTTCTGGCCGCCTGCAAAGTTATTATTGCCAAGCTGTACATCCTGGGTTCCTACTCATTTCTATTTAATCGTTTTTTTCAAAGATCCACTTTAGTGTCAGGAGTTCGCCACCATCCAATGCTTATATTTAATGAACTGTGCATTCAAAGGGCCGCCAGCGTCGGGGTAGGTCACTGAAGATTTAAAAGAAACCTGAATACGCCATTTTACACAATACATTTCGACTCCTAGGTCTCAGACAAGCTAATAAAATTGATTTATGGTCTTAAAGTTTATTTTGTAGAACTCCCATTTTAATTTTTAGGTTTTTTAATTTTATTTAAACAATACAGTTTGATAATGCCCTCAGTTTAAAATGCCCTCACGCGTAAAAAATTACATCACGCGTAAAAAATTACATCGCAGAGCTTTTAACTAAAAATAATTTTAAAAAAAATTAAAAATAATAATAAAATTGATTTGTTTCTAGAAAAAAAAACAATTTCACCCGAAGTAAAGGGTAAGAGAAGTAAGAGGTAATCAACCTTACTTCGGGAACACGAACACGAACACACCTACAACACTTCACAAATACTCCGATGTCGTTGATATATTTAGTACTTCAATGTCACAATATAAGTATACCTTAGTACAGGTTTTTTTCATCTGGTGGAGCTAAACTAATCGTTGAAACCATTTAACTCTGGACCTGTTATTCAATATTATATTTTTATTTTCTTTTCCAATATTTTTAAACTTGTTATTCAATATTATTTGTTATTTTCATTTACAATAATTTTTGTACCTGTTATTCAATAATACTTTTTTTAAAATTTTCTTTTACAATATTTTTTGTACTGCTTTGAGTTTTTGTCTTTAATAAAATGATAATATTTGTGTAAAAGCCATAAACGGGCGTCAATAAATAAACAAACACACTATTATATCGGTTCTTCACTTTAGTGGAGAATGTATTTTATAGGAATTCATTTAAATATGTTTAGCTTCTAATATTTTTATTAAAAATGAATATTTCTATGTATTCAATAACGTTAACAAGTACTCAGGCTTAGTTAATAATAATAATAATGTTTTATTCCGGAAGGTATGCAGGAGTAGTGCAATGCAATACCTTCCATAATTGATATCAATACATAGTAATAATAATATTAACAAATAAAAATGAACAGAAATGCATGAGAAAAAATAAATAAAAATAATAATTAAATAATACAAGTAAAAAATATGAATGGAGGATATTAGGCCTCATTTCTGCAAAACGCCATCAAGAGTCCATCCTGGCAGCGTTAAGATTGATGGGGCCAATAATTTACTCCAATGCGCTTCTATGCTTGAGTTCGGGATCTGACGGGATTCCATAATAAGGTCATTTCTGGAGTTGTTAATCCTTTCCCGCATTCCTGCTACCCTGGTTCTCATAAGGGCTGCAAATCCTGGAACTCGGTTAGAATTGCTTTAATGGCGTTGACATCTGATGAGAAATCCTTTGAACATATCGCGTGATTTTCTTTGAGGTATTTCGGAGAAGTTTGATGGCTGTTATCATTTAATAATATGGTACTACTTGCCTGTTACCTTGTTTCATTATACATACAACCGTATTATGGTGGTCTGCATTCTAAATTCTGGCAGAGGAAGGATGAAAGTAGACCGAATGCTGTGGAAATGAGATCCCTGACACGTATGTGCGATAAAACCACGTACGACCATATTTAAAATGTGGATATCCGGAAAGAATACAAGGCTGATGTAAGCGTAATGAATAGGATCAAGTAAGGGACGCTTAGATGGTTTGGACATGTAGAGCGAATGAACGAAGAAAGGAGTGTGAAAAGAATATATCGCTGTGCTAGTTCAATACTATAACAAGTAAAAAAAAGACTCTTTGGTGTTTTCTGATTCCTTATAACATAAGGAATCAAAAGACACCCGTAAGTAAACAAAAAAAATTGAATTGTTATAGTATTGATTTAGCACAGCCATATGATGCGAAAGTGAATGGAAGAAAAAGTCGAGGACGCCCGAGAAAGATATGGCACGATCAAGTAAATCAAATACTCGAATCGTGTCATGTGAAGAGTCAGAATAATAGAAGAGTATGTATGAGACGATGTATGAATGTGAACGAAGGAAGGAATGTGTGCCCAAGACAGAGTTGTATGGTGTCCCGTCCTCTCCGGCTACCCCTGCGAGGAAACGGCGTGATGGTTGGTTAGTTAGCATTATAAATAAAAGTATCTTATGAATCATAGTACTGCTCAAAATGCACAAATACACCCAATGGTATGTTGGTGTTTTCTGGGTCAGCTCTAATTGCTCTACCTATAACGTGCGATATACAACGTCAATCCCATTAGTTATTTCCTTCGTACCTTTCAAGCACGATGTGTCCTCTGCGGAGACTTGAACTAGGACGACACACAATGTGACCCACTTTGCACTCTGCACTTTACACTATACACTCTGCAGTGTCATATTCAAGCTCCACTATTACATCTCGTAGCATAAATTCTAAATTATATAGTGCTTTTAACGCATGAATGATTTAAGGGTCAGCACCCAAAAATACACACTTTTTGGCTTTCTAGTATAGTACAAGCAAAACTACAAACTATTTATTTATCAATCCTATGAGGGTAGTTGGAAAAATGTCTAAGGTTTCCAGTGAATAATAATAATAATAATATTTGGATAATTTGTATAGCGCCGTTTTTGTGAAAAATCACCTCAAGGGCGCTGTACAAATCTTAATTTCTACTTAATATTAATTCATAGTTTATATAAATATACAGCAACATACTTACCTGGCAGGTCACTTCTGGCAGGACACAATCACCATACAATAATAACTTCAAATTTAGCTGATTCTTACATATATTTTTATTTTTTATTTCTTTATTATTATTTTTTCATTTTTAGGGCATGAGAGCAAATTTAAGATAAAGTATATCGGAGGTATTTTTATTTTTCGTAGTGAAGAACAGACAATGGTGATAATCTTCTAATGAATTTAAGGAATGAGAGTCTGAAAAGTTTTCTTGGTTCTATTGGGCTTGTTACATCTTGATTATAGATATGATTTTCTGCAAGTCTTAAACAGTAATCTTTTAAATTCTCTATGTAATGAATACTGGAGTTTTAGGTTAAACGTTAAAAAATGCCTTTGCTGGTTTTCGAACTGCACCTTTTATTTACATTTTAGTAAGTTTTTTAGAGAATTTAAAGGATAACAGGAAAAAAATATGTATTCACTGGAAACCTTCGACATTTTTCTAACTATCCATAGAAAATTTGTAGTATTGCTTGTATTAAAATGTTGCAAAGTAACGTTTAGCGTTTTTCTTGAGTGCTGACCCTTAAATAGTACAGTTTCCTTCTGCAATATTTATCATTTCTTTCGGCTTATTGCTCTGCTCAAATTTCAGCCCCTTTTGTACAAATTGACACGGTTAACTTTGCGAGCGATCAGATTATTAATTATATTTATTCAAATTCAATAGTTGACATGGATCTGGAGGGAAGTGGTACAAACACCTATATATTTTAAGCAAATGGTTTTCTTACCATCGACATCGAAAGACTTGCTTCAATAAATAAAATCCTTTTTGAATACTGTTCAAAGGTTTCAGAGATGGTCGATATTCCTGTCCCGGTTAAAAGCGAGGAACCGGTTCCATTTCTTTTCGTTTTCAAATCTCTACCGACTAGTACTTTTTTTGGCGAGGAACTTTTGTCGATTTGCTAGTACTTTTCCAAAAAATCTCCTTTGTGGAACTTTTCTGGCACCAGGAACCGGTTCCGGAAAACAACTGGAAAAATAACCGGTTCCTCACCGGTCATCGGTAACTGGAACCGCAGGTACACCCAATTCTGATATCGACCATCCCTAGTAATTTTCGATTTTAAATCTCTTTTTGGCGAGTTTGACTTGGAAGTGTTTACTAGAATTAGCAGTTCGTGAAGCATTCACAAAACATTGAAGTTTTTCCCAAAGCTAGTCCTATACATGTTTTCCATTTGTCAAATTGATATCTACTGTCAAGTGAAAAATTCCGATGTTCCATAACAAATCATAATTTTCCACGAAAATAATAATTACTGTGAAACTAATTTAATGTTTCGTTTTTTTTACAGGTAAGCAGATTTCTTTCCGCAGTTTAGTTGCTATGAAAAATTAACGAACCCGGGTAAGTTTTTATATTATTGTCTATAAGGAAATATAATTGTGTGTTTTATTCGATGACAGCCAGAGGAGTTAAAATATTCAATCTGTACGACGGGGTTTCTTTTGCTGTTCATTGAATCACAATCCAAACATTTGCGTTCGATAATATTCCTGTTTCCGTTTTAAAGCGGTCCTAATTCTATGCTAAAAATGGCATGAATATATTGAACATGCCGCTCTGTTACCTAACAAATAAAATTTTATTAAAATAAAAGAACACTTTGTTTTAAAGCACGATTTTATTTATTAACTGGTTTCGCTTAGATCAAACTTCGTCAGGGCACATATAATTATATACTTATGAGAACCAGTGTAGATCAACAACTCTAGAAATAACCTCATCATGGAATCTCGAATTCTAGCATAGAAGCTCATTAAGTAAGTAAGTAAGATATTGCCCCCATCAATCTGAATGCTTTCAGGATGGACTCCCTCTTGATGGCCTTCTGTAGACATGAGACCTAATATCCTCCATTAATATTTTTTTACATTTATAATTTTATTTTCTTCTTATGAATTTATGTTTTTTTTTTATTTATTATTGTGTGTATCTTTTACTTTATTGTATGTATCAATATCAAGTATTGAATGTATTGCATTGCACTACTTCTGCAAAGCTTCTGGAATAAATCTTTTTATTTATTATTATAACTGTGTTATTATATGTTAGTTATACATAGTTATTATATGTGCCCTGCCGAAACTTGATCTAAGCTTTCTAAAATTCGTGGTTTAAAACAAAGTGTTCTTTTATTTTAATACAATGTCAGACCACAAAGTGATTGCATCTTTTTAATTGTTTTTTTTTATATCGATTTACACGTGTTCATTTCAAATTTATTTTCGCTATTTACCTTATAATGAACATATTAATTCAGTCTCCGCAGTCGCCGGAAATGTTAAGGTGTTGATTATGATAATTTATTTACCGAATATTAATTGAAACGTTGGAATCGATGGAAGAATGCATTTTTGTAAGGGTAGCAGAACTACATTTTCAATTTTTTTTTGGTGATCAATAACTTAAATCCTTGATTTATTCTCAGGATTTGTAATACTTATATACTATTTTAAGAATTTTATCGCCAATGTGGAGGGTCTCTATTCAGTAAATAGCTCATTTATCAGTCGAGTTGGGTGAAGTTATTTCAATAAGGTTTTTGGATTTCTTCTGTAGTTTTATAGGTTGGTTACATGTAATAAATCAAGTACACATAGTTAGTGAGTACCCAACCGCACGTCTGACATCAATAGTACATCTTGTGGTTGAATAATAGTATTGTTTAAACCCACCGACTTACTTCTGTAGACATGGAACAATGGGTTCATTGTCATTGTGTTTTCATGTTGTTATTCAATATTTCTATAAGTGAATGAATTTTAATGAAAGTTTTATTACAATTATGTATTGGTTTCTTAAATTTAAAGTAAAAATAACATTATTTTTTATTTATCCAGACAACATCACAAAAATCTTACCAAGAAGTTGAATAAAACATTAATTTTATCAATCCCTCGAAACACTTACGAATTTAACACTCTAAATTTTGTAGGTAGGTACTTGCTTTATATTCTTCACCGAGATTTCGACATATTGCGTTTATTCAATGAATATAATTTGATAACAATTTTTGCAGGACAATTATTTTTATTCAAAATTATCAATATTTGTCCGTATTGATTATTTACATAGGACTGTCTCAAGGTTCTGTCTGACGTTCGTTCAGATGAAATAATATAGATATCTGCCATCAGCAATCAATTTTCAGTCATTCAAAAGTCAATCAATCATCTACAGGCAGCACTGATTCAACTGTCTCTATTGAATTATTTGTTTTCGTAGGAGAATCAGAAAACTAATTTTGCTTTAGGCACAGATCTATCTTTGCATTCGGTAGTTAGTGTAGATTTTGTTAATACAAGAAAAACTATAATTTAATATTTAAATTGGAAACTACTTTGAAGCATTAATTCTTATGTTTTAAAAAAAAATAATATCAGTAATCTAAAACACAAATATGAAACAGAAAATGCCAGAAAATAAAAAAGACAATGGTCGCAACCGAGACTCTAACACCAACCATTACAAAGATGGCTGCCGAAAATCGGAAGAAATTAAAAATAATATTCATAATTTTCAATGAAAATATTATACGAGATCGATAAAAATGCCACTTATGAGGTCCCGACGGCCGAATTGGTTAAGGCGTTACTTACGGATAGAGTAGAGAATCCGAGTTCGAGTCTCGGGTGTAACCATTGTATTTTTATTTTCTGTTTTTTTTTCTGTTTCATATTTGTGTTGTAGATTATTGATATTATTTAAAATATTTTATAATTCAATAATTAATTTGTTGGTTCCTATTTTGACCGCCTGCAGAGTTTAATATGCACAGTGGAATATTTTGTAAGTTGGCTTTTTAAATTTGGAACTGAAACATCTTTCAATATTTCTGTTCAAGTGTTTGAATATGATTCAATTTAAATAAATTTTACTTCTTGATTTTAACTGAAAACTTAAAAAAATAAATCTGCATGGTTATTTTTTTTCTAAAATCTTTCGCGTTTCTTCCTATTTTGTAATCCAATTACCCACTTGATTAATAATTTCTAAGTCTCTTAAGTCTTCAATTATTCAAGTCGTTTGTTTTGTGAGGCCTTCATTTGAATTCATATTTCCTTCTCTCGCAATGGGCCGCCCGCGCTCTTGCCTCGGAGGGCGCTCTCAATGCTACACAAAATACTAATGCAAATCGTTTATATAATTATTTATGAACTTTAGGAAAGATTTACAGAGGTCCTAGTACGAAACTTCCATATAGATTTTATCGACAATGTCGGTAATTTGGAATCGTTCCCGAGCCCGACTCCAGATCGCCAACGAAAAAATAACAGTTTACATCGAGTAAATTAAGAATGTCAATGGCTCCATGAAGCTATGCCATCTTCCGTGGAACTATACATTATTAAACACAATTATAACTGTTATCAATATATGAATACCCCATAGTTGACGGAACTCTACAGTAGAGACCAAATTCTTGTAGTATATGACGAAATCTGAGATTCAGCCGAAGATTTTATCCTTAAATCATAAAAGTAACAAAAATACGTTTTTATTGTCAATTTTTATTCGCTAAAACTTATGCAATGAACATCTTCAGTCGGGTCCTCGAGATATCCAGGAATGATAAGATGTTCATCTCGAAGCAGTAATATACAGAAAGGATAGCTTTGCGAATCAATGTAGTCAGGATTGTTGTTTTTTTTTTCCTGACTCGGGCGTGGTGGCTAAGGTTTTCATGGACAGCTTTTTACATCCATTCATGTAAAAAAAAGGTACATGTCGACATAATGTTTTGTTTATTTGCATAACCACTTTTTCACAGTATTGTTATAAACAAAAATATAGGATATAACCTCGAAAACCGTTGAGTTATATCGCATAACAAAACTTAGTGGGTGGAGACGCGGGAGACGGAGAACATGCTTACATACCTAAAAGTGGTGCGAGATTAAGTGACAACTTGTCTTATCTCTTTCTCTCTCACGGTTTACGACGTAAAACACCGAAGAAAGTGATATATATATCGTAAATTTAAATAGGTTGTATATATATATATATGTATAAATATATATATTCTTACTCCAAGATGTTTTGAAAAGTTTTTTTAGCGAAAATAAATTAAATAAAAAATAATTTTGTTTTTAAGCCACTTTATTTATACACATATAACAATTCGTCCGGTTTCGGTTAAACTTAACCTTCTTCAGGAACGTATACATATAAACTGTATGTATACGTTCCTGTATAAATAAAGTGGATTAAAACAAAATTATTTTTTATTTAAATTATAATGTCAAGCTACAAAGTGATTGCTTCCTTCGATAAATGAATATAAATTAGATGTTAAAACATGCAAATCGCTAGAAGAATGTATTATTTGTGTTAGGGTAGCTCAGAGTTGCATTTTTTTGCAATTTGCAGTTCCAGCTCAGAGGTGCCTCCGAAATGATCGCGTGATTAATAAATCAAAAAGAGGCAAATTTAAATACACAATAATAATGTGTTGGTGCATTTTTCGTCTATCGGTCGAACGGGAGCAAGTCATGCACTTGATAAAGGTTGACGTATAATTTCTTCTGTCGTGGAATCTTCTTTGTTAGCGGCTAAACCTTTTCGCGGAACCAGGCCAAGATCCCGCCTTCAGGGGTCACGGGGTGGGGTGGGTGGTGCCGCCCTTGACCTGCCCGTCCTTCCCCCACACCTCACCTCAACGCACACTTATATGCCGTATATCCTCCACACCTCACCTCACCTCAACTCGCCTCGCCCGCACGAATTTCCGTGAGCATGTGCATTGATGGCTAATCAAATCGTTATCAAATCGCAACTTGGCTTTATACGACGGTATTACAATACGTTGTCGAAATTAACCCTTATATGACTGAAAAAACTACACTTTTTTAAAGTTGATATAAAGTTTCTTTTACAGTAAATAATTTGAAAATTTGCTTGACCACGTAATACATTTCGACTCGGTTCAAGACTTGGGGAAGTGGAGAGGAATTTCACCCAGTACGATGGTTTTCTTGGGGTTTTTAATTCAGTAGGTGATTAAAATAGTATTAAAGATACAGGTTATGTACTTTGAACACAACAGTACATCATATTTATCATTTAAAATAATATGAAATGATTAATAATATATCCGGAAAGAATGCAAGGCTGATATGAGCGTAATGGATAGGATCAAGAAAGGGACGCTTAGATGGTTTGGGCATGTAGAGCGAATGAACGAAGAAAGGAGTCTGAAAAGAATATATGATGCGAAAGTGAATGGAAGAAGAAGTCGAGGACGCCCGAGAAAGACATGGCACGATCAAGTAAATCAAATACTTGAATCGGGTCATGTGAAGAGTCAGAATAACAGAAGAGTATGTATGAGACGATGTATGAATGTGAATGAAGGAAGAAGTGTGTGCCAAGACAGAGTTGTATGGCGGTCCGTCCTCTCTGCCTACCCCTGCGGGGAAACGGCGTGATGGTTAGTTAGTTAGTTAGACAAGTTTTAAATTCCATTTGAAACACTCGAGGGTACCAGGGTACCCCTTTCAGTCATCAAAAGGTGTAAGTTTTACTTGAACGTTTTCGCTCACATACCACCCTCCACATATCCAACGGTTATGTTTAATTGTTAATTTTCACTATTGTGGAGAAGTCAGGAAGTTTCAGCCGGTTAGACTTACTGGAACATTAACAAAATCTATGTTTAAAACCGAAAAGGGTACCCGGGTGCCCATTCAGTCACATAAAGGTTAAGTTGATTAATTTCTATTTTTTTTTTTAATGATATTAACAGCCACATACCTTGTTTCTTTTTTATGTGAATTCCAACTTTCCGGAGCCCGTGGAGCTATGGTGTCTTTTAATCGGGGATATTTTGAAGTAGTGAAGGGAGTAGGGAGTGGAAGGAGATGCGGAAGAGGATGTTTTGGGAAATACCATTCTAGTGCCAGCTTTAAGGTCTGGCCACCAAACACGCCTAAAGCTATCTCAAACAACGTTTTGACAAGTGTACATATATATTAATTAAATGTGAAAAAACGTAAATATTTTATACATTTGATTTATTTGTGCGCGCTGGGTTTCGAACCCGTGACCTCGGGATCCGGAGTCGTGAATCTAAACCGTCCTGCCACGGAGAACGTCGAATTTACCGTCGGACTTCGTTTATTGCTGCTATTTTTTTAACAAATACATTTTCTGAATTTTTCTATTTTCTCACCTTCTAACGGTCCAATGATATTACACATTCCAAATATTTTTTGGACTCGTGAATAACTCTTATTACGTTTTGTCCAGCAATACCCATCCCGGTATTTTGTTTATTTAAATTTTCTACCCACCCTTTAAATTTGATTTGCCGCAGTGTTTGGTAAAAAAATATTTTCATAAAATGCCGTTTTTCTTTGCGGATAAAAAATCGTTAGGCTGTGTAAAGTGTGCGTGTTCGAGTGAATAATTAATCCAACTTGCCCAAACGGTTAAAGTTAATATTTAAATAAATTAGTAAAGTGGAGTTTTAACATATAGGCGATTTTCCGGCGATGCTGGAGGAAGAAATGGTACCACCGATCCGACCAGAATCCGTAGACGCAATGCCTTGACTGAAAATAGAATATTTTATTTGTAGAATTGTAGATGTTGCCGGAGCTCCCGTTAGGCTGATGGGCGTGTTTTTTTGATAGTCGTATACTGCTACAGAAAAGTTGTAAAAGCCGTATGTAGAATACTGCATTTTCTATGGTAATTAAATTAGCCAATATATAAAGCGATGGAACTATTCAATGAAGCTGCATCTACCTTAGATATATTTAGATGCACATATATAGAGTTATGCCACTATCTCTTGATGTACGTACAAATGTGACCGTTGGGTACATAACGATCTACATAATCTTAAATAAAAATATACATACATTTTTACACTTGCCAATTCAACGATTATCCCATAACATGTGTATCAGAATGAACCTCTCTCCTATATCTTATATTTTTCATTGCTAACATTATTTGCGTTATTATATCATATATAATCCGTCACACTACTTCAGTTTGTACTCATATAAACTCCTTCGGATTTATAAAACCTTGTCTTTATGTGGGGTGTAAATAAATGTTAAGTTTCTTTCATTGCACTATGCATGTATCTACAATATTTTTATATCATTCATTTCTTAATGTATTTGGTGAAAAACTGTTTTTACGAGATCTTCGTTAAATAAATAAATATATAATCGTGCACTTAATTTTCATCTACAATGAAATTGAGGCAGTCAGGTACCGTCATTTTTCTTACCATCTCTATTCGCCCATCGATTAATATGTCGTAAACCTTTGTTTATCGGAGCTGAAAGAAAACGTGACAAGCTCACAAGGAAAACGCTGGGAAATAAACTACCTTCTCTTTTGCATTGTCAAGAGCTTTTAAATCAATGGGTGTCATTGTTCGATGATTTGTGGTTTATTTTTCAAATTCGCTGCATAGTTTATTACCAGATATAAATTAATACTAAATTAAAAGCCCTTGGATAGGCTTGTTGATTGTGATGTTTGCATCATAAAATATCACTATCATACATTTTTTAAAGTGCCTCTTTTTAATTCCTATTTGATAGTTTTTAACTATAAATATTCCAATATTTCGTAATTGCTTGCTATTAGAATCCAATAATATCGCAATCGCCGATTATTTGTCGATTATCGAAGGTTTTTTGATTGGGTTCTAAATCAATTATCATTAGATCCATCTTCATGCCTTTTCTATTCCCACTTTAGGACTTTATCGGGCCTTTTTCACATATAAAACACAAGTAAATATTTAAAGAAGTTTGTCGAGCACTTTTCGGCCAAAACAACATCGTTAACGTCGTATTGTTCAATCAATCCGCCATTGGTGATAATGTAACGGTCATGCTGCACACTCGATCAGATTTTTTATCAAATTATGAAACGGGCCGAAAATCTGTAGTTAACCAGGGCGATTATTTGAAGTGTGGCAATTGAAAAAAAAACGTAATGGCGCTAATCATCGATTTGCGACAGTGTAAAATGTGACAGTGGTTCAAACCACAGAAAGAGGGGAATAACGCCTCAGACCAAACGTAGTACCTACTTCACACGTGGCGTATTTATAGCGGCCGACTAAATTGCAGGTAATCCGGCTACGCGGCACACTTGCCGCTGTCTGATATACTTATTGCGTACGACGCGGTGTAATCCGCTCGCTGTCGAAAGTAACACGAACTTAGATCGCGGGGAAGGCAACCGGGTGGAACGAGTGCTTAAAAGTGAAACCTAATATACGTATTATTGAAAATAAGAACAGATTCGAATTTATGATAGTGTAGGCATCATCGCGATATGATAATAATGACCAAATGTTACGTTTTAATTCCAAAATTAAATTCAATAAATAATTTAAAAAAAACACATGGATTTTCAACGGATCGGAACGAGGAACGAGTATTTACAGGTTCTTTTTTGTCATGCTACACCTTAAAGCAAGAATATATATGGAGAGAGAGTTAAATATTTTTACCCATCCTATACAAATTTACGATAAATCACTTTCTCCGGGTTTAATTTTTAAAATTTTTTTTACGTGAATACCGCACAAGAGTCTCAACTGCTCCCAACCGTCTAGAGCCAGTGAGACTATGGCATTCCCAAAATAGGACATGTTGTGAGGCCGAAGGTAGTGGGGAGGGGAAGGAGATTGGGAAGGGGAAGGTTGGGAATTACCTGGCTATTCAGATCTGGTCACCAAACGCGGCTAAAGCCATTTCAAGCAACGTTTCGATTCTGAAGATGGTCTTTCACCAGGGCGAAACCGGTCCAGTCATAAAATAAAGTGGAATAAATATACTTTTATTATTTTTACATGAATTAAATGTGCTTAATTTTGTCATGCTACACCTAAATAAAAATAATTGGCGCACGCCGGGTTTTAACCCGCGACCTTTGGATTCGTAGTCGAGCGTCTTACCACTCGACCATGGAGTCCGTTAATGTCCTAAACCGTGAGTGAGAAAGAGATAAGACAAGTTCTCACACAATATAGCACCGCTTTTAAGTATGTAAGCATGTTCTCCATCTCCCGCGTGTCCGGCGACTCCGCCCACTTTATTTTGTTATGCGACATAACAGGACAGAACTCGACGGTTTTTGAGGTTATATCCTACATTTTTTTTCAAAACAATACTGTGAAAAAGCGGTTATACAATTAAACAAAAACATTATGTCGACATGTGCTATTACTGGATGTATATATACCCTAGCCCTAGCCACGCCCCAGTCAGGAACAAAATCATCAATACTGACTACCCTAGCGCTCCCTCCTGGTATATAATAATGTTTAAAAATATATTTAAACTAGCTAACCAACCATCACGCCGTTTCCCCGCAGGGGTAGGCAGAGAGGACGGACCGCCATACAACTCTGTCTTGGCACACACTTCTTGCTTCATTTACATTCATACACCGTCTCATACATACTCTTCTGTTATTCTGACTCTTCACATGACCCGATTCAAGTATTTGATTTACTTGATCGTGCCATGTCTTTCTCGGGCGTCCTCGACTTCTTCTTCCATTCACTTTCGCATCATATATTCTTTTCACACTCCTTTCTTCGTTCATTCGCTCTACATGCCCAAAACATCTAAGCGTCCCTTTCTTGATCCTATCCATTTCGCTCATAAGCGCCGTTTTTGTGAAAAATCACCTCATATAGTGAATACCGCACAAGAGTCCCAACTGCTCCCAACCGTTTGGAGCCAGTGAGACTATAGCATCCCCAATTGGGGTATGCTATGAAGCTGAAGGTAGTGAGGAGGGAAAGGGGTTGGGTAAGAGGAAGGTTGGGAACTTGAAGTAACAATATATGGAGGGATAGCTAATTTGTTTTACCCAACCCATCCGAAATTGTAATAAATCACTTTTTCCGAGTTTTTACATCGTACACCATGAGAGAGAAAGAGACAGCAAATTTCTTGGACCGCTTCTATATACTGTCGCAATGATCTTAACACATTGAAGTCGGGACACGGCATTTGCCGTTTTTCGCGGACTGTCGGTAGACTGCGGGACACGGCATTTGCCGTTTTTCGCGGACTTTCGGTCGACTGCGGGACACAGCAAATGCCGTTTTTGTTGACTGTCGGTTTTTGGCGGGAAACGGCATTTCACGGGTTTGTTATCATCGTAAAATAAAACACCTTGAATGGTAATTTGCTACCTGGGTGCTAGGCGTCAGTCTGTCGACGTTATTTGAGATGCCTTGTCCGGATTGGCTAGTGTGCAATGATTGTACTGTAATCCTTTGCAATACCAGTTTTTCGTAAGTACTTACCAATCATCCACTGCTTTTTACATGTATTTTTATTATTTGTTTACTCAATTGTCATTGTTGTTATATGCAAGCATATACTTGGAGGAAGTTATGTGATACATGCACTTATAGTGGATGTATCACATATAATATAAAATTGGTGCTCATATTAGTAAACCAAAGTGTGTTAGACATGGGGTTCCACAAGGAACAGTTATCGGCCCGTTACTGTTCCTAATTTATATAAATGATCTCTGTAATATTAACATTTCGGGAAAACTATTCTCATATGCTGACGATACTGCAATCACAGTACATGGTAAATCCTGGAACGAAGTCACTGAAAATGCTAATAAATGCACCTCCATTGTCAAAGAATGGCTCAACCAAAACCTTTTAACTCTGAACTGTGAAAAAACTATTTATATTCCATTCTATAATACCAAAAAGGCTGCACCTCTAACTAACCTAAATATAAGGTTCCATAACAATAACTGCAACCCTATTTTATGCTCTAATTGTGTAGAAATGAAATCGGGAAATACAGTCAAATATTTAGGAATTACAATAGATAGTCAACTCAAATGGACGAATCATGTAGAAAAGCTTGTAAATAAACTAAGATATTTAACTTACATTTTTAAACGATTAAATATTAAGCCATTAGAAATATCTCAAAAATTAATAATAAAAATAATGTTGCATAAAAACATTACATACCCCTCCATACAATTATTCCAAGAAGCTGATCTCTTAGATATAAGAAAAATTTATTGTATACAGTGCCTAAAGTACATATTTTCATGAAGTAAACTATTTGCAAAAATGAAAATCGTTACAGCAACAGAATAAATAATGTACTGGAGGTACCTCTCTGCAAAAACTAGACTTGCGCAGAGACATGCATACTTCATTGCCCCAAAATGTATAATTCACTTTCATTACATTTTAAGTGTTCAAATTCAACTTCCTTAAATACATACAAAAAATGTAATAAAAACTGGATAAAAGCAAAAGATACCAGCCTCTTCATACTATAAGTGCTAAATTCTAAAAAATTAACTAACTTATCTGTTGTGATTTTGTATTTGAAAAAAAAAAAAAAAATAAATAAAGTTGGTTAAAAACAAAAATACCAACCTCTTAATACCATAACTGCTATATTTTTTTAAATTCTTAACTAACTTATCTGCTGTGATTTAAAAAAAAAAAAAAAATTAAAATGTTTTGCTTAATTTGAAATGTAACTCTTTATTAATTGAAATTATATACTGTTTATCTATTTATATTATTGCTATAGAGAACCTACTATTGATTTATATTAGTATACCCACGCACTGGCTTTTTGCCTATGTGGGATTTTTGTTATATCTACATTGTTCTTCCTTATTTACTGATTCCTTGAAAGAATAAATACTATGATTCATAAGTGGAATGGGCTCTTCAATTAGGCGAGGCAACCGCAAAAGACCCTTTTTTGACAACAAGCAATTAAACTCATGAGTTATTGAGTGTTCGCCTTCGGCGGCACTGTTTTTCAAGTATTTACGCGATCAGATTTCACACATCCAGCGATTGTAAAATTGCGGGCATGGCAAATATATATTATTATTTATTATATAACAATATGATATGTATAATCATGTTATCTTTTACATGGAATTTTCAAATATTGAATATTGAATTCTATTTACTAAATTAATATCAGGTTTTAATATTCAGCTTTAAAATGTGGTGAAATTATGATGTAATCAAAGCAATTATAATTTATTTATGATGATCAAATGTCATATATGATTTCTTTGAAAATTTCAATCGAAAATATTATTTGGTTTATAAATTGTGTCAATTTTAAGAAAGTGATATATTTTTTGCGCTAATCGCAAAAAACGCCCGCCACAGGCTAGAGTCTATTTTTCGAGGCGCCCGACTACAATGTGTTAAGCTGGCTATCTTCGCTTGTTAACGGCGGGACTCCGCCCACATTTTTTATTTTGCCACTAAACTTGACACAACTAAACGGTTTTTTAGGTTAGATGCTATATTTTGTTGATAAAAATACTGTGAAAAAGTGGCTATACGAATACACAAAAACATTATGTCGATATGTGATATGAATGGATGTATAAATACCGTAGCCTTAGTCTTAGCCACGCCCATTTGCGCCGAGTCATGTTAAAATCATCAAAAACAAGTCCAAAACTGACTTCACTGGCTTTGGCTTGGGCTACCTCTTGTATACTCTAATAATAATATTTGGATAATTTGTATAGCGCCGTTTTTGTGAAAAATCACCTCAAGGGCGCTGTTGGGAAGTACCTGCCTATTCACAGCGAATGAACGAAGAAAGAACAAGAAGTCGGAGACGCCTGAGGAAGACATGGCACGGTCAAGTAAACGAAATACTTGAGTCGGGCCGTGTGAAGAGTCATAATAATAGAAGAGCATGTATTGATGTGAATGCAGCAAGGTGTGTATGCCAAGACAGAGTTGTATGGCGGTTCGTCCTCTCTGCCCACCCCTGCGAAGAAACGGCGTGATGGTTAGTTGAGTTAAGATTCAGTTTATTTTTCTTTGTATTTTTTAAAAGTTACTTTTGGTTTCTTACCAATGTATCCGTCTCACGACTAGAGTTTTTTTTAGTTCTTCCGTATTCGTCAACTTTCTCTCATTGTAGTTTCGTTTTTTTTTTTTTATTAAGTAAAAGTGTGTGCCAAGTGATGACCGTGGGCGAATTCTCGTCTTACCTGTCCAGTTTTGATGGTCAAAGACCATTCTCGCATTTCGAAACATAACTACTTTCCTTGAAATAGGCGTTACCATCGACACAAAATATCGACGAGGGTCGCCCATGAAATACGACGCGCCGCGGTAGGTGACAGCGGGTGGATGAGGGGGTAGAAGTTAACGCGACTGTCTATAATAAAGAGGTGGGGTTAAGAACGCAGTGAAGTTTTTTTTATAATTTTTTTTATAGTGAATACCGCACAAGAGTCTCAAGATGCCGCTCTCGAAAAAAGAAAAGGATGCCATAGTCTCACTGGCTCTAGATGGTTGGGAGCAGTTTTGACTCTTTTGTAGAATTCACTATGAAAAAAAAAACACTTGAAAAGTAATAATAATATTGACCAACTAACTAACCATCACGCCGTTACCCCGCAGGGGTAGGCATAGAGGACGGACCGCAATACAACTTGGCACACTCCTTGCTTCATTTACATTCATTCATCGTCTCATACATACTCTTCTGTTATTCTGATGCTACACATGACCCGATTCAAGTATTTGATTTATTTTCCTCGGGCGTCCTCGACTTCTTCTTCCGTTCACTTTCGCATCATATATTCTTTTCACACTCCTTTCTTCGTTGATTCGCTCTACATGCCCAAACCATCTAAGCATCCCTTTCTTGATCCTATTCATTACCCTTATATCAGCCTTGCATTCTTTCCGGATATCCACATTTTTAATACGGTCATGCATGGTTTTACCGCACATACGTCTCATGGATCTCATTTCCACAATATTCAGTCTTTTTTTTAAAATATGAATACCGCACAAGAGTCTCAATTGCTCCTAACCGTCTACAGCCAGTGAGATTATGGCATCCCCAAATATGGTATGTTGTGAGGCTGAAGGTAGTGTGGAGGGGAAGGAGATTGGGTAGAGGAAGGTTGGGAAGAACCTGGCTATTCAGATCTGGTCACCAAACACAGCTAAAACCATTTCAAGCAACGTTTCGATTCTGAATGAAGGTCTTTCACCAGGGCGATACTTAGAGCTTCTACCACTCTGGATATAAGCGTCCCTTTCTTGATCCTGTTCACTACGCTTATATCAGCCTTGCATTCATTCTTTTCGGATATCCTCATTTTTAATACGGTCATGCATGGTTTTACGCACATACGTCTCAGGGACCTCATTTCCACAGTATTCAGTCTACTTTCAACCTTCTCGTGCCAGTTCCATGCCTCACTGCCATACATCAGGGAATAGTAATATTGACGGATGGTGAATTCGTGTTATTATAAAATTTACCAGTTGCCCTGCTTATTTCATGTAATTGTATACTTTCTAATGTAAATTGAAAACTTTCACGACTTTTGGTATTCGCATATTAGTCATGTTACGAATCTATGTCGACTTCCAGGTAGGTAGGGATCGTGTACCACGTAAAATGGTTTCACTTTCATAGTTTTTGTTATCAAATTTAGACAGTTCACGCTCAGTGACAAAATTTAGTTTATGCATCGATGTATGAAATCTGTGCAATGCGCCAAACTTTTCATCTGTAATCATTATTTGAGGGGCTTAGAAGCAAAGTCAGCAATCTCCAAAAACGGTTCTGTAGCATTGTCAACTTTTGAATGATTATTATAAAGAAATGGAGAATGAAGTGTACAAAAATGTAAATGTTAGTGCACATTAAACTAGAAACAAATCGAAACAATTATCTCTAAATTTATCAACATATTCACAAAAGAAAAGTGCATTAAACGTTAAATCAACTTTTCAAGAAATAATTTAAAATGAAGGAGATTGCTGCCTTTGCTTCTAAGCCCCTCATTAATATATCTCACTTAAGCCAGCTCTACTGTTATGAAATATGCACACCCCTTTCCGTCTAGAATTTCTAAGCTGACGCAACTGTTTTGAGCTCGCAAAGTCATTTTCGTCGTGAGATTGCGGAGCTTTGAAATACACGTTTAACTTTTATTTCCATATTTTTTGATAAGAAAAAATACAACAAAAAAGTTTCGTTACTCTGACGAAACCGGGTTACCTTATCGTTTTACACTTGACGGACTACATGGTCGAGTGGTAAGACGCTCGGCTACGAATTCTCAGGTCGCGGGTTCGAACCCGGCGAGCGCAAATATTTCTTGATTAATTGACATGTGTCATAACACATTTAATTCATATAAAATAATATAAAATTTATTTACGGCACGTTACGGAGTGGTAGATATAAGTATCGCCCTGGTGAAAGACCACCATTCAGAATTGAAACGTTGCTTGAAATGGCTTTAGCCGTGTTTGGTGACCAGATCTGAAAAGCCAGGTACTTATCAACCTTCCTCTTCCCCATCTCCTCCTCCTCCACCATCTCATTCCCCTCCCCCATCTCCTTCCCCTCCCCATCTCCTTCCCCTCCCCACTACCTTCAACCTTACAAAATACCCCAATTGAGAATGCCATAGTCTCACTGGCTCCAGACGTTTGAGAGCAGTTGAGACTCTTGTGCAGTATTTAATATAAAAAAATCAAAATAAGTTATAATAATATCTAAGGTTTCCAGTGAATACAATTCTTAAATAGTAATCTTTTAAATTCTTTATGAAATGCATACTGGAATTTTAGGTAAAACATTCAAGAATGCTTTTACTGGTTTTCAAACTGCACCTTTTACTGACATTTTGATATGTTTTTCATAGAAAATAAAGGATTAAAGTCAAACTACTGTATTCACTGGAAATCTCATACATTTTTATAACTACCCATAGAAATTTCGCAGATAAATCATTTGTAGTATTGCTTGTATTAGAATGTTGCAAAGTAACGTTTAGCGTCATTCTTGAGTGCTGACCCTTAACAAGGGTTGGTCTTTTCGGTCTGCGATTCTTGAAAAGTACACAAATAGCACGTTGTTTTCTGTCATGCTTTAGCTTTATTATTATTTATAAAAGTAAAGTTCTACAGAAATTCCTAAAGGTGAAATTTATTTTTTTAGCAAATCGAGGCATGTTGCGAAATTATCGCACTTTACATTCCATGACTAAACGTTTGACCCGCCCTAGTTTATTTTAAAACATATACCCACTTGATTTGATGTATTATCTTAATCTTTATGTGTCTGAAGTTTTTCGGTTAAACGTAACCTTTAGATATGTGGAGGGTGGTATGTGAGCGGAAAACGCTTAAGTAAAAAGGGTACCCTCATGTGTTTTATATGCAATTTGAAACTTGTCCATATTTATCAATCATTTCATCTTATTTTAAATGATAAACATGAAGTAATGTTGTGTTCAAAGTACATCACCTGTATCCTTTATACTATTTTTAATCACCTACTGAATTAAAAACCCCTAGATAGAACGGTACTGGGTGAAGTTCCCATCCACTTCCCCAACTTTTTAACTCAGTCGAAATGTATTACGTCATAAAAGTGGTCCAACAAACTTCAGCAAATTATATACTGTAAAAGAAACCTTCATATCGATTTTAAAAAGGTGTAATTTTCTTCAGTCACATGGGTTAACTTCTTGGAGTAAAAATGTATTGAGAGAGAGCCAATTATTTTTACCCAACCTATACAAACTTGCGATAAATCACTTTCTCCGGGTGTTTACGTTGTACACCATGAGAGAGAAAGAGACAACAAATATAATACCCAGCTTCTATGTACTGTCACGATGATCTTAAGCTCCTGGGTCACCGCGGGACTCCGCCCAAATTTTTTCTACTATGCCACTTAACTTGACATAATCAAACGGTTTTTTAGGTAATATGCTATGTTTTTGTTGATAATACAAAAATACTGTGAAAAAGTGGTTATAAGAATAAACAAAAACATTATGTCGATATGTGCTATGAATGGATGTATAAATACCCTAACCCTAGTCTTAGTCACGCCCAGGTCCGCCGAGTCCGGTAAAAATCACCAAAAACTGACTACACTGCCTTGGATGGGTACCACTCTATATACTCTGAGGTTACCTTGCTTGGTTCAAGTTTTGACCGCGCGCAGCGTGGCTCTTCAAGCTTCCCTTCGCCTACTAATGAACTTCCGCCAACCTGTTTGACGGTGGGACTTCCGTTTCCTTTCCCAACATTATTTTGATTCACGAATGCCGGTGGGCGGAAACACAGGGCGTTTCGAATTAAATTCTGCTCAAACGCACACTTCATAAAACGCTGTGTGGAGAAGGAATTATTTGTTACTATAGAAACCAGAAAACCGTTTCCATTCGAGCTTTGACGCTATTCGTTTTTCTATGAACGCGAACAGATTTTATGTTTCCATGGATACAACATATCTTATCAATTATCTTCTTTCCACTTTCAATTTTTTCACTTTTTAATATGTGTATAAAGAATACCAAAAATAAAACACTAAAAAAAATCTTTGAATAATTTACACAAATAATCAGTAGAGGTACTTTCGAAATTCGTTCTAAATACCATTAATCAATTCAGGGTAATTCACTTACAGTAACGAGCATAGAAAGGGGTTCACCCTTAAAATATTACTTTGTTTTGCAATATTTCAGATTTTGTTGTGATTTATTGATACATTACCACTTTTATTAAGAAACATAATTTAAACAGGGTTTACTACAGATTTAAAAAAAAATCATATCAATAAGCTAGCAGTCCACAATGGAGTACTTATACCAACCCTGATGTATGGCAGTGAGGCATGGAACTGGCAGAGGAAGGATGAAAGTAGACTGAATGCTGTGGAAATGAAATCTTTGAGGCGTATGTGCGTAAAACCATGTATGATCGTATTAAAATGTGGATATCCGGAAAGAATGCAAGGCTGATGTAAGCGTAATGAATAGGATCAAAAAAGGGACGCTTAGGTGGTTTGGGCATGTAGAGCGAATGAACGAAGAAAGGAGTGTGAAAAGAATATATGATGCGAAAGTGAATGGAAGAAGAAGTCGAGGACGCCTGAGAAAGACATGGCACGATCAAGTAATTCAAATACTTGAATCGGGTCATGTGAAGAATCAGAATAACAGAAGAGTATGTATGAGACGATGTATGAATGTAAATGAAGCAAGGAGTGTGTGCCAAGACAGAGTTATATGGCGGTCCGTCCTCTCTGCCTACCCCTGCGGGGAAACGGCGTGATGGTTAGTTAGTTATATTTTGCCTAAGTTAAAGCAAAACATTATTAAAAAAAAATCTTGCGTACTAGATATATTTGCCATTATTTTGTGTAAAAAAAGATCATAAAGTTTTGGTTGAACATTATAGCCTTAAATTCAAAACAATTTTACATTATGAAACAGACCCCGAATTCGTTCCTCTTAAGGGTCAGCACCCAAAAATACACACTTTTTGGCTTTCTAATACAAGCAATACTAAAAATGATTTATCTGTTAATTCTATACAGGTAGTTATGGAAATGTCTAAGGTTTCCAGGGAATACAATTTTAAAACAGTAATATTTTAAATTATTTATGAAATACTTACTGAGATTTCAGGTAAAACGTTCGAAAAATTCTGCGCTGGTTTTTAAACTGCATTTTTACTCACATGTTTTTCATTGAATTTAAAAGATAACAGCTTAAAATTTGTATTCACTGGAAACCTTAGACATTTTCCTAACTGCCCATGTAGAATTTACCGATAAATCATGTACAGTATTGCCTGTATTAGAATGCCACCAAGTGACGTTTAGCGCCATTTTGGGTACTGAGCCTTAAGTACCTCTCAGAATAAGAATTTCGATTTTATCGATTTTTTTCTGAAATCAGTAATTGCGTAGAGGACTAGAATTGTATAAATAAATCGACCATCACAGTTTGATAATGGCTCTGAACGTCGAAACAGCTGTCACAAAAATTATTACGCAAATTTACAGAACTTAATAAAAACGTATTTGTACAATTATTTTTTTAAAATATTATAATAATTGAAAAGATGGAAAATAAATATCACTTGATTTTTTAATATTTTTTTTCTCAACTTTAATGTTTTTTTACAATTTATTACTATTTATGTCATCAGTCCGCTATTTAGGTACTCTCTTACTGATTCATAATGGTTTTAACATCTGCCAGTCAAAACTAAAAAGTAATGGGCTAGGCACTTTTCCATTGTCTGCTAAACTTGTACACTTGGAAATTATTATCCCGGCTTAACAATCGGCATTGTGATGTGGCCTTATTCCCATCAAACTATCAACCGTTGTTGAAAACTTTTCGTGAATCGCGTAAACCGCCGTTATGGATCTTATGAACGCATAAGAATTATCTCTTAACGGCCCTCCACACTGGAAAGTCAAATTGTAAGTGAATTTTCGAAGATTCGATCGAGGATCTAAGCTATGAATAACAAAGAAAATGATTCTTGCTCGATTAACTAGCCTCACATGAGTAATTTAATTTATATCAGGAGATTTTATGGTTTTGAATTTTCGAATTCGTAATTCTTTTTCGAGAATTCGATCGCTTGTGGGAAGCAGTGGCGGCTCGTGAGTTTTTAGTGTGCTAGAGTGCTGAGATTGAAAAATACGACATTGTAAGTGTTGTTGTCGTCGAAAGAGTATTTTTTTTTAATGAAAACTTTCAGGATTTTTCAGTTTTGGTGGTGCACTGCACGGATTCTTTGTATGAAAATCTTCATACAAAAATTAAAATTTTGATAAGGTAATTTTGTTTTCGGCTACATCATCATGAATAATGGCGATTTTTTTCAATCTTACCACTTTAGCACACTAAAAAGTCCCGAGCCGCTACTGGTGGGAAGGGCCGTTAATGAAACATTCAAAACCGATATAGTCAAGAAAAATGTAAGATCATACAATTGATATTTTCTATGTAGTTTTAATATAGTTTGATGGGTGCCCCACACTGATGTGTTGTTTTTCTATTGCCCCTAAGGTGGTATCCGGGCTCCGGGCAGGCGCGCCCACCTGCCCTACCTTCAGTTACGCCTCTGGATGTATCGTACGTCTCAACCCAATAATATTACACGTTCAATAGTACCCAGACCCACAGATTGGCGTTGTTTTCCCGTAACGCCACTTCCCCCGAACGTCCCGATCGCCAAATGCACATACCATTTCCCGGTGACTTTCCACTGGGGATAGGGTTTATGAATGCTGCAAATGGTCTCCGGAGATCGGGCAAGTTTAAGCGAGTACGTTGGTCAAACATTTTATAACATTTCGACCTTGGTGGTTGAGCTGTAAACTCCTTGGTTCTGAACCTAGGGGTCACGGATTTAAAAGTCGACGTGAATTTTTTTTTTTCACGTACTTATATATAACATTTATATTAAAATATAGTTTATTCTCACCTCGTTTCAGAGTGTGGGTGACCACCATTCAAAAGTTGCTTGAAGTGGCTTCACCTTTGTTTCGTGATCAGATCCAGGCACACTTATCCAACCTTCCTTTTACCACCCATCTCTTTCCCCTTCCAACTACTTCATTCAGCCTCACAACACTCGCAAAATTTGAGATGTCACAGTCCCACTGACTCTGGGAACCTGTATATTTTCTAACTAACCCCTTTGTTCATTTGTTAAATATTGTTTTGATTGATCGATTTAAGCATTTTAGATTTATGGCGATTTATCTCTTCAATCTTTGATTGAATCAGATCATGAAACAGACATTTCACTACACTAGTGCGAATTTAGTCTTTTAGATTCACCTAAACATATTGCGCAGTAAAATATTCAATCGAAGGTCTAAGTTATACCTAAGTCGCCAAGAAATGTAAAATGCATATAACCTAACGTAAAAAAACACATATATATCTTTTATTTCTATCATCGATCTACGCACTCTTGGTCGATGATTTCCATGTTCTAATTTATATTCACTAATTACATTGTAATGTCTTATAACATCTTAATATTTCCCTATTTCAGTAGTCTAAGATGTTCATCATAAGCTATCGAGCAAATATGAATTAGATCGTCGAAACCGATAGAAAAATATATTAATGTTAGGGTGGCAGAGCTGAATTTCAGATTTTTTGACGATTTATGGCTTAAATATTCGAAAGAGTCAGTTATTGCGGCAACACCTTCGCGTGAATTTGGTCACTAGTGAGCAGGACCGCTAAGGGTCAGCACCCGAAAATACAGGTTTTTTGGCTTTCTAGTATAAGCAATACTGCAAGTGATTCATCTGTTAATTATATACGAGTAATTAGAAAAATGTCTAAGGTTTCTAGTGAATACGATTCTTAAACAGTTATCTTTTAAATTATTTATGAAATGTTTACTAGAATTTTAGGTTAAATGTTTAAAAATGACGGTTTTCAAACTGCACTATTTATTGACGTTTTCGGGTGTTTTTCATAGAATTTAAAGGATTACAGTTAAAAAAATTGTATTCATTGGAAACCTCAGACATTTTTCCTAACTACTCATAGAAAATTTCACAGATAAATTATCTGTAGTATTGCTTGTATAAGAATGCTAGAAAGTAACGTTTAGAGTCATTCTTGAGTGCCGACCTTTAAGTAAAAAAAAACATTGTTTTTCATTTCCTTTTAGAATCACGTTTCAAGTGTACCAGATACCCAGTGGAAACATATACTTTGAATGGATTATCCATGATTCAACATTCATTATCATTGCTTATCGCCCACTATTATTGAAACTGATAACGTACGTAAACAATCCGCTTATTTTATGCGCCTTTGTAAAATTTACCAATCGACGATTTTCTGTTCTGCTTAATTTATTATCAAATCATTCATACATATACTGCATCGCATTTAAATTAGAATTATGCATAAGCACGCTTTCCACGTTCATTGTACCGGCCGACTAGGTGATGAAATGAAATACAAGGTTTTCTAAGAAAATGTATCACAAAATATATCATATTCTGTTAAATAATTTACTTCGATTAAATCTATATCCTCCCCCCACTCTCGCTCTCTCTCCCCCCGTCCTATCCTAATGGCCGGTTGACACGATGACCTTGTTTAGGACAGTGGTAAGTATTATCTAAACGGCTGTTCTAAAAAAAAAACACTACACGCGATGATTATACGCTGCAAGTCACTTAAAATTTAGTTAACAGTTTTTTTTAGCCTTTATACTCGTACCTTGCTTTGCAGATTATATTGTTGTTTGACAGGTTAATTGCTAACTAAAATTCGTACATATTAATGCCATAGGGATGACGGATCAATTCAAACTGACGAACAGTGACGGGTTTCCCTGTGCCCTGTGGAACGACTCAAAACAACATGACTGCGTCTGTTTAGATCGGTTCAAAGCGATGAGGCGGCACAACGGGCGTGGCGCGTTGTGCGCATACCGGTCACATGTCTATCAACTCGCTTTAAGTTACAATAAACCGTTTACTACTCGAGTTTCATGTCGAGATTCAGGATAACGAGACAGGTAGACGACTTCAAGATGTGAATGACGCAAGGAGTGTATCAGTACGGAGGGGTTGTTGCATTCACCATATATGCCACCCTTTACCTGACTTTACCGTCTAGGAATCCTTCAAACAGCAGTCCACACTAGTTGTCAAATCCTTGTATAGTATACTCATTAAATACCTTAGAGTGAACATCTGAATTCAGTCGAATTTCTGAGGTGGCTGGAAAATAATGTATTTAACGAATATTTATTAAATAGTAAGACGTGGAAATTGATGGAAAACGTATAAATGCTAAGGTAAGGGCTAGATAAAATTTATTTTTGCTATAAGTAGTAGCTTAGATTTTACTGTTAGGGTTGTTACCGGCCCCACATATAAGTGGATAGATTCACGAAAAAATATTGCGTAATTTAAGCTACTAATTGCAGAAAATCTGAAATGCAGCTCTACCACCCTAATGTTAATATGATTTTATTCCATCAGATCAATTTCTATGATCTAATTTTTATCAGCTAAATACCTAATAACATACATCTTAGCCGACTAAATTATGTAAATATTAAGGTGATTATTATAAGGTATAATGCTAATATATATATTAGAACAGGAAAATCTATATAAATATGTATTTTTGTTAGGGTGGCAGAGCTGCTTTTAATTTTTTTAAAATTTAAAGCTTAAATATTCGATTTATTTTTATAATTATTTCACTTGAACATACATTTTTTATTAGTTGGTAAATTGCCCATCCCACTAGGCATTAGCCTTAAGGAGCTTTTGGTTTGTATGTTTCTGGTGGTGCTGGGCAGAGAATTGAATTGCTTAGTGGCGTTGTACTTAAAATATAGATTGATTCATATATAAAGCCATCGGTCTATATGGTCGATGTATATTGCGAAATACTTTTCCGTGAATTTGTTCGCTTTGTTTATTTGTTTTTGTATTTTTATTTAGATGTATGCAAATATATTTTTTTTTTTCACACATCTAGTAAGAAAAAACATTTTAACATTTCACAATTATAGAACAAAGGATATAATCATAGGTTTTTTTTAACATATTCAGCACAAATCCTCCGAAAAGTGCCAAGGCTTGAGGCTTCTTTTAAGGCATTTGGAAGACTATTAAAAAAGTTTTGGGCTTTATAAAACACGCTGTTTTGAGTACACACAAGCTTCGTTTTGGGAAGCCTAAAATCATGACAACTTCTCGTAGGATAATTGTGAATATTTACATTATATATAATATTATTTTGCAGATATTTAGGGAGCATGTTATTTTTAAGCTTGTAAATCATCGTTAAAGTATTATGTGTTGTTTAGGTGTGGAGGAGTTTTCACGTGTTGTTGACTTTGTGCACTATGTTGGATACACAATACACGTGTATTGTCTATTCTTTATTAAGCGTCGACGTCATTAAATTTACTTTATTTGAGATTAAGATAAGCCACAATGGATATCAACTGACACCAATACCTTTGAATTACCAAGTACCTTGTGCAAATAAAGGTGTATTAGTGCTGAAAATTATGTAAATAAGTCGAGTGTGTGTGACCAAGCCACAGTTCAATAACTCTTTCGAAGGGCGAAACGGCTGTCACGCGTAAACACAATTAACAAGCTGAGGTCCGTACAAATATTAATTTAAAGAATATTGGGCTAATAATTTATATAATAAAGTTTTTTTTTTCATGAAATGTCGATTGTGACCTTTGTCACTGACAAGTCTCTGTTGAAAAATACTGGCTAAAAATACTACTAGTTCGATTGAAAGATGACAAAAAAGCGAGGCTAGCCGATAGTGTGCTGATACCTTGGAGTAACAATATATGGAGAGAGAGCTGATTATTTTTACCCAACCTATACAAACTTGGAATAAATCACTTTCTCCGGATTTTTACGTCGTACACCATGAGAAAGAAAAGAGACAACAAAATTTCCCAAATTATCACACCGCTTTCAAATATTGTAAGAATGTTCTTCGTGTCCCGCCTCTCCGTTGACTCCGCCCACACGTTTTGATACGTGGTATAAATTGACTTAACTCAACCGTTTTTTAGGTTATATGTTATATTTTTGTGCATAACAATACTGTGAAAAAGTGGTTATACGAATAAACAAAAACATTATGTCGACATGTGCTATGAATGGATGTATAAATACCATAGCCCTAGTCCTAGCCACGCCCAGGTCTAGCCGAGTCCGGCAAAACTCATCAAAACTGTCAACAGCAGCGCTACCCCTTGTATATTATCGCTCTGATGTGACAACTTGTCTTGTCTCTTTCTCTCTCACGGTTTACGACGTAAAAACCCGGAGAATTATTAATGAATTAACGGACTAAAGTCCAATTACAAAAAATACATATAAAACACCAAATGGAAAAAAAATAGCAACAGAGAAGGAATAGCATATACATAATAATAAATGTAGCGATGACAAAAATAAGGCAAAATAAACATAAGAGAGAACATTCAAGACATGGTCTAGTCAAAGTTTTGATAGAGTCGTAAAGAATGACGAAAATCATTTAGACTGCTACCAAAAATTTCAAGACCATGGCTTGAGTTAACAAGTCTTGACATTCTGGACATTGGAGAATTATACCCATAATTAGTATTGTGATGATTGAGGAACAGCAATCAATTGTTTCTGAGTCTGCGGCAAGGAATGTTGAACTGGATAAGTTGCAACAGAGAAGGTGAGTCAATAAAACGATTAATAATCTTGTAAATGAAAATTAAATCAAAATCTTTCCTGCGCTTTTCTAATGAAGACATTTCATTTACCGTAAATTTCTATGGGTTGGGTAAGCATATTTAGCTCATCTCCATATATATTCTTACTCCAAGGTTGCGAGGGCTCAAAGAGCAATGTCGGTAGAACGAACGCTCACCTACGCTAAGCTCAGGAGAAGAGCGGAAGATACATCGCCCACGCGCCGACCAAAATAACAGATGCCTACTTTGCTCGTCCACCGCGTTGCAAGGCAGTAGCACGGCGTAAGCACCAGCTGGCGCTCTGCGTCAGATTGACTCATGGATCGGACTAACTACTAACCTGATGGCCTCCGCGGTCGAGTGGTTGAGACGCTCGACTATGGTCGCGGGTTCAAAGCCCGACGTGCTTCAATCAATTTTATTTTGTTAATTTGTGTTATTTCACAAAATCATGATCAAAAGTATTCAGAATCAAACTCTCGTTTGATTCTGTATACTTTTGAGACCCTTCAGCCGTCTTAAATATATTTTCAATTTGGGAGAAGGCTTGACTAAAGCGACATAAGTTTAGGACTTTTATTTAGTTTATCAGAATAAGCAAACACTTTGGTAGATTGACATGATTAATTAAATAAAAACACACGTTGTTTTAATCCACTTTATTTTTGTATAAGTCAACTAGTTTCGATTCTGCTGAATCTTCATTGGGACTTGAAAATATACTAATGAAATTAGAGGAATGTGCATATATATATAATGGTGAAAATGGGGAAAAGAGAGATTTAGTATTAGGAGGGAGACAACAATATAACAATAGGACAAAAGGAATGTATCATATGTGGGCGAGGGGGAAACCATGGAAGATAGAGGGGGTAGCAAAACGTCAAGTTTGAGAGGAGGGAGAGGTGGAGGGGAAGGGAAACATGTTTAGGATAGGACTATAAGTTAATTCTTTTGTGGTTATTTAAAAGATGGTTATCATTAAGTTTTACTGATTTAGTTATTTCCAGGGCTTCTAAGTTGTTAAGCTGTAGGCCTATTCCATTTTTATGTTGAATATTAATTCCCGTATTTTGATCGAAGGAATGATTATTACTTATTAGATGTTCCGCAAATTCAGAAAAACCTACACTATTCAGACACGCACATGTTCTTTATTTAGCTTTCTGTCGGTTCCAGTTACATGAGTTCATTTTTTTTTTCAAAATCCAACCAGCTACTAAAGACTTATGAACTTTATTGTAAAACAAACAAAAAAAATTGTAGTGCTCTGGTGTAATTTACCCAAAATGGCGCTTCAGCCCTTTTGCCTTTCCGGTGATGATATGTCACACTGAGATAGGTAGTGGATCATTTTTTTACATAACTTTATTAATTCACTTCTGCGTATTTTTTTTTGTTTCGGTTAAATTTGAAGGTTGATGACCTTGTCTTAAACTTATGCGATTATTTTCCCGCTGGTATTAAATTTATCAACGCATGTGAGCCATATCCAACCAGCAAATAAATCATTTAGCAGTCAAAAAGGCCAAATGAAGTGTGTGTAATCAATTGTGACTATTATGATATATTCGGGCCTTCTCATTAATGTTTAACTATTTATTACTTATTTGCTAGTTGGAATGGCGCACGAGCCGCGAGGACACACGAACAAAGCTAATGTGTATGGAAGAATGTGTGAATACATTTTCATGTCAACAATACAATGTAACTCCACGTGTTCGTCTAATCTTAATACTATGGCGTTGCTAGTTTTCTTCTCACACCGTTGAAGCGAACAGGGTTGCACTAAATTATAGTGTATAAAAATTAAAAATACAAATATAATAAAAATATATAATTTTAAAATATAATAAAAAATTGCTGGCAGGGAATCAGTACAAAAATAACTGCGTTTGGTTCAAATAGATTAATGCAATTAACGAAATTTTTCCCACTCGGCGGTTACGCGAACCAAATACAACAAACGCTATTCTATTCATTTAATAGATAGTTGAGTGTGATTTTTCCCTTCTTTTTCAAGTTAGATAATCTGCACTGTGGTTTCTGAAATTAATTAACATTTTCTACGAGAGATTATCCACATTTATAGGTTTAAAGCCAAATTGCAACACAGGTTAAATTTCTTCGTTAACTTAGAAGTAGGTGAGCGGTATTCGACTTCGAATCCAGAGTTCACGGGTTCGAATCCTAATGGTGAAATTATCTGTTCATTTACTGCTCATAATTCCTCTTAAATGTATTAAATATGACATTGTTTGGTCATGTTTTTACAAATGAATATTTTCGCTACCCTCATTATTAACTACTTGATTATCCTGTATAAATAAAAATAAAGCACACCCTGATAAAAACAAACCTTAGAATGCGATGTAAAATCATCTCCTTTCGGAATATACCACCAATGTTTGACGCACCAAGTTGTGTATGCAATGTGAAAAATGACCACCTGAACCATATAATGCTTTAATTGCCACATTTTACTTGATGTTGTTGCCATTTGAAGCAATTAAAACAATTGTAGCACCCTCCTCTCTTATCTACATTTATTTGCCAGATTGTAAGATTTGTTTATTTACGTATTCTATGTAATATTCCATCAACTTGAATCAACTTTTCGTATTTTTATATTCTGCTTCGCACATCTTTGTGTACATTTAATTACGCTGGCCTGTCTTCTTAATCTAAATATTATGCCTCGGCGTTTTGCATTTTTCACGGATAGAGATGTAATAAGCAGTGGCGGCTCGTGACTTTTTATTATGCTAGAGTTTACACGACATTATTGGTGATATTGTAGCCGAATGATGATTTTTCAACGAAATGAAAAATCCTTAAAATCTTTATAAAATAAAACTGCGAAAAAATAAAAGTGTTTTCGGCTACAAAATCATCAATGAAGTCGTTATTTCCAATCTTAACACTTTAGTACACTAAAAAGGAATGAGCCGCCAGTGGACTAATAAGTATATGTATAAATGTGGATATCCAGAAATAATGCAAAGCGTATGTGAGCGTAAATAACAAGATTACGAGAGAGACGCTTATAAGGTTTGGGCATGTAGGGCGAATGAACTAAGAAATAAGTGTAAGGAGAATATATGACGAGTCGCGATAAAACACTTGAGTCGGACCATTTTTAATTGAATATTAAAAAAAAAAAAAAATTTTTTTTTTTAAAATATTGTACATTATAAGAGTAGGAATAACAAAGAAGAGTATGTATGAGACGATATATGAATGTGTGTGAAGCAAGGAGTGTGCAGACTCAGATGTGTGGCGGTCCATCATCTCTGCCTATCCCTACGGAAAAGGCGTGGTGGTAAGTTAGTTAATTATATATATTTATAAATTAAATTATTTTTTCCACACCAGTAAATAATCCTTAAAGTAAAGAAACTTATGCACATGCCCAATGACGTTACATATATTTATATATAGACACGTTATAGCCTTAGAATATTAACACAAAATGTGGCAAGCAAAACACACACCTTACCAGTAAATTCATCATTCAAATATCGGTCGTGTATGACAAAGATAGACATTCATAGAATATATGTGAATGAAGGAAACAGATCCGAAGTTCGGACCGCGTTCCATACTTGCTTGAAACGACCTCAAGCGACGCGTGACCGTTTAGTACTAAATCGGCTTAAACACCGATCACACCAACTAGCGTGATTATTGCTTGCCACTTTGAGAGCTCTACAACGTGTCTATATATATGTAACGTCATTGCACGTGCCTCAATTTTATTGTTTGAAATTCTATCAGCCATTGATTGACAACATTTTCTACGGGAATTTAATTGACTGAATCAAAGGGTCTAAGTAATTTAACAACGCAAACGTTGAGCGTGTCCCTGTCACGTTAATGAATTTTCAACAACGTGCTTTTCAATATTGTCATCACTTTTCCAGGGCGGGGAACGCTTAGCTCCTGTGTTAGGGTAACATGTCGTAACGGCGATAAATTATTTTCAACAACGTGCTTTTCAATATTGTCATCACTTTTCCAGGGCGGGGAACGCTTAGCTCCTGTGTTGGGTAACATGTCGTAACGGCGATAAATTATTTTCAACAAAGTGCTTTTCAATATTGTTATCACTTTTCCAGGGCGGGGAACGCTTAGCTCCTGTGTTGGGTAACATGTCGTAACGGCGATAAATTATTTTCAACAACGTGCTTTTCAATATAGTCATCACTTTTCCAGGGCGGGGAACGCTTAGCTCCTGTGTTGGGTAACATGTCGTAACGGCGATAAATTATTTTCAACAAAGTGCTTTTCAATATTGTCATCACTTTTCCAGGGCGGGGAACGCTTAGCTCTTGTGTTGGGTAACATGTCGTAACGGCGATAAATTATTTTCAACAACGTGCTTTTCAATATAGTCATCACTTTTCCAGGGCGGGGAACGCTTAGCTCCTGTGTTGGGTAACATGTCGTAACGGCGATAAATTATTTTCAACAAAGTGCTTTTCAATATTGTTATCACTTTTCCAGGGCGGGGAACGCTTAGCTCCTGTGTTGGGTAACATGTCGTAACGGCGATAAATTATTTTCAACAACGTGCTTTTCAATATTGTCATCACTTTTCCAGGGCGGGGGAACGCTTAGCTCCTGTGTTGGGTAACATGTCGTAACGGCGATAAATTATTTTCAACAAAGTGCTTTTCAATATTGTCATCACTTTTCCAGGGCGGGGAACGCTTAGCTCCTGTGTTGGGTAACATGTCGTAACGGCGATAAATTATTTTCAACAAAGTGCTTTTCAATATTGTCATCACTTTTCCAGGGCGGGGAACGCAGCTCCTGTGTTGGGTAACATGTCGTAACGGCGATAAATTATTTTCAACAAAGTGCTTTTCAATATTGTCATCACTTTTCCAGGGCGGGGAACGCTTAGCTCCTGTGTTGGGTAACATGTCGTAACGGCGATAAATTATTTTCAACAACGTGCTTTTCAATATAGTCATCACTTTTCCAGGGCGGGGAACGCTTAGCTCCTGTGTTGGGTAACATGTCGTAACGGCTATAAATAATTTTTTATTCGCTCTGATTTTTAACTGGTCGAGTCCTTCGGCTGTATTTATCAATATCGTCGCTGGAAAGTCAAAAGGGCTTAAGCGACACTTTGGTCAAAAATGAGTTAAACGTGCAGTTTTTGTTTCTGCATCGAATGATCTGACTCCCTTTGATTTGTGGCCATTCAGACATCTAAAATATATTTACCATTTGGGAGAAGGCTTGACTCAAGCGACACAAGTTGTTTTTTTGTCGCTTCGTATTAATTTAAAAGTCATATTCTATAGGGTCCGCCAAATAACTTTTTTTTTTTCAACTAGTGCTTATTTCGTGAATGGTAACACTTAGCTCATGTCTGATTTGATAGATAATTAGTTTTATCCTTCCGCTGAGCGAATATGGTTGTGTATACGCTTGAACAACGCTGGGAAATATTGCGACATTACTTTGAAAATCATGGTAATGTTGCAGAATGTGTGCGAAAATTGCGTACGGTTTTTGGAAGAAGAGAAGCACCGTCAGCTCCGTATGTTCGTTATCTTGTGAAAAAAGTGAAAGAAACTGGCATCCTCATCGATAAACCAAAGCGTGAAAAGCCAAAAACAGTGCGTACACCCGAGAATATCGATGCTGTGGCAGAAAGTGTGCGTGAAGCGCCATCAACATCAATTCACCGTCGTTCTCAACAATTGAACATTTCGGAGACATCATTGAGACGAATTTTGCATAAAGACCTTGGTATGACGCCATACAAAGTCCAATTGGTTCAGGAGTTGAAGCCAACTGACCATCCAATGCGTTTTCGCTTCGCTGAGTGGGCCTGCGATCGACTTACAGAAGATGCCGATTTTGCCAAAAAATCATCTTTTCGGATGAAGCTCATTTTGATCTTGGCGGGTATGTAAACAAGCAAAATTGTCGTATTTGGGGCACAGAAAACCCGCACGCATACATTGAAAAGCCGGTACACCCAAAACGAGTCACTGTTTGGTGCGGATTTTGGTCCAGAGGCATAATTGGGCCATTTTTCTTTGAAAATGAGCAAGGAGTGGCCGTTACAGTCAATGGCGATCGTTATCGGGCCATGTTGAACGAATTTTTGTTCACAAAAATTAAAGAGGAGGATATTGGCAACATTTGGTTTCAACAGGACGGCGCTACGTGCCACACAGCCGAAGCTGTTCGATGTTTTGCGCCCTGTTTTGAAGATCGCATTATCAGCCGCAGAGCTGATGTCGTTTGGCCACCTCGGAGCTGCGATTTGACACCGTTGGACTATTATTTGTGGGGTGCCCTCAAAGATAAATGTTACGCCGACAAGCCAGAGACAATTGACGCTTTAAAGGACAATATTCGTGAAGCCATTGGTGAAATACAGCTGCACACAATCGATAATGTGCTTAAAAATTGGACCGATCGTATACTGCATGGCCAGCCGAGGCAGCCATTTGAATGAAATTATTTTCCATTATTAACCGGAAGGATTGTACTTATAAATAAAAAAAGAAATTTGAGAAAATATTCAGTAGTTTTTTTTTTATAGCATTTTCAAAAAAAAAAGTTATTTGGCGGACCCAAATCAGTTTAAATTTTCCAGTAGTCCAATATTAGATATATTTCCTGTAAACTCACAAAAAATCTCATAATTATTTTTAATCAGTTGACGTTTTGCCTCTTTTAATTCATATTATTTGTCTCTTTCTCTTTGTTATTTTGTTATAATTTAAATTTTATTCTATTTTTTTCTCGCTGTTCTCTTATTTTATATTGTGTTCTGCCCCTTTATGTATATATAACCTCACATTGTGTATTTTTTAGTTTAAGTTTTATTTTTTTCCCATATGATGCTTAGGCTAAGCGAAACCGGTCGTTCATAAAAAAAAATAAAAAAATATATGTGGTCTTATACAAAGTTATTGTTTCATTAAATATGTCAAACCACAAAGTGAATGCTTTCTATGAAAATATTAATACTAATTTACAATATGTACAGAGACAATATGCAGAAGCATACTTACCTAGCAGGTCACTTTATATAAACACAATTATTCTAGTTATTTCTAGTTTGGTGAAAGATACAGTTTTACATTCGGAGAACATGATATTGGCAAACTTATAGTTCAGTAGAGTATTACAACTCCTGTCTGAAAACTTTTGTCAGATTCCCTACGAAATCAAGATGGCGGATAATTGATTCCGTATAATTTTATACCATTTTATTTTCCACGAGAGTAAAGTACCTATCTTATTAGAGCAAACCGCAAATGTTAACAACTCTATTACTTATAAAACATCGCAGAAGCAACTGTGAGAATAAATTACCTCAACCTATTCCAATGCGATGTATTGTGACAGCTACTATACTACGAAACGTTTATTGTTTATAATGATGGCTCTACCATACCGATTCTCAGTACCTACGCGCTAGTGCGATGATAATTTATTATTAACTACTCTGCACACGCACAGTGCACAGATCTGCTTTCCTGGTATGTACTTAGTTAGAGACGGTGCTTGTTAGCCAGAATCTCGCAGGTGTAATGTTCGCTGACGAACTCGACAGATGCTCCTTGGGTAAGGCGCGCTTTTGTTCGGGGATGTAGAGTAAAATATAATCACTTTACTTGAATAATTTTTATTGGAAGAATTTATAAAGTATAATAATTAAACCTTTAACTGAAGATATTTAAGTACCGCACGGCAGTGCGATCTGAATAGGAATGCTGAGATGAAATGGGTTGAGGGTAGAACAGAGTCGTAGCAAATGGTCAACTTAAAGGTCATAGTCCAACATGTGGTCTATGGAATAATGCACGTTCAAAAGGATTTTAGAAATCTACCCTTACAATACAATTTAAGAGACAGAAAGACATTAAAAGTAGCAATTAAGAAATATAAAAGGACATTTGTATGAATGGTTCTTGACATGGGTTAAACTGCACAAGTGGCTACTGAATCTTGACGAAATATTTACAAATCGTAAAAAATATGTCTCGTAAAGCCACATTTAGAGGCGTGACTAGTTTAAAGGTTTTTTTAAACATGCAGTTGTAAAAAAATGTTTTTTTTTTTTCAAATATAGGTTCCCAGGTTACGAATAACCCGATCAAATTTGAATACCCGACGCTACGGACCTCTCGATCAACTAACCGATAGTTAGTAGTCTTGAAGTAACAATATATGGAGAGAGAGCTAATTATTTATACCCAACCTATACAAATTAGGGATAAATCAAATTCGTCGGGTTTTTACGTCATACACCATGAGAAAGAAAGAGACGACAAAATCTCCCAAATTATCACACCGCTTTAAAATATTGTTAGAATGTTCGTGTCCCGCGTCTCCGTTGACTCCACCCACACGTTTAGATACGTAAAAATGTATGACAATTTAATTAATCCCGCCATCTGCTAACGTTAATTTAATCAGCGGATATGAAAAACTAACGACTAAGTGATGAATAACCAGCCCTGCAAACTGCATGCAAGTCATACAACAATTACTCGCATTTTCCACGTTGCGAAGAATTGCATCGAGGCACTGAACAGGAAATCCCTAGATGTGTGATCTTTACTGTAATGATCGCCGATGCGACCGACAGAATGCTCCTTGGGTAAGGCGCGCTTTTGTTCGGGGATGTAGAATAAAGTTTAATTACTTTCTCTTGGATACTTTTTACTGGAAGAATTTATATAATTTTTTAATTAAACCTTTAACTGAACATGGTTTACTACTGCATTGGAGTGCGATGAGAATAGGATGTGAAATGAATAGTAAAATAATGGTTGGTGCTTTTACAGAATAGCTCTGGTTTTATACCTGCATGTTCAAACTAAAATTGAGTCCAAACATGTGGTCTATGGCATAATACTCAGAGCAATAATATACAAAAGAGAGCGCTGTAGAGAGAGCTGTAGTCAGTTTTTACAAGGTTTGCCGGACTCGGCTAAACCTGGACGTGGCTAAGACTAGGCCTAAGGTATTTATACATACATTCATACCACATATCGACATAATGTTTTTGTTTATTCGTATAACCACTTTTTCACAGTATTGTTTAAAACAAAATATAAAACATGTAACCTAATAAACCGTTGAGTTATGTCAATTTATTTCGCGTATCATAACGTGTGGGCGGAATCAACGAAGCCGCGGGACACGAAGAACATTCTAACAATACTTAAGAAAGCGGTGTGATAATTCGGGAAAATTTGTTTTCTCTTTCTATCTCATGTTGTACCACGTAAAAACCCGGAGAAAGTGATTTATCCCAAATCTGTATAGGTTGGGTAAAAAGAATTAGCTGTCTCTGCATATATTGTTACTTTAAGGAATAATACATGATAAAATAAAATGTAAAAAGCGATGTTAGGATATAATTTATGAGGCAGAAAGACATTAAGGGATGCAATTAGGATACAATAGATTGGTAAGAATGTTTAGTGACATGGATAAGCTGCAGATGAGCTAAACTGATAATACTGATTTGAAAAAAAAAGATTTTGCCAGTGTACATGAGATGATAATTTGTGCAAGAAATAATTTTGGTCTTTGAAAATGTTTACTCAATTTTACTAGTGGTAGGAGAAAAATGATCTAAACAAATGACACGCCTACGAAACACTTCTATAGGTTTATTTCTTCAGTTCATCGAAGTACGACAATTCATATTATCATCACACCCAGCCCCGTTTCCGTAACTCTGCGTGTGTTTGCCCACTTACTGCCTGGGTATCGTGAGTTATTGTTGATATATTTTTATTGTGGATCGTTGTCGATTATTTACATAAATTGTGTGTCGTGAGCCATCCGCATTGTTCGTGGACATTGTTATTCTCGACTGGGTCTTATCAGCCGAGTGCGGGGTCACCTTTCAAGATCATCGGCGCTTACTCGTGTTGCGCCATGCGCTCTCGCCATTTTGTTGGGAATTATGGCTGGCTTGTGTGTGTGGGTTTGATTCGCTGTGTGGTGTGAATACAATTAATAATTCTTCAAACTGGACTGGGTCTTTATAATTTCATATCACGTGTAATGATCGCTGATGCGACCGACAGAATGGTCCTTGGGCAAGGAGAGAAATATAATCAATAATATAATAAATACTTTTTATTGGAAGAATGTATACAAGATTGTAATTAAACCTTTAACTGAACATGGTTTACTGCTGGAATGGAACGAATAGTAGAATGATAGTGGGTGCTTTTAAAGAAATGCTCTGGTTTTACACCTCTGTAATGGCCCACCCAGTTGCGCCCATGTGCAATTTATATTTTTATATTATCATGTCCTTTGGTATTTTTAAATTGCTTCCTTTAATGTCTTTCTGTCACTTAAATTGTATTGTAAAGATCGATTTCTAAAATACTTTTGAACATGCATTATCCCATAGACCACATGTTGGACTACGATCTTTGGTCTGTAGCGTCGGGTATTCAAATTTGATCGGGTTATTCATAACCTGGGAACATATATTTGAAAAAAAAAACGTTTTTTTACAACTGCATGTTTCAAAAAACCTTTAAACTAGTCACGCCTCTAAATGTGGCTTTACGAGAAATATTTTTTTACGATTTGTAAATATTTCGTCAAGATTCAGTAGATGCCCTGTGTAACGGCCCACCCATTCGCGCCACTTGTGCAGTTTAACCCATGTCAAGAACCATTCATACAAATGTCCTTTTATATTTCTTAATTGCTACTTTTAATGTATTTCTGTCTCTTAAATTGTATTGTAAGGGTAGATTTCTAAAATCCTTTTGAACGTGCATTATTCCATAGACCACATGTTGGACTATGACCTTTAAGTTGACCATTTGCTACGACTCTGTTCTACCCTCAACCCATTTCATCTCAGCATTCCTATTCAGATCGCACTGCCGTGCGGTGCTTAAATATCTTCAGTTAAAGGTTTAATTATTATACTTTATTAATTCTTCCAGTAAAAATTATTCAAGTAAAGTGATTATTTTTTATTCTACATCCCCGAACAAAAGCACGCCCCTTACCCAAGGAGCATCTGTCGAGTTCATCAGCGAACATTACACCTGCATTACATATGTGCATGGTCAAACTAAAAGTATCATAGTCCAAACACGTGGTCTATGGAATAATACATGTTAAAAGAAATTTTAGAAAGCGATGTTACGATATAATTTATGAGACAGAAAGACATTAAGGGATGCAATAAGAGATTGGTAAGAATTTTTACTGACATGGGTAAGTTGCACGCGTGCATAGAGTTGGTAGAGTAGTATCTATCGAAGGCAGTGAAGTCAGTTTTTGGCTTGTTTTTGATGATTTTAACCTGACTCGGCGCACCTGAGCGTGGCTAAGACTAAGGCTACGGTATTTATACATCCATTCATATCACATATCGACACAATGTTTTTGTTTATTCGTATAGCCACTTTTTAACAGTATTTTCAACAGCAAAAATATAGCATATAACCTAAAAAACCGTTTAGTTGTGTCAAGTTTAGTGGCATAATAAAAAAATGTGAGCGGAATCCCGCGGTGAACTAGGAGCTTAAGATCATTGCGACAGTATATAGAAGCGGTCTATGAAATTTTTTGTCTCTTTCTCTCTCATGGCGTATGACGTAAAAACCCGGAGAAAGTGATTTATCGCAAGTTTGTGTAGGTTGGAAAAAAATAATTAGCTCTCCCTCCATATATTGTCACTTCAAGGTTGATAGCATCCTTGTTCTGCTGCAAGCATTGGTTTTTCCGAAACCCCCGAATCTAGCGAAATGTCAGCTCTGCCGTCATGAAATTTGCACAGGCTTTTCTGGTTGGAGTTTTCTAGGTAAACTCAACTTTTTTAGGTCGGCATGTAATTTCCATCATGAGCTATGGAGATTTGAAATATTAATAGAAATTGACGATCTACCCGACAGAGTGGTAAGCTCTTTGACTCATGGGCATTTTTTTTTCAACTGAGATGTTAGGCGATCCAACTACGATATACATCTTTAAGTGTATTAATACACAATTCAATGAATATCTCTCAACACGTATACAAGTAATACCAGTATACGTGTATTATCCTCTCTTATATGTATTTTCTTTGATCAAATTATTCATAAAACTCCTTTGGATATATCTTATCTTATTATATTTGAGGTGTAAATAAATTCTTTCAGTTTCTTTTGTGTGTTTGTTGTTTTACGCCCAGTAAAGCTTTCACAGAGATCATATAATGAGCTATCTAAAGATTAAACAAAAACTATTCAAAGCACACAGTGACATCATATATTTTGGTAAACAATATTTCAAAAACATGTAGGTGTCATATCAAAACATTAAACACTTAAAAAACTACAGTATTTACTCTATAATAATTTGTAGGATTCAGCAAAGTACTGATACCAATTACGCTTCATTCCGGGAATAGACTAATTAACGGCCTCCATGGTCAAGTGGTAAGACGCTCGACTACGAATCCCAAGGTCGCGGGCTCAAACCCACCGTGCGCCAATAACTTTCAATTAATCACTGTATGTCATTACACATTTAATTCATATCAAATAATATAAAATTTGTTTGCGGCACGTTCCAGAGTGGTAGATACTCAAAGTAATCGCCCTGGTGAAAAACCACCATTCAGAATTGAAACGTTGCTTGAAATGGTTTAGCCGTGTTTGGTGACCAGATATGAATAGCCTTGAACTTCCCAACCTTCCCCTTCCCAATCTCCTTCCCCTCTCTTCTACCTTCAGCCTCACAAAATACCTCAATTTGGGATGCCATAATCTCACTGGCTCTAGACGGTTGGGAGCAGTTGGGACTCTTGTACGGTATTCACTATAAAAAAATAGTTAGTTAAATCGACAATACCTTCAAACTTGTTGCCCAAGTCATAATGAAAATATTATTTGGATAATTTGTATAGTGCCGTTTTGCGGAAAAATCACCTCGAGGATATATCCGAAAGAAGCATTAAACAGAAATAAAGTAATGCATACAGAGACGTTTAAAAAAATACATATTCGAGCAAATAACTCACACGTAGGGCACATCACGTCACATTGCGGCCGTCAGACTTCGGGCGGGCGCGCGGCACCGTGACGCGCACGACGCGGAGTCGCGAGCGCGGGTCAAGGATCCTATTCTCTGCCTGCCGCCTAGAGATGGTCGATATTCCTGTCCCGGTTGAAAGGAACCGGTTCCAAGCCGGTCACTGGAACCGTCGATATTATTTCTCTGAGGAACCGGTTTTTTTTTTGACAAATTAAAATCGGTATCAACCGGTTCCTTTCTTGGGCACAGTAGGTTTTTGGCGGAAAGGTCCCTTTGAAGGAACAAAAATTTGCTAGTACTTTTTGATTTGAAATCTCTACCGAGTAGTATTTTTTTTTACAGGATTTTTTGTTGATTTGTTAGTAGTTTTTGATTTGAATATAAAAATCTCCTTGGAATTTTTCTGGCACCAGGAACCGGTTCCGAAAAGAACTGTATAACTAACCGGTTCCTCGCCGGTCACCGGTTATCTGAAACCGCAACCATTCCTACTGCCGCCTGCTGCCTGCCGTCGGCTGCCCGTTGCCCGTTGCCCGCAGCCTGTGGCCTAGTGACGGCTATTGACGGGGAAATCAATACAGCGCGGTCCCGTGCAGCGCGTCTCATCCGCAAGATTACGCGGGGCGGAGCAGTGCAACCGCAGCACCCCCGGGAAATGCTCGTCACACTCAATATTGGTACTCAAAGCAAGAATATACACGGAGAGAGAGCTACAAATTTTTACCCAACCTATACGATAAATCACTTTCTTACTTTTTAGCGTGGTTTTTGTTTGCCACTTTGAGAGTGCTACAACGTGTCTGTATATTTGTAACTTCATTGACGGAGTATTATAAATTCTAAATTCAAGCGGAGGACTAAGACAAATCGCAAATAAATCAAAAATGCGGCTCCGCAATACACTTTTCTAAATGTTCTAACCTCAGAGCAAGAATATGTATGGAGACTTCTACATATTTTTACTCTACGATAAATCACTTTCTCCGGGTTTTTACGTCGTAAACCGTGAGAGAGAAAGAGACGAGACAAGTTCTCACATAATATAGCACCAATATTCGGTATGTAAGCATGTTTTCCGTCTACCGCGTCTCCGGCGACTCCGCCCGGTTTATGATATAACTCGACGGTTTTTTTAGGTTATATCCTATATTTTTGTTAAAACAATACTGTTAAAAAGTGGTTATACTAATAAACAAAAAATTATAATGTCGATATGTGCTATGAATGGATGTTTAAATACCCTAGCCTTAGTCCTAGACACGCCCAGGTCTGCCGAGTCCGGCAAAAATCATCAAAAACTGACTACACTGCCTTGGATAGGTAGCAATCAATGTACTCTAAGGTTAACACACTATCCAAATTCATTTCTCTGCTTTATTCGCGCTGTCAGAGTAATTTCTTCCTCCCTCGTCCTTCGTCCCTCCCGGGGGGGGTGGGGTGGGGGCGCGCAATGCAGCAAAAGTTGTCTACACTCCCCGACGCGACAGTAAGCGAAATAATCTCCCGCAATACGCGCAGCGACGGGGTCATTGCCGCCAGCTCTGCCAATTGCAATCGCCGTCGAAATCAGAGACGCATAACCTTTCTAGCAGAAGGGTTGCATTGTCTACTTGGAGTGAGAATATATTTGGAGAGGTACCTTCGCAAAGCAGTGGACTTTATACTGACGCGATATACTACCTAACCTATACTACCTAACCTAACCTATACTACCTAACCTAACCTAACCTTACCTAAAATTTCTAGCAGAAGGGTTGCATTGTCTACTTGGAGTGAGAATATATATGGAGAGGTACCTGTGCGAAACAGTGGACTTTATACTGACGCGATAAACTACCTAACCTATACTACCTAACCTAACCTAACCTAACCTAACCTAACACTTCTAGCAGAAGGGTTGCATTGTCTACTTGGAGTGAGAATATATATGGAGAGGTACCTGTGCGAAACAGTGGACTTTATACTGACGCGATAAACTACCTAACCTAACCTATACTACCTAACCTAACCTAACCTAACACTTCTAGCAGAAGGGTTGCATTGTCTACTTGGAGTGAGAATATATATGGAGAGGTACCTTTGCAAAACAGTGGACTTTATACTGACGCGATAAACTACCTAACCTATACTACCTAACCTAACCTAACCTAACACTTCTAGCAGAAGGGTTGCATTGTCTACTTGGAGTGAGAATATATATGGAGAGGTACCTTTGCAAAACAGTGGACTTTATACTGACGCGATAAACTACCTAACCTATACTACCTAACCTAACCTAACCTAACACTTCTAGCAGAAGGGTTGCATTGTCTACTTGGAATGAGAATATATATGGAGAGGTACCTTTGCGAAACAGTGGACTTTATACTGACGCGATAAACTACCTAACCTATACTACCTAACCTAACCTAACACTTCTAGCAGAAGGGTTTCATTGTCTACTTGGAGTGAGAGTATATATGGAGAGGTACCTTTGCGAAACAGTGGACTTTATACTGACGCGATATACTGATACAAAGATATATTAAAGGATGTTGGATAGCCTATTAATTACCGCCCACATGGGATTCGGACATTTTTAATAAACTTATTTGAACACATTAAACAAAACTATATCAATACACCATTTTAATGATTTATAACGTCAAAAACACGGCTAAAGCCATTTCAAGCAACGTTTCAATTCTAAATGGTGGTCTTTCACCAGGAAGATGCTTTGAGTATCTACCACTCTGGAACGTGCCGCAAATATACTATATTTTGTTTTAATTAAATGTGTTATGACACATATTAATTAAATTAAATTTATTTGCGCACGCCGGGTTCGAACTCGCGATCTCTGGATTCGTAGTCGAGCGTCTTACCACTCGACCGAGCAAGCCGTCAAAAAATATCACACAAACACTTATAACATAAGGTTTACCTAAATAACGATGGATTCTTTTTGATGATTAAAAATGTGGGAATTCGAAAATATTTAAACTGTTGAAATACCTCTGAAAAGTGATGTTTTATAATATTTGTTTGGTCTTATTTGAACATTCACGCATAGCTCATATCACCATCATGTTTGGTTTATTTGTATTAACACTGCAAGTTTTTTAATCAACAAAAATATAGGAAACAACCTCAAAATCCGTTGGCGTAAGTTATGCGACTCAATGATGTGAAGTTATCGCGGACGGAGATCATCCTTACATACCTAAAAGTGCTGCCATATTATGTGACGACTTTTCTTGTCTCTTTCTATCTCATGGTATACGACGTAAAAACCCGGAGAAAGTGATTTATCGTAAGTTTGTATAGGTTGGGTAAAAATATTTAGCTCTCTCTCCATCTGATAGTATTAATACCGTTAGCCGTCTTCTGCCACGTTCGATGGAAAAATTGCTCATACATACAAAAGTTTGAAATTTTCTTCCGATTACGGTCCTTCACCATTTAATCACTATGTTCCTTTTGATGTGTGTGTCGTTTTTATCTGCCAGTATATATTCTTACTCCAACATTATCTATTTTTAAAACGTTCGTCGCGGATCACTTAGAATGTATCCATACTTTTGGTGAGAAATCTAAAAGTAGACACTGATACCACATCACTTGATAATTAGCTTAGGACATAGGGTATGGTTTAACAATAAAATCTTTACATAATTCAGTAATGCTAATAAGTGGGCCGTACGAAAGAGGCGCGGGCCGCACTTTTAATTTTTAAAATTATATTTTATTTTTTATAGTGAATACCGCACAAGAGTCCCAACTACTCCAAGTCTGAAGCCAATGTGACTATTTTATCCCCAATTAGGGTATGTTACGAGGCTGAAGGGAGAAGAGATTGGTAAGAGGACGGTTGGGAGTCACTAAATGGGCTCGCTGGTTGTGCATCACTGGCTTAAATGAATCGCTCTCCACGAGGACGACGCGGCAGACAACTCTGCGACAATTTGTCGAAAGGGCTGCATATAGCATGGCGGTTGTATTTTACTGTGTGCTTTTAATATGCCCCCTTTTAAAGTGCTAACTTCTCTTGCTAGATACGGTTTATATGGACAGGAGTGGTTTTATTGTATTTTCACTGATGAATTGCAATGAAGAATATTAAGACTTTCAAATCATTCTGATCAGCCAACATCGATCCTGAATAGTTTAAATCTGAAATAAAACAACAACTTTATATTACACCACTGATTGTATTGTAATTTTGAAATCTACAGGTTTCGTTTATAACTTTATTATTATTATTATTATAACACCCCAGCTTAAACATGTCTAGAAGTCATTGTTAATGCGCTCTTATGCCAATATTCCTTCTTGTTGAGTACCGTCAACCGGGGTGAAGTGGTACCGCTTCTATATTCCGAAAAAATACGAATAATTGATTACTTAAACAATTCCGATTTTTTTAAAATGTAATATCCACTTTTTGTCAACTTTAAATAAAATTACAATTTAAGCAAGGCGATTCGAAGAAGATAATTATTATCACAAAATAAATGAGTTATCATATCATGTTTTTAAATGTCCACCTGTCAGTACCAAACGATAACATATTTTTAAATATTTATTTAAAGGTTTTCGGCACTTAACTCGATCGTAAAATTTTCTTTGTTGTGTATAAAGAAAGTTTTAAATACAAATCATGGTTTGCTTGAAAATAATATATTTTACAATAATGCATAAGCCAGAACAATTATAAATAATAAAATAAATTATAAAAATAATATGTGAATACCGCCCGGAGCCAGTGGGACTTTGGCATCTACAATTTTGGCGTAGTTATGCCGAAAGCATCCAACCAACAATTTGCCAAAATCGAGTTTCACATGTTTTCCTGTATTTTAGGTTCTTAAATTTTATTTAAACAATAATTATTATTATTAATTAAAAAAAAAAAAATAATTAATTAAAAGTTCTGCTAGGTAATTATTTTTACGCGTGATAGCTGTTTCGCCTTCTGAGGGCATTATCAAATTAAAATAATAATTATTGTTTAAATAAAATTAAAAAACCTAAAAATTAAAATGGAGTTCTACAAAATAAACTTTAAAACCATAAATAATGTTTTCCTATAGATAAATACGAGATTTCTATCTGCTGAAAACATCCAAGCTCCAAATGCAATAGATTTTTGGTTATTAATTTTTTTACTTACCCACATTCCAGATATTTGACTTCCATTGAAGTTTAAAAACATTCAAATGTAGGATAACATAGGAAATACAATTATTTTTTCAAAAAATACATTGATAGATTATTAATTAACTATTTGACGGCCTCCAGGGTCGAGTGATAAGACGCTCGACTACGAATCCAAAGGTCGCGGGTTCAAACCCGGCGTGCGCCAATAACTTTTATTTAATTAACATGTGTCAACACATTTAATTCATATAAAAATAATATTTCTGGCACGTTTCAGAGTGGAAGATACTCTAAGTATCGCCCTGGTGAATGATCACCATTCAGAATCGAAACGTTGCTTGAAATGGCGTTAGCCGTGTTTGGTGTCCAGATCTGAATAGCCAGGTACTTTCAAACCTTCCCCTTCCCCATCTCCTTCCCTTCTCCCCTACCTTGAGCCTCACAACATACCCCATTTGGGGATGCCACAGTCTCACTGATTCTAGACGGTTGAAAGCAGTTGGGACTCTTGTGGGGTATTCACTATATATTTTTTTTACAAGATACTATTTATAATAATAATTCTCACAAAGAAAAAAACCCTTATATTTACTTTACAAATGCCGTAATATGCTTTTGTATCGTCATATTTTCAAACGCCCTTTTCTCAGTTTTATATTTTTGGGGTTGGATGCTTTCTGCATAACTACGTCCAATTAGGGTGTGTTGTTTGTAAGGCGGTGCGGAAGACTAGGGTTGGAGAGTGCCTGTTTATTCAGATCTGTACACGAAACAAGTTATCGTTTCAAGTTGAACAATCGTGTAAGATGCTCGCAGCTTTCAGCCAGAGGTCACCGCGATGAATAATAATTTAATTTATCAGAATAAGAAAACACTTTGTGGATTGACATGATCAATTAAATAAAAAAACACACGTTGTTTAAATTCACTTTATTTTTGTATAAGTCAACTAGTTTCGATTCTGCTGAATCTTCATCGGGACTTAAAAATATACTCATGAAATTAGAGAAATGTGTATATATAAATATATATAATGCCATTATATATATATATATATATATATATATATATATATGCACATTCCTCTAATTTCATAAGTATATTTTTAAGTCCCGATGAAGATTCAGCAGAATCGAAACTAGTTGACTTATACAAAAATAAAGTGGATTTAAACAACGTGTGTTTTTTGAATTTAATTATTGTCGCCTTTGCGGCTACCGAAGTAAACAGCTGACTTAGCAACCGGTGCCGTTTCGCGTGGAATTTTCTATTGTTGCGTGGTTTGACGATAACCCGTGTGAATACACAACAAAACTCGACACCAATACACATTCCGTCGCACTGACAACTTGTGAACAGTCATCAATCTATTGTATGACGTGCCTTATTACTATTACCTAAGCGGCGAGTGTCTACGATTGACTGTCTAGAAGTTTGTTAAGTGTAGGGCTTATTTCTCCAAGCTTTCGCATAATAATTTCTCTCCATGGTCGATATATGACCTTGATTTAGGAATTCAATAATTAATTTAATTATATCTAATTATACTGTCTGTGTACAACCTGCCTCTTATACTTTATCTAAGGTCGATTCTTACCACCCACCTTTGGAAATAGATGCATTACTTCTAAATCAAAAAGTTTTATCCAATAATTATTGGAAAATTTCCCAACATCGATATCTTCTCAAATTCACTCAATTCCTTTAAAATTATGATACAAACAGCTATATCAGTTGACTTTTTTTACATAAATATAATATGCATAATAAAATTGATTAACTTAAAAAATATAACATAATTAAAATAATTTTGTGTCATTTGCCTGCAACATTGTTTTGGACAATTATATTTTATTTGTTTGGCCACCATGTCATTATTGTTGTGTGCATCAGGTGTCAACTACCTAGGCACAATGTTGCGCGTAGTGCAGCCTTTGTGTATTATACTTTGTTAATTACAATATTATAATGTATGCTGTGATCACATTAATTTGAAATATTTACACTCGTCTTTTTATTTGATAATACTTTAAACATATTTCTGTAAATATTTTGTTTGTGTTCCTAATAAAAATAAAAATAAAAATAAATAATAATAATAATAATAATAATGATGATTTTTGGATAATTTTTATAACGCCGTTTTTTGTGAAAATTCACCTCAGTCTAACATTAAAACTCTTAAAACTTTTATTTCGTAAATATTGATGGACTCATCAACGCAAAATACTTTATTAGGAACGTGTGAATTGTATTTATTTCAACATTAATTACGAATATTTCAAATGACCCGGTACGTCAATTAATGTATTTTGATTAGCGACAACCAACACTACTGACAATAAAAAAAATAAAGTTTATTTTTGACGTTCACAGCGAAAATGGTGTTGATCTCAAACCGGTGTTATCTTGAATTGGACGTTGTTACGCAGAAAGCGCCCAACCCCCAATTTGCCAAAATTGAGTTTTACATGTTTTCCTGTATATAAATACAAGATTTATACCTGCTGAAAACGTCTAAGCTCCAAATGCAATAGATTTTGGTTATATTTTTTTTACTAACGAACATTGCAGATATTTGAACTTAATTGAAGTTTAAAAACATTATAAAATGTAGGATAACATAAGAAATACATTTTTGATCTGGTCGCCAAATTCGGCTAAAGCCATTTATTTATTTATTATTTTACTGGAACATACATTTTTTTATTAGTTGGTTAATTGGTTAATTGCCCATCCCACTAGGCATAAGCCTGTGTTGGGATGGCAATTTGCCAAAGTGGTTTATTAGCCACATAGTAACATGTTAATATCGAAAATACAGTCCCCCTTGGATTCGTAGTCGAGCCTCTTAACCACTCGACCACGGAGGACGTCGTTTGTAGATTGACCAGCTACTATCTACTAGTTGCCAACCTAATTAATCCAGTCATTAATCCAGTCATTTTGTGCAGTATCGAATTATCCTCTTGGCCATGTAGCCGTTAGTATCTCGGAGCAATAATATACAGGAGGGAGCGCTTCTGTAGTCAGTATTGATGATTTTTGCCTGACTCGAGCGTGGTTAGGACTAGGGTATTTATACATCCATTCATAGCACATGTCGACATAATGTTTTTGTTTATTTGTATAACCACTTTTCACAGTATTGTTATAAACAAAAATGTAGGATATGACCTTAAAAACCGTTGATTTCTGTCCGTTATGTCACTTAACAAAACGTAGTGGGCGGAGTCGCCGGAGACGCGGGAGACGGAAAACATGCTTACACACCGAAAAGTGGTGTGATATTATGTGACAACTTGATTTGTCTCTTTTTCTGTCACGGTTTACGACGTAAAAACATGAAGAAAGTTATGTATCGTAAATTTATATAGGTTGGGTAAAAATATGTAGCCCTCCATACATATTCTTGCTCTGAGGTTAGTACATTTAGAAAAGTGTATTGCGGAGCTGCATTTCTGATTTATTTGCAATTTATGTCTTAGTCCTCCGATTGAATTTAGAATTTGTAATACTCCGTCCGTGATGTTACAAATATATAGACACGTTGTAGCAATCTCAAAGTGGCAAACAAAAACCACGCTAGTTGGTGTGCTCGGTGTTTAAGCCAATTTAGTACTTAACTGTCCCGCGTAGCTTGAGGTCGTTTACTATATCTAATCAAATTACAAAAATAAGCGCCACAATGCCGTCATGTGTCATGAAAAAGTGTTTCAATTACACTGCAAAGACTACTAAAAGCAAAGGAATAATATTTCATTTCTAATTACGCGCAAATTACTGCAAATTAATTATCATTTTAGACAACACAACTATCTCCATTGTTGACCAACATAATGACGTCTTGGCGTAAGCGAAGTAAGTGCTATCTCATTCTTACCAGAGCATTTCGATCCTACATCTGTTTAGTTCATACACGCATATTCTATGAATGTCTATCTTTGTCATACATGATTATACATGACCGATATTTGAATGATGAATTTACTGGTAACGTAAGTGTGTTTGTTACTTGCCACATTTTGTGTTAAATATTCTAACGTGTCTATATGTTTGTAACGTCATTGGTAATACTCCGTTTAATTAATTTGTTCGTTTTCTGGAGGGTCGTTAATCCGGTACTGGCCCTCGCCTAGGCCGCGATAGATTGACAGATGATACATCTGGCGTCGCAGCTTCCCGGCCCTTCGCGGACCGTGACCCACTTTGCTGTTGGCGTATCGCCGCGCCGGTTACCAAACGCCACACGCGCCGCTGCATTATCGCTGCTGGCCGACACTACTCCACTTTGACTAGCCAGTTGGACCTATTCACGTTATCATTCACAGCCCGCTTTAATTGATCATTGTACGGCTGTGCCCTATGTAGCTGCTCCTATATAAATGTGTACGACTCGAGAGAGGTGCAGGAATGACTCGTTTTCATGCACTAGATGCAAACCGTGTACAGCGGTTAGGCACGCGTTTGCTATTTTGCGATTGTGCACCGGTATTCAAGTGGTGACAAATACGCAATTCTCACATGTCGTTTGTTTTTATGTTAGAATATATATGGAAAGACAGCTAAATATTTTTACCCAACTGTTAAGGCCCACCCAGGCGCGCCCATGTGCCATGTCAAGAACCATTCATACGAATGTCCTTTTGTATTTCTTAAATTGCTTCTTTTAATGTCTTTCTGTCTCTTAAATTGTATTGTTAAGGGTAGATTTCTAAAATCCTTTTGAACATGCATTATCCCATAGGCCACATGTTGGACTATGATCTTTAAGTTGACCATTACTACGACTCTGTTCTACCCGTCAACCTATTTCATCCCAGCATTCCTATTCAGATCGCACTGCCGTGCGGTACTTAAATATATTCAGTTAATGGTTTAATTATTATACTTTATAAATTCTTCCATTAAAAATTATTCAAGTAAAGTGATTACATTTTATTCTACATCCCCGAACAAAAGCGCGCCTTGCCCAAGGAGTATCTGTCGAGTTCGTCAGCGAACATTACACAACCTATACAAATTTACGATAAATCAATTTCTTCGGACTTTTACGTCGTAAACCGCTGAGAGAGAAAGAGACAAGGCAAGTTGACACATAATATCGCACCACTTTTAGGAATGTAAGCATGTTTTTCGTCTTCCGCGTCTCCGGCGACTCAATATATTTTGTTTGCCATCCCTCCTTGTGTATTATTGCTCTGAGATTTGGACCTTTCGAGATATAGTATTTACACAGTCAATATGTGATAATTAGTATTGCCAAGCTACGGTTTATGTGTGTTCTACCCGCGACGTGTGAACGGTGCAAAACTTTTAAATATTCATTGTTTTATTGCATTTGTCACACATTATTCAATCCGTAACTTGAAACTGCTAGTTTCCCACAGATTTTCCATCTCTGTTTACGCGTTGAAAGTATCTCCTTGAACCTGTGTATCGAACCTTTGATTTTTGTGTCATGAAACATTTATTTTCACGAAATATGAATTTACATCAATGAATGCGCAATAAAATCCAGGTTTGTGCGTAACGTAACCACGAGCCCCCCCACTCCAGATTCCTGCAAAATTTATAAATAATTATAATTCTAAATTTAATATACGAGTATATTACAACTTCTTCTTTTGGTGCTTTCCTTCTATCTGACTTTTAAATTAAAGCTTCTTCTCTTAATTTGTATTTATTTCTATTTTTATTTTGATTTCTTTGTTTGAATTAGATTCACTTAGCTATATATAACTGGAACCCAAGTGGAAACCTGTAAATGGTCATATTTATACCACCCATATATTTTTAAATTTTGTATTTAAACTGTTGGTCCCCCAAATACAATAAAATAAAATAAAAACAAAATAAAAACTGCCGGCTGCAACCTAAAACAACTGAATCGTACTTTTCGTAGGATTTTTGCTGAATATGTAAAGAAAAACCTTTGATGTTTTATACATACTAAGATTTCAATTTATACTACTTATATATAAGCGAATAGTTACCATATGTGCTTCGTTTAACTATTGTGAAATTCATTTTATTTTTTGACTAGACCTGTGAAAAAATAATATGCATACATCTAAATAAAAATATAAAAACTTGTACCCGTCACTTAGATTTCAAAGCCATGAAGTGTGGCGTCTTGTATTATGATTATCTTGTATTTGTCGATGTAGTAGTTACAATTTCACAATTTTAAGTAATTCGTCGAAGAACTTCTGAATTAGTCAAACCAAATGTATTACCAATTAGTGAAATTCATTTTTCTTTCAATCTTTGCCCTCTAGGATTTACAAAATAAGTCACTAGCCGCCATTTAACGTAACATCACTTTCTTTGTTGTCGATTTACAAAAAAAGTTTTTGTTTTAAATATCATGACTTATTAACAAATATAATATTAAGTTTTGTTTACTTTTTATTTATTTATTTCCTTCATAAATAGTTATATTTCTGTTGCCAAATAGTTTCGTCACTTCCGCGACATCTTCAGGGCAAATAAAGAAATACACAAATCATAAATTATATCGTTGTGACCGCTTTGAAAGAACTACTTCTTTTGGCAACAGTTCCTACTTCATTCATTGTTCATTTAACAAATACTTCAATTGAAGTTAATAGTTCATTTTAGCGTTCATTCATTTCAATAACTTCGTTTCATTAAACAAATACTTCAATGGAAGTTAGATCACAAAGATTTACTTCAATTTGCAGCAGTACAGTTGTGAAGGTGAACTTCAAAGCCTATAAAGAAGTACTTCAATACAGGTACTTCAATTGAAGTCCGACTTCAAAGTACTACGATCTAAAGCAATGATACTCAACCTTTTTTTTCTTCGGGCCACATACATATATTTGTAAAGCTACGCGGGCCGCAACACTATACTGGTACGACAAAAAATATCATGAAACCCACCACCCCCGTTTTTTTTGGAAAACCATTTGAGATTTATAAAAATATAACCAAAACAGAATAATAATAGTACATATCAGCATACGGTTCGTTAAAAATTACAATAGTGAAAAAAATATAACTCAAAAGTAACATGTATCCAAGCGTTTATTTTGAAATTAGTGTGATTTTTGACATTGGGATAAATTTTCAACAATTTTAGACAAATCGGGTTTATAATTGCTGCATGCTACCCTCAATACGTCATCAAGGTGAGAATCAGTAAGTCGATTCCTGTATACGTTTTTTGCATATTTCATTTTGGAATATGATGACTCACAAAAAGATATGTTGATGCAAACAATGTGAGGAGCAGGCAGGCACAATTTTTACAGTCTTGTATTTTTCAGGAACTAATTACCAAAAATGGATGTACTCCTTCTCTCTTTTTCTTCAAAAATAGCTTTCAGATTGGTATCGTTCTTAAATTCGATAAATTCATCAAAAAGCACTGCATAATCATATCCCAGTGCAGCTAAATGTGTTAAATTTGCTGTTTCTAGGTGCCAGGGATTTTCTATAAATAACAAACAATTCTCGATACTACGTAAGTCCTGAAATCTGCTCTTAAATTCCTTAGCTAAGGCAGCTAAATAATTTAAAAATATCGTAATAGTAATTAAATTATAACAAAACAATATTTTATAAGACAGCAAAAAAAGCTATCGTATCCGTGTTCCGCGTAATGTTTACTTTAAATAAAGCCGCAACACTGTGACTGTGACACATTCAACTTTGGAGATGTCAAAAATTTATGTGCTGCCACAAGCAAAATTATTTGCGCGCATATTTGTCTGTCAAATGTTTGTTTTTTGGGAATAAATCTAGCGTGTGCAGTAGCAACACTCTTATACCAGATCTGATGTTGACACGACAACGACCATCCTCTTCGGGTTTCCATGTATGTACGTCAAAGTCGAAATTAATCTCAAGATATACGAAATATAGAATGCCAGATTTTGTAAATCATGTTCCTGATAATAAATGTGTTGAGGGCCGCACAAAAAAGCTTGGCGGGCCGCAGGTTGAGTATCAATGATCTAAAGGAATGTGTTTTCTTTAATTATTTTGACAAGTAGTTTTTTTATTTTGGCAAGGAACCGGTTCCAGTTCTTTTCACTTTCAAATCTCTACCGACTAGGAAGTGTCTTCTTTCGGCGAGGAACCAGTTCCAGTTCTTTCCGTATTCAATTCCCTACCGACTAGTACGTGTTTTTTCGGCGAGGAACCGGTTTCCAAAAATAACTGAACAAATAACCGGATAAATTCAAATCTCTTTTTTGCGAGTTCGACTTCAACTGACGTGTTCACTGCGAAGGGTTCATTTTAAAGAACTAGCAATTCGTGAAGCATTCATAAAACATTGAAGTTTTTCCCATCGCTAATAAATTAGCATTCGTATTAAAATAACGCATAACTCTCTTTTTTAAATCAGTAGATTTGAGCCTAATAGCAATCTGTAAATTAATGAAACCTCTAGGTTTTGATATTACGATGGAATCTATTTTAATGTATAATAATATTTCCAGGAAAGGCCAGTTTTTAACGATTTAAGTATTTGAATATTTATTCGAAAGGAAACTGACACGCCATATTCCAGCACGAGCAAGTTTTCGAAATATTATATCAAAACGTTTGTTCCTCGGTGACTTCTCGGAGCGTTCTAACTCGCTGTTATAAAATCATAGTACGTAATACCCCTCCCTAAGCACGAGAATTTTCTCAATTAAGGAGGTAATTATCATTAACTAGAAACTAGACATTGTACATTTATTCATTTTATATTATACTTACTGTTAGTATTAAGTAAAAAATGTTAATTTTGTACAATTAATTAAATAAAACAAATACTACTTTGTGTTATGTTTAAATTTTATGCACTCGCTTTTAATAAACAGCTAAAGGAGTCATGAAAGTTGTCAACACAAAGTTACCAGAGCAACTGCGCTCGTGTGACTTCCGAGATACTACGAGGGCAACCGCGAAAGTAAGCTCCCTAACAAAGAAAAGACAGTTTTTTTGGAAATATTATTATTTATTTTTCAACATAGTCTCCTTCCAACTCAATACACTTCATCAAACGTTTTTCAAGTTTTTTAATTCCATCCGAAAAATACGATTTATCAAGACCTTCAAAATATGCTTCAGTTTCAGTAATAACCTCATTATTTGACGAAAATTTTTTACCAGCGAGAAATTTTTTTAAATTTGGAAATAAGAAATAATCACTTGGGGCTAAATCTGGACTGTATGGTGGATGCGGGGCAATTTCAAACCTTAATTCGGTCAATTTCTAGACGAAGAGGAAGACGAATTTCTGGAGTTAGAAATGCAGTATGTGAGGTGCATTATCTTGATGAAAAAGAGCTTTTTTTTTGGCTAAATGAGGTCGTTTTATCTTGATTTCCTCACTCAATCGATCCAATAATGCACAATAATATTGACTATTTATTGTTTTTCCTTTCTCTAGATAATCAATAAATATTATACCCCTTGCATCCCAAAATACAGTGGCCATTACTTTTCCTGCTGACTTAACAGTTTTCGCCTTCTTCGGGCCACTTACACCAGCTTCGGTCCATTGTTTTGACTGTTGTTTGCTTTCTGGTATGTAGTGATGGATCCATGTTTCGTCAACAGTGATGAATCGGCGCAAGAACTCTGTTGGATTACGCTGATAAATCGCTAAAAAAGCTCCTCGTAAGAGGACCAACGAACTTATTTTTGTGGCAAATCCAATAAACGCGGCACCCATCTTGCAGATAGCTTTTTCATGTGGAGTTCATCATGTAAAATATTCCAAACTTGTTTTTCGTGTATTTTGACAATATTGGCAAGTTCACTGAGCTTAATTCTTCGATCGTTATTCACTTCATTGAAAACTTTTCTGATGTTTTCAGTAGTAGTAGCTGTTTTCGGTCTTCCAGGACGTTGTTCATCTTCCGTACTTGTACGACCCATTGTAAATTGCTTAACCCATGATTTCACAGTGTAGTCTGATGGTGCGTTATCACCATGAACAGAATCCAATTCCTCTTTGATTAATTTTGGTGTATAACCTTTCATATGGAAGTGTTTAATTACCGCACGAAACTCTTTGTTATCCATTTTTTCAAAATTTGCAAATGTTGTTTATTTCACTGACCTGTAACAAAGAAAATAATCAACCGATATTACTGAAATTTTCACAGATGTCTTATAGCAGATCGCTATAGTGGACAAAAAAAATTAAGTTACTAGTAAAACTAAAAAGGTGTTAGGGAGCTTACTTTCGCGGTTGCCCTCGTAAAAAGACTGCTTGTGGGTGAAACATTTCGTTGCTGGGACCGTATTGGTACGTTCGTATAAAACACTCTGTGTTGTGTTAGGATTTTATGCCTTCCTTAAATAAACAGTAATAAACACAAGAAACCACATCAAACTATGTAGGTTTATCCAAAATACACTCGACAAAACGTGGACTATATCATCTTTTAAATACATGCCTACTCGTAGCCTACACACAACGCAATCAATTGCCTAACGAGGTTAAATATGCAAGCCAATGTGAAAGGTCTCAAATTAGGATGCCTAAAAACTGTGATATTATTTGGAGGAATATGTCACTGTAATATGTAGATATCGTTTCTGGAAAGGCAAAAGTTATGGTCTTTATTTATTTTATGTCTATGCTTATGGCACTGTAGTTATATTCTCCTGATACTCCTTTACAATGTCCAAATCATATGTTTGTACAAAAATTTTGCTATTCGTTAAGAGTGGAATGCAATGTCATATACTTTATTTTCCTGCATAGATTTGAACTTTCAACCACCTTAGAGAGAGTTGAATGTATTGTCATAGACATGATTTTACTGCATCGGTTTTAACCACCTCAGGGAGGATTGATAATCTCTGATGCCCTCGATTTCACCCTATGCCCGGGGCAACGTCCCTCGAAGGTGTTTCATGGGTGGGGGGTTTGTGGGTGGCAGGTCTAGACAGACAGAATCCGCTGGGAGGGGATGCTCTGATGACAGGCCCGCTTAGGCGGGGGTAGCGCCCAAACTACTTGTGATTGAAGGAAAGTGCAATGAACTAGATCAATCATGTGGAATAGTGTACCCCTGTGAAATTACGTAGTTAATATCTATCACTCCAGGGGTAGATTGGAAGCGTTTCATTTCATCCCTATTTCATTTATTTATTTTTTAATCTTTTATTGTTTTTTAGTATATACGAGTATATATTTTAATAATTTAATATTATTATTCTTCTTAAGTTCTTCTTGTTTTAGTTTTTATTTTAAAAAATATAAAAACAATTAAACAGAAATATACAAATTAAACACAAAAACTATAAATATCTTTGTAGTCTCAATAAATATAAGAACTGCAAAAAATGTTTGTCTTTTAAATCACAAGAGTGATTTTCTTGTAATACTGTTGCATCACTAGTTTACTTGCAAAAAAAATGACGATCATGTGTTTACCTTAATTTTAAAAAGAATACAATGATTGAAGATTTTTAAATATGTGCATTAATGACGAAAAAAGGCTCAATAATAGTAATAATAATAATTCGATACTTTGTATAGTGCCGTTTTTGTGAAAAATCACCTCAAGGGCGCTGTAATGTGCACTAACGACCAAAAAGGCATTATGCATATACATATATACAATTATGCAAATCCATGTAATCTACTCTATCAATACTGAGATTTAAAATAATGCTTTTAATTAATTTAATGAAAGAATTTTATAAAAAAAATCTAAACCCGACAAACATTGCGTATTTTCTTTGATAAATGTACCACTGATAGTTTATTTCAGCAAACTCTCACACGCAAAGTCTTCTTTTGTTATATTCGTTTCCATTATATTATCTAGAATCTAATTATAAAAATCCATACTAATATTTACATCCAAAAATACTCAACAGAGGTGTGTTTATATTGTATCGAATTAGCAGTGCCGTCTGCCGTGTCTACGAGATTAACCTGAACGCGCCGACGATTTTCCCCTCTTCGTACTGTACCCCGTGCATTTCGGCGGGCTCGACTTCAAAGGCTGGCGGCGGCACTCGAGTTCACAGTTCGCGCGAGAAGTGGTTCAGGAACGAGGAGGCTGGAGGCTGGGAGAGTCAATAAGCCGGAGTCAAATGCGAGTGGAGTCATTTCCCGGGGAGGGAACAATGGCTCGGGCGGTCCGCGATCCGTGAACCCCGAGGCCAAAGATCGCAAACGGAAAATTGTAAAATCAAATTCAATTTGGGTTGAAAGTTTTCGGTGATTTTGTTCGCGTCTATATCCTAATTATATCAAATATATAATGGAAAATAGAAACAGCGATGGATTTTGACGTTTTCTACAAAAAAAAACAAAAAAAGGCTTTAAAAAAAATTTTAAGTTAACTTTAAATATATGTAATATATTTATGCCAATTAATATTTAAAGGTTGTATTACGACGATTGTGTTAATTGTGTACATATGTCCTACTTAAAAAAAAAAAACAAAAAAATAAAAATAAAAATACAAAAAAAAAACAATATAAAATTTATGCCTCTTATTTTTCATTGTTGTATTTCTATTTTAATTGGATTTGTATTTCTTTTTAAATTATATTTTATTTTCTTGTTTATTTTTAAAAATTAGATTCACTTATATACAAATACCTAAGTGGATACCTATAAATGTTCATATTAATACTACCCATGTAATATTCTACCTAGTTTGTATGTAAACTGTTGGTTTCCCAAATAAAATAAAAATATAGGTTGAAATGCTGAAATTAAGATCGTGTTTGTTTTCATATTTCAGTAATTAAGTATTCTTCTCAAACTACTTGATACAGTCTTACTGCCCGTCTCCCTCGAGTATTTCTTGTCTTACTTTTTTACAGTGAAATTAATACTTCGAACTCCATAGCTCGAGAGGGAAATAACGTTGCGAGTCGAAAATAGTTACATTGAAATTTCTGTCTGAAAAGCTATGAAAGTTTTAGAAATTACAGTCGGACACGCAAAACAATTATCCGCTTTATATTTGTTAATTTTGATGCTTTCATTTAATTCTCCGAGTAGAACACATCGCAGTGCTAGTTCAATACTATAACAAGTATTTAATTTTTTTTTTTACTTATTGGTGTTTTCCGATTTATCATAGCATAAAAAATCAAAAGACCACCCATAAGTCAATTTTTATTTTATTTTTTTACTTGTTATACTATTGAACTAGCACAGCGATATGTTGCCTTTACTTTAGCGGGTCTTTTTTATGAGCCTACAAAATAAAAGTTTTAGGCCTATAAAAATTCTTTGATGTGTAAAATCTTCTCCTTGCGAACTATTTTTCGGATTTGCTTTCAATGTACGGTGAGGCAAATAAAGTATTTTTAGATTCTGACCGAAAAACATTTTAATATTTGTGTCTGAGCTTAACAAATAAATATAAAAAAGTGCGTGATTTCGTTTTCGACTTGGTTCGATTGGATGGCTCAAGGTTCTGCATGCCTTCGGTTTCGCTCTTAGAACGTATTAAAATGCTTTTTATTCTGCCTTTGGGTTTACAGTTTATCAAACTACCATAATACGACTTCTTTAAATTAATATCCTATCCAAAATGGTAAATAGTTGGTTGAAGAAGCTATAGATTTTAAGCGTTTTCTCGAGTTTTGAATCAATTTCTCAAATTCATTCAAATCGCTTCAAAATTGAAATGTGAAATGTGGATATTGAAATCGTGTTCTTTTTTTGAAACTACGTGGTGTGATTATGTAAAAAAAAAATACCAAGAGACGTAGAAAACATCATAATAGACACTTTTCGATTTCAATATGAATATCATTCGATTTATTGTTATCATATTCACCCCCCTTCGAATTTCGACTGAATGTTTATTTATAATATACCAGCGTTTTATTTAATCGTTCATTTGGTGTATTGAATAAAGCTCCACAACATTCTATTCAATAAACAATCGGAAGTCCTCGATCCACAATATTTTTCTCAAAAGTACAATCTTGCCTCTCTCTCTCGGAAGCTGCAGGCTCAGGATAAGATTAACACACTATTTAATTAATAAATGAAATCACGTCTTGCAGATGATCAGATAACAGACGTGGCAGTCAGAGACAATACGCAGTATTCGTTGCACTTGTTGGGCGACCCAAGAGCCCGCCAAAGGGTTGTTCCTCTGTGCATGTGTTCGCAAGTCTGCCTGATGCAAGTGTGTGTGCACTGACGTCCGTATGATAACGCGAGTGTATTCGTTTTATGGTCGTTGACCTCTCATCGGTCGCTAAACTTATAGGTAGGTACTGTCGACGGTGACTACTTTATCGTCTTTCAGGAAAAATAATAAAAACCAAATCTCTTGAATATAGATGGCTTATTACTTTTCATCTTCTTATTTTATTGTATTATTGCTTACTTTATTTTACCTCTCTACATAATATTATTCCTGCTGACAATTGGTAAAATTACCAACTAACTATAATGCCGTTCCTAGCAGGGGTAAAACAAAAAAATTTAACTCAGGTAACTCAATGTTCTCTGAAGCGACAAAAAGCTCAAGTCCCGAACTTGCGTCGCTTGAGTCAAGCCTTCTCCCAAATTGTAAATATATTTTAGATGGCTGAAGGGCCGCAAAAGTTTTCAGAATCAACCGAGAGTCAGAGAAAAAAATATTTAAGTCATTTGGGAGTGGCTAAGGTTTTCATGGACACCTTTTTACATCCACTCAAAACACATGTCGACATAATTTTTAGTTTATTTGTATAACCACTTTTTCACAGTATTGTTATCAACAAAATATAGGATATAACCTCAAAAACCGTTGATTTATGTCCTGTTATGTCGCATAACACAAAACAGCTTACTATATAAAGGGATGAAATGTTATAATGCGCTGCCGGAAACCATCAAAATTATGCCGATCAATAAATTCAAAATAGCCTGTAAAAACTTTAAAAAATGCATTAAAATATTATAAAGTCAAAAAGAAAATGAAATAATTTTGTAACCTTGAATGTAAAAAGTAACTAATATAAAATAAATAAAATTAACAAAATAACAAAACGTAGTGGGCGGAGTCACCGGAGATGCGGGAGACCGAAAAAAAAGCTTACATACCTAAAAGTGGTGCGATATTATGTGACAACTTGTCTTGTCTCTTTCTCTCTCACGGTTTACGACGAAAACCCGGGGAAAGTGATTTATCGTAAATTTGTATAGGTTGGGTAGCAATATTTAGCTCTCTCTCCATATATATTCTTAATCCAACCTTGCAATGGTATATTATTATTGCGTATCTCCGGCTGGGAGCACCATTCAATAAAATATTTGACGGAAGGTTTTATTGATTTATTATTCATTCGTGGTCTTCCTTTTCAGTCGTGACTTGTATCATATTACTCGTTGACTCATTTGCTTACTACTCGTTCTGCTTTAAACAAAGAGAAAAATACAGCCCCCTCACGCAGCGTTTGGCTACAACAGTTTCCTCATACCGTGCGTGTACACGTGTACGCTACACGTGCATCTCACCCTGAAGTAACAATATATGGAGGGAGAGCTAATTATTTTTACCCAACCTACACAAACTTGCGAAAAATCACTTTCTCCGGGCTTTCACGGCGTACACCGTGAGAGAGAAAGAGACAACAAATATAATACACCGCTTCTATGTACTGTCACGATGATCTTGTACTCCTGGGTCACCGCTGGACTCCGCCCACATTTTTTATTATGCCACTAAACTTGACACAGCTAAACGGTTTTTTAGGTTATATGCTATATTTTTGTTGATAAAAATAGTGTGGAAATGTGGCTATACGAATAAACATTATGTAGATATGTGCTATCAATGGATGTATAAATACCGTAGTCTTAGTCTTAGCCACGCCCAGGTGCGCCGAGTCAGGTTAAAATCATCAAAAACAAGTCCAAATTCTTAGAGCAATAATATAAAAGAGGTATAGCTGTAGATCGATCTGTAGTCAGTTTTTACTAGCTTTTACCTTTGAAGTAACTGACTCGGTTGGAAAAGGGCGTGGCTAAGACTGGGGCTACGGTATTTGTATATCCATTCACAGCACATGTCGACATAATGTTTTTGTTTATTCGTACAGCCACTTTTTCACTGTATTTTTATCAATAAAAATATAGCATATAAGCAAATAAACCGTTTAGTTGTGTCAAGTTTAGTGCCATAATAAAAAATGTGGGCGGAGTCCCGCGGTGGCCCAGTAGCTTAAGATCATTGCGTCACTACGTAAAAATCGGGGAATTCAATTTGTTGTCTCTTTCTCTCTTATGGTGTACGATGTAAAAACCCGGAGAAAGTGTTTTTTCGCAAGTTTCTGTAGGTTGGGTAAAAATAATTAGCTATCCCTCCATATATTGTTACTTCAAGTCCAAAACTGACTTCACTGCCTTGGATAGGTACTACTCTACCAACTCTATGATCTCACCTATATTACATCACACTTTATCATTTGGACTTCTAAAAGTACACAATAGTAGTAGTAGGTTGGAGTAAGAACATACATGGAATAGAGAGAGCTAAATATTTTTACCCAACCTATACAAATTTGCGATAAATCACTTTCTCCGGGTTTTTACGTCGTACACCATGAGAGAGAAAGAGACGAGAAAAGTCTTCACAAGATAGACTTTTCAAATTTTCATTGGGATTTACTCTTCTGAAATCGAATGACAAGTTTGAAGCGTGATTTATGCAAGCAATGCATACGTGTGAGTACTGTGTTCGATTCAACTCTAGCTGTGATGCCAATATGTAATATTATGTAGTAAAATAATAGCAAGAATTATTGTTAAAATTAAACCGAATTGTGCCAACTTTTCATTCCGTGACCGATCAACGAGTCAAGAGCTTAGATGAATTAAATAATGTAGATACGTTACTGAGACAACGCGACTGGTTGGGCACTAAATGGCTCATAGGCGGGTGAAACATTTAGTGGTGCAACATTAGTGGTGCTACATTTTTCGTAAGATTTGTTTGAATATGACGTGTCATGTATTTTATGGTTATGGTCAATAGCCAAAAATTATTTATTTACAAACATAATATTTCTACTAGTATTGGCAACGCAAGGGTTATAATAAGAATATTGATTTTATATTAGAACCTACTTACTCGTGTAATTTTAAACACGAACATCCAAATGGTACTATTGGAAAAGACGCAAACTAACCTTAATGTTCATAATATAGGGACATTTATCATTGCGACAATACTTTTTTAAACAATAATACAATAGTACCTGTCGGGCGGATGGTTTACGGCAAGCGTTTATTGAATCGTATGTTCCATAAAATTTAATTTAAAAAAAAACAATTTTAAATTGTTATGCCATTTTTTTCCAATACTCCGACAACACATCTGAAACCAAGGATAACACTTATGGTTTTCACATAATTTTTTCCAAAATATTTATGGTTTTCACATAATTTTTTCCATAATATTTATGGTTTTCACTTCTAACTAGTAAAATATAAAAATAAAATAAGTAAAGTGGAGAGAGGGGGAAGGGTGTACGGGTACAAAGCATATTTGTGAAGTTTTGATTTTCCACCCCCCGCGAAATTAACAAATTCCCTTATCTAGGGATTTTTTTAAATTTCACATGTTTTTTAATGTTTCGCAATTTTTAACTAGACATGGGGGGGGGTGTCCTTATAAATTATTATCGAGTGTTCCCATGACCGCAAAGCCAACGGAATGACATATTTAGCTAATTTTTAAGAGCTTTAAAGCGCTAGTAAACCAGAGGACTTTGGAAACGCTGCTAGGAATAAAATGGTTGAAATATTCGAATGACGCAAAAAGCCTCAAATATGCATTATGATCTGATGTCGTGTTATAATAGAGTTTGTAGCACTGTTAGTTTGACATCGATGTAATTTATATGTTTTAAGTGGTGTCATCTAATTTTCGTAACATGATTTCTATCATAAAAATCTTCCCATACATTCACTAGTTACATAAAAGCACGCTTTAACAATGAAACTAATTGTTATATTTTTTACTGATGGTACGTTATCAATGTATTGTGTGTCCGATACAAGCATTATATGTGTGGGTGTTTCCTTCGCGATATCTACGTAATACAACGGTAAAGAAATTTGACGGTCGTACGTACTCACGAAGTAAATTATTTTATAGTTAACTAGTTGTTGAAAAATCACGGGATGTAACTTGACTTGCTAATCCACTCATTTCAAATATAGAATAGTGTCTGCCAAAACACATTACAGGTAGGTGCTTTATTGGGTAGGAGGGATTTTAAAAGATGGTTTTTTAAATTTGATAATTTCAAAGTTCAAACTTTAAAAAGTTCACTCTCGTACGTACGTACTCACATATGAAATTATTTTAGTTAATGATTGTGTTATCTAACGAAAGTATCGTATTCGATATAAATACCGCAAGCAATAGGAATAAAGTATTATTGTAAACTTTTTATCAGTACATTTGAATGTATGTAAGTTATTATTGGTTGGCAAATAAGAAAGAAAACCGCACAGTTTGTTAGTTTTTAAACACACCACTATAGTCTTACAAACATGTATAATGTGGGTCAAAAATACGACTATTTGCCAATTGTTTTTCGTGTGTATTTAAATATATATTAATATTAAATCTAAACGAAAGAATATATCTAACATTTTATGCATCAATTTATTTATACGAACACACCGATCGGTTTCGAAAATAGAAAAGCACGCTTGCGTCGAAATAATTAAACATGCTTTCAGAAAAAAAGCTATCTGTATATAAAGTTAACAGTGTTTCACTCAATAAAATTCCACCAAAGTCTTGATAATATCAAAAATATGAAATCGTTTCGGTCCATCTAATTTGTTATTGGTAATAGTGAAGTTTGTAAAACTGGCACACGGCTGTCGCAAGGTGGTCGCCCTATTCGCGATGTTACAATTGATACGATTTAGCGGAGCGCGGCCAGGGCGGCAGAAGGCTTCGCGGGTGTTAGAACAGGTTTAGCCACCTCCGTAATACGGAACGTCTTATACTGCTGCGATTACGTCAACGAATAAACAACATTCGATGGTAGTTCACAGTCCGAGTCCGCGGTAGTGCTGGTCGTTGACGCTAATTTGAAAGAAACGTCAACGCCGTTGATGACGGTTAAATGTTGAATAATAATTAACGCCGACGCAACGTTGAGCAAGTGCTCGATGTTATTTAACTATAATAATTAAACTAACTGGACTAAACTAATATCACAGATGTTACTTCAAAACACAAAGGGATATCGCACTATCGCAACCACGCTTTCATAAGTCAAAAAAAGGATAGTGAACTTTTAGTAAAATGATTTAATGGTCGTTTCAGACATGCTTTCTGGCCGCTTAAATTCTGCTAAGCTGGCATAGTGCACAGTTATTTCTTTTTTACTGTCCTAAACCTCCTTATTATTAATACTTTCAAATTGTAAAATAACTTGATTCATGTTTATATATGCATATACCTAGAAAAAATGCAAAACTTTTAAGTTCATTATTCCAGTGTGACATATTTTGCCATACGGCAGTGTAGTTGCGGGTGTGCGACGTAATTGACAATCCACTACAAATGTTATTTTTCGCTCACGTTAAAAAAAAACCTGCAGTTTAATTTAGATGCACACCATGCTTAAAAAGGAAATTTTGACGCGTGTGTCCAAACATTAGTCGTCTTACTTATTAGATTTTTTCGCGCCGGTTCAACGTCGGTTTAGTTACACCGGACGTAGGCCATTAAATTAGACGCATAAGCCTTGGTTATAAGGCTAATTTTTCGCTAATTCGATCTTACACCACGCGTAACATTTGCACCTTATATTATAAGTAAGGGGGTAGTGATTGAGCTGGCCTCGAGATATGCGATAGAAACACGCTTCAAACCTTTAAAACATTAAAATTCCACTGAAGGGACAAATCGATGTGATAAGTTTAGTGTGTTGTGTGTGTCTATGTGCCCGAAGTAAGCGATTTTTTCCCTTATTTGTGATTTGATTAATTGATCAAAAATTTTAAAATATTGAAATTCTTTCATCAACAGATAATCTATTTCATACCATAAGGATAATCAAAACTATCGACTAGTAACTACATGAGTCTAAAACAAAGCCTTATGTTTGGGCAAGCAAGGCGTATGACGCAAGATCAATACAAACAAACATCTATTTCATTGACCTGCTTGAGGCCAACAAGTCAAAAGGTCTTATGGTAAACTATTTTCTTTCTTATCGGTATAGATCACACTTCTTTGGATTACCTGTGTATTGAACTAATTCAACGTGATACATTTTAATGATAACCTAACATTATTCAGCTGTTAACGCTAATAGTTGTTAACTGCGTTGAGCGTTGACAGCATTTAGCATTTATTTCCAACAATTATTTATTTTTTGATCCAGTACTAGTCAGTACGTACTCGTACATCACTGGGCACGCATTGCCGCACGGGTACCGCTATTTTTGACGGACTGCGAAGGTTGAATTACAAAACGAGATTGAATAAGAGTAGGGTCGATTATGATGGATGTTTTTGACCCTTAAAATGTCGAGAAACGAGTAATCATAGTTCGTGGCAATGATAAGATAAGTGAATACCGTATAAAGGCTGATTCACACCAACATCCGGTTCCGCTCAGTGCCGATATTGTTCCGCAAGAGAACTTATTGATATGGTATGAATATCAATCGAGGAGTATGTGCCAAGACAAAGTTGTGTGGCAGTATATCCTTCTGCCAACCCTTGTGATATTTAACTACTTATTTAGTTAAATAATTATTTTGAAGTGTAAAAATACTTACAACGCAGATTTTTTTTTTTTTTTAAACATAAGAGTCCCAACTGATCTTAACTGTCCCGAGCCACTGGTACTATGTCATACCCGATTGGGGTATGTTGTGAGGCTGAAAGTAGTGGGGAGAGGAAGTAGATGAAGAAGAGGAAGGTTGGGAAGTACCTGGCCATTCAGATCCGGTCACTAAAAACGGCTATTGCCATTTCAAGCAAGGTTTTGATTATAATAATAATATTTGGACAATTTGTATAGCGCCGTTTTTGTGAAAAATCACCTCAAGGGCGCTGTAAAAATCTTAATTTCTACTTAAAATTAGCTCAGAAGTTTATATAAATATACAGCAACATACTTACCTGGCAGGTCACTTCTGGCAGGACACAATCACCATATCATAATAACTTAAAATTTAGAATAACTTAATTTTTTATTTTTTTTATTTTTTCTTTCTTTATTATTATTTTTTCATTTTTAGGGCACGAGAGCAAATTTAAAATAAAGTATATCGGAGGTATTTTTAATTTTTCGTAGTGAATAACAGATAATGGTAATAATCTTCTAATGAATTTAAGGAATGAGAGTCTGAAAAGTTTTCTTGGTTCTATTGGGCTTGTTACATCTTGATTATGGAAATGATTTTCTGAAAAAATGAGTTTTGAGTTTGGCTCTGAACTCTGTCGAGTCTTTTATTACTCTCAGATCACGTGGTAGTCCATTCCAGGCTTTAGGACCTGACACTCCGAAGGCGCGCTCTCCGAACTTAGTGTCTGGTGTGCGCTTTGGTTCTTTCAACCTTCCGATAGCCGATGACATTGCCGATCTAAGAGTTGACTGTCGCGGAATCTTCAGGAATACACAATTCCGATAAATAAGCCGGAGCCATTCCGTTAATTGATTATGAATCTGATCGGAGTGGTAAACACTCCAAGAATCTACTGCTGCAAATATACTATATATTATTTAATTAAAAAAGTAACGTATATTATTTACATGAAATTTTGTTGCGCACGCCGGGCCTCGATCCCGCGACCTCTGCATTTGTAGCCGAGGCTCTTGACCGCTCGGCCACGGAGGTCGTCAAATTGAAAAATCGGTTAACTTTAATTCTAAAAAAATTGATATGTGATACTTTTTTTTTTACGGGAGTCCCGCCCAAGAGTCTTAATTGCTCTCGACTGTATAGATCCAGTGATACTATCGTATCCCAGATAGGGGTATGTATGTTGTGCGGCTGAAGGTAGCGGGGAGGAGAAGGAGATGAGGAAGGGGAAGGTTGGGAAGTGCCTGGATATTCAGATCTGGTCACCAAACACGGCTACAGCCATTTGAAGCAACGTTTCAATTCTGAATGGTGGTCTTTCACCAGGGCGATACATAGAGTGTCTACCACACTCTACAAATTATCGACTATTTTTATTCGCCCACAGCCAGCGAATACACCTTTTTTCTGCAGTTATGGTCTATTAATTATTTGGCATGTGTGTGTTTTTTTTACTGTATAAAACAGCGTTTGCCTTTTCGCTCACGCACAAAGACACAAGATACACGTGTGCCGGCTCAAATTTGCAATATTAATCTATGTATTCTAGTATTCTGCCAAGTTGATATTTTAGCAAACGGCCTTTGATTTCAGACGTATTGTGCAAACATGCCCGGGGTGTTGATTCGGTTATCCTATCTGATATGTCACGCGTTTTTTAGTTGTGTTGATTTAGTTGCTCCACATCTGATGTTTCACTTGTTAGTGTTATTTTAAAATCACAAGGTTGCTTACACGTTCAACTCAAATGAGTGTTTGTTCATTAATGTGTAAATTTAATTAATACGCAAAATGTACTCTTCTATAATATGCCTCGTTTCACATACGAATTTGTCTTTGGATTTGACTTACAGTAACAGATATATTGTAATAAAATAAATAGTTCAACATTCCTTGCCGTAGACGAGGAAACAATGAATTGCTGTTCCTCAATCATCACTCTACTAATTAAGGGTATCATTCTCCACTGTCCAGAATGTGGAGACTTGTTAACTCAAGCCGTGGTCTTGAAATTTTTGGTACCAAATTAAATGATCTTTGTCATTCTTTATGACTCTACCAAAACTTGGACTTGACCTTGACTTGAATGTTCTTTCCTTAGAGTATATAGAGTGGTATCTATCCAAGGCAGTGTAGTCAATTTTTGATGATTTTTACCGGACTCGGCAGACGTGGCTAAAACTAAGGCTAGGGTATTTATATATCCATTCATATCACATATCGACATAATGTTTTTGTTTATTCGTATAACCACTTTTTCACAGTATTGTTATTTCACAAAAATATAGCATATAACCTAAAAAACCGTTTACTTGTGTCAAGTTTAGTGGCATAATAAAAAATGTGGGCGGAGTCCAGCGGTGACCCAGGAGCACAAGATCATCGTGACAGTACATAGAAGCGGTGTATTATATTTGTTGTCTCTTTCTCTCTCATGGTGTACCACGTAAAAACCCGAAGAAAGCGATTTATCGCAAGTTTGTATAGGTTGGGTAAAAATAATTAGCTCTCTCCATACAATGTTACTCCAAGGTTCTTTCTAATGTATATTTTGTCCTATTTTTGTGATTGATTCATTATAATATTATGTGTGTGCTGTTCTTTCTCTGTTGCTATTTTTTTCCTATTTCATGTTATGTATTTTTTTGTAATTGGACAATAGTCCGCTAGTTTATAAATAAATAAATTAGCGGTGGTAGATAGCCCGGTAGGTAGGACACTCGACTAGCAATGCGACGGGCCGAGTTCGATACTCGCAGCGGGTAGCCGACTTAGGGGCTATTTCACCACCTCTTAATAAGCTGTCAATAAGAGCTACCCATATGATAGCGTATGTTATCCGTTTCACCACCACTGCGTAACGCTATCCACCACGTAAAGTGTCTGTTAAACTATTCACTGCTCAAACCTACGATTTGCTGCTACCCAGTAGTTAGTACCTATCTACTGGTTTAAAATGGCGGCGAACTGTTTTGACACTTGACAGCTGGCGGGTCTAGTAGGCGAGTTTTCTGTTGAAGTTGACTTTTTACTATAATTATGGAAGTGGTTGAAGATCCAAATATCATAAACGAACAGGACATGGCGGAAAGACATAGACGACGTGTTTTCAGAGCCAGAGTCAATTTTTTATACGTTTTTTTAACGGCATTGTATTGACAGACGTGACAGCAGACGGGATAACATAATTAGGAGCTAACTAACGAATGTGAAACGCTCGCCAGTTTAACGCCATGTTATTCCGATTATTAGAGTTATTCAATGAATAGTTATTCAACAGTTTATTGAGAGGTGGTGAAATAGCCCCTTACTGTTATTCCCTTTTTAACTAATCCTGTTAACACAAGTTATGCTTAGCAGAATCTGTGCTACAAATCTTAGGGTTGCTATTAGGGATGAAACTATTCTTGTTTTTGCCGATACGGTACCAATTATAGTACTCAATTACCGGCGATACCGATACGATACGACCAGTACACTAGAAACTGAATAGATTACAAACTTGCTGTTTATTACCCATAAAACAATGAAGTACGAGGCCTGTTCAAAAGAAAAGGTGAATTTTGAATTTTCGCGGGCTGTGTACATTCGATTATCGATTTTTTGTTGTTGTTATGTTGGTACACATATGTTAATCATATGTTAGCATTATCAGCCATTTTGGATTAGTGGTTTGTTATTGACAACTGGAAAGGTTAGTCACGTTTTTGTGTGTTCTCCGATTTTTATTTAAAAAAAATGGATCACAGAATATGTATTAAATTTTGCGTTAAAAATGGAAGAAAAAGCTCCAACGCACTTAAAATGTTGACTGTGGCATTCGGCGAGTCTACTTTGTCTCAAAAAAGTGTTTTCAAAAGTAAAAAAATTGAAGAACACACAAAAACGTGACTAACCTTTCCAGTTGTCAAAAACAAAGCACTAATCCAAAATGGCTGATAATGCTAACATATGATAAACATATGTGTACCAACATAACAAAAAAAAAAACGATAATCGAATGTACACAGCCCGCGAAAATTCGAAATTCACCTTTTCTTTTCAATAGGCCATGTATACTATATAAAAGAAGGTTGGTTGGAAGATAAAGATAAATGATATTTTGATTTAATTTATAGTGAACTAGAGTCAACAAAATCAGAGTGAAAAACGAGAAAGTTGTCATTTTTTTTATTTATTAAGTTATAATTGGACGTGGTTATGCAGAAAGCGTCCAACCCACAATTTGCCAAAATCGAGTTTTCCTATAGATAAATACGAGATTTCTATCTGCTGAAAACATCCAAACTCCAAATGCAATAGAATTAGATTCTTAAATTAAAGTTTTTACCTTATTAATGCCGATTACGCATATTATTGCTTTTGTATAGTCATATTTTCAAACGTCTTTTTACATAACTACGTCCAATTTAAACATGGAAAAACGAACTTTGATAGTTGTAATTTTAAACATGACATATCGGTACTGTTACATCTTTACTGTATATGTGGTTGGATGCTTTCTGCATAACTACGTCCAATTGAAACATGGAAAAACGAACTTTGAACGTTGTAATTTTAAACATGATATATTGGTATTGTTACATCCCTAGTTTATAGCTTATTTTTTTAAAAATAAAATTTATTTCATCTTGTGTTTCTGGATTTATGGCACGGAAAACATGTTTGTTAATCAAAACTCGATCTGTCTTACTAATTTAATGGCTTATAAAATTACTCATAAAGTGAGCTTTAATGCTAGATAACTGCCAATAGTCATGAACAATCTTGTTCCCCCTCCCTGTTTGGGAGGTGCGTCTTTCATAGTTTTCAATTCGCTTGATCGTGACATGCTGGGAGTTTCTGACTTGTCCATTGTCTTGCGCGTCATTATTCATTATATTTTCTGATCACTTAATTGCCCGACCCTTAATCTCGCCCGTTACGCCGACATCGGCCTTGCAATTATTTTAGAATCTCCTACTTCGTAAGTAGAACTCTGTAGTGGACTGCTGGCAGTGCTTCCTTTGACGATTACTGTACTGTACTCAGTCCAGTGGCGGTTTTCTCTAAAGAGTGTTTGTGCAGTCAACTCCATATCGTCGCCGAAAACGCAAAAACGCCGAAGCGCTGAAGCGCAAATTTAAGAAGTTCACATTAAAGCACTTCAAAGTTTTTGTTGTGGTTTTACAGTAAAATTTATAAGTCTTCAGTACCTGGTTGTTCTCACTGGGTTACCCTCGGAGTAAGAATATCTATGGAGAGAGAGCTAATTTGTTTTACCCAACCTAAACAAATTTGCTGTAAATTACTTTCTCCGGCTTTTTACGACGTATACCGTGAGAAAGAAAGAGACAACAAAATTTTGGCAAAATTTCACACTGCTTCAGTGTTGTAACCACGTTCTTTGACTCGTGCGTCTCTCGGGACTCCGCCCACACGCTTTGATGTGCAACTAAACTGAATATAACTCAACGGTTTTTTAGGTTATATGGTATATTTATTTTTATAAGAATACTGTGAAAAAGTAGTTATACGAATAAACAAAAACATCGTGTCGACATTTGCTATGAATGGATGTATAAATACCGTAACTTTAGTCTTAGCCGCGCCCAGGTCCAACCGAGGCAGTAAAACCTAGTAAAAACTGACTACAGATTGATCTACAGCGTTACCTCTTGTATATTATTGCTCTAAGGGGTTACCTGAAGCGACAAAAAGCTGAAAAGTCTCAAACTTGTGTCGCAGGAGTCGAGCCTCTTCCCAAATGGTAAATATATTTTAGATGGCTGAAGGGCCACACAAGTCTTCAGAATCAAACGAGAGTCAGAGCATTCGACGCAGAATAAAGAACTGATCAAAACTGCATAATTAACTCATTTTTCACCAAGTGTCGCTTAAGGGTCAGCACTCAAAAATTACACTAAACGTTACTTTCTAGCATTCTAATAATACAAGCAATCTTATAAATGATGCATCTGAAAATTTTCTATGGGTAGTTAGAAAAATGTCGGAGGTTTCCTGTTAATACAATTTGACAACTGTAATCCTTTAAATTCTATGAAAAACATACTAAAATGTCAGTAAATGCTGCAGTTTTGAAACCAGAAAAGGCATTTCTTAACGTTTTACCTAAAATAATATTATGCTTTTCATAAAGAATTTGAAAGATTACTGTTTAATATTAATTAATTCAGAAATCTTACTACCCGTTTTGAATTGACAGATGCATAATTTGTAATATTGCTTGTACTAGAAAGCCAAAAAGTGTATATTTTTGGGTACTGACCCTTAAACCCTATTGCCTTTTCAGCAACGATATGTGCAAAAAAAAAATAGCACCTGTGGACTTTTCGTCCTAAGCAATTCTTCATACAAAAAAACCAAAACATACTAGTGGCGCTGGCGCGGTAGAAATGTGAACCTTGTCCCTATACCAAGTATCCGGGTGCACAGCTCCTATGACATGAGTCATTTAAATACTCGCATGTACCTAGATTGCATGCAGTGAGTAATTCTATTGCTGAAATAGTAGATATATTCAACTACACTGAATCTAGTTACAAGAAGGCAATAGCATACCTGTTTTTAAAAAATACTAGTATTAACTTGCATTATATTATTAATTTCTATCGACTTAATTATGTTTTTGGGTGCTAATCAGTGTTATTTTTTATGTCACTATTATCTTATGTTTTATATCATATGTTATGTAAAAACCCACGAGGGCGTATATAATCAAATAAATAAATAATTCCGAATTTGAACGGATTTTTTTTTCAAGTCCCGGTAATCAAGAGTTTTAAATCTGTTAATGTCGTGTTTTAAGTTGTTATTAAAATTAGTTATGTATATTTTTAGCCACATAGTTTTATGAATCGCCTAATTAATTGTATATTTTTGTTAGGTCTCTAATCAGCATTTTATTATTTATTTAGTTCGTTCATATTTCATTGTATATAAACTAATAACAATATGTACATGTCATTTTTTTATCATTTTACATTTTTGTTGAAAGCTTAACTTATTTTATTTTTAATTAAATACTTATTCGTCCTTAACTTTTCTCTCCTTCAGGCATCTCCCCATACATTTTCAGTCCTCTGTACACTAGGCAGTTCTGTTGGTCTATTATTTTTGCATTTCTAGTCACATAATTATGTACGCTTTTATTTTAAAAAAAAAACAATTCCAATGACATAGATCACGAACCGCCACTGACTCAGTCCACCACTAATTGAATTTCCTGCCTTTACCCTTTCTGTCAATGTCCTTATCAGCCCTTCCGCAGATACCAATCACGCAAAGTGGTGTTAACTTGCCAAGTACACAAACCCATCCACTCGCTCCGAGGATTGACCGTTATTATTATTTTTACAAAAGTACACTACCGTCACGGATCGGGCCAACTCCGTTCAGCGTCGACCCATAGCGTGGGGCCGGCCACATTGTAACACTGCGGGGATATAATTTGAATGAACTTGGCACGCTTCTAATGTCTTGACAAATACCGTATCTTGTAACTTTATTAAGATTTTTTTTCTTACGAAAGTAAATGTTGTTCTGTAAACGATAAATTAATTAAAATTTATTTTTTTAAGAGACAATTATTTGAAACGGTTAAATAATTTGTACCATAGACAGAAAATACACGACACTTCATATTCATACAAATCGAACGATAAATGTGGCACGGTCTTGATTTAAGTTTCAAAGCTCATAACACTTATGAAAATGATAGCAATACTAAACAGAATGTTTGTGTACGGATGAGATAGCTATATGAACGTCCCGCGTTACTGTTATAATCTCTCTTCCCCGACGAACTTACTGAGCGATTAGCCAAGTAGAGTACGACGTACGGAAACGGTTGTCTTCCACACTCCTATGTATATCTGCATTCGCTATCTCACATTATTTCGGTTGAAGAGCTCCTGTTTTCCCGTGACAGCTTGTCTGTCGAACGAATGTTTGTGTGATACTAAACGCAGTAAATCTCAGGTATGTCTCTCGGACTCGGCTTAGTACATTCACGCGCGTTGTGTCAGTAACGTATCTACATCATTTAATTAATTTAAGCTCCTTACTAGCAAACAAATTCTTATAAAAGTATTGCGCAATCTATGATTCAATCGAAGATTTAATGGCAAAAAATCGAAATTCAAAAGGTTTCCACATCTTCTTTTCTAATTTATATTCGCTAAATACTTTGATGTGGATTACACCTTTGATTGCCCTACACTAAGGGGATTCCCACATGGTAGTGGGCATGGGAAAAAGTTTTAGATACATCAACTATAAGGGGAACACAATTTCCAGAGTGGTAGATATTCGCCAGTATCGCCCTGGTGAAAGACCACCGTTCAGAATCGAAACGTTTCTTGAAATGGCTTTAGCCGTGTTTGGTGATCAGTTCTGAATTGTCAGGTATTTCTCAACCTTCCTCTTCTGAGACCTCTTCCTCCTCTAGATATGCAAATTTTAACCAAATCCTGTACTGTATGACAAATTCAGAAAGTCCATTCTTTTAATTTCGCTCTTATGCCCTAAATCGGAAAAAAAATCAAAATCATAATTTTAAGTTAATAATTGTGTCTATCAGATGGGACCTGCCAGGTAAGTATGTTCCTGTATATTTTCTTATTTAAACTAGGAATTAATATGTAATGATAGAAAATAAGATCTGTACAGCGCCCTTGAGGTGATTTTTCACAAAAACGGCGCTATACAAATCGTCCAAATATTATTATTATTATTCTGCATCTCCTCCCACTACTTTTAGCCTCACAACATACCTCAATTGGGGATGTCATGGTCCTACTGGCTCCAGACGGTTGTAAGTTAATTAAGCTATTTACTAATTCAAGAATATATGGTAAAGGTCATTATTGAAGATGAAGATAGATAAGGTGCAGATTCAAAAGTGTAATGTTCTGAGCTGACATTGGAAACTGCATGCCAGTGGACCTAGGACTACTTTAGATAAATCGTTAACGACAGATGGAACATCTGATAGTATTAATACGCTATGCCGTATTCTGTACACGATTCGTTAGATCGCCGTGTGGGGCGCTAAACAATACTGGTAATTTGCGCTCACACGTAAAAAGGTTTGAAATTTTATTCCGATTACGCTACTTCACGATTTATTCACTATGTCCCTTTTGGCGTGTATATCGAGACCAAACTAGTAGTGTTAATTGGACAGCTCGGGACGATGTGGCTAAGGTTCTCATTGAATTTTGACGATGAAGAGCTGAGAAACCGGAACGCTCAGAGGTTATATTAGAACCTGAATGATAATTGGGATGTGGCCAATTTGATGCAGATAATAAAAGGAAGAAGAGATACAGGTAAGAGAGATATCGCTGAGGTCCTTCTCCTCGATGTGACTCTCGAACATTGGGGAATTATAAATTATACAGATAGTCGATATTCCTGTCCCGGTTAAATGGAACCGGTTCCAAGCCGGTCACTGGAACCATCGATATTATTTCTCTGAGGAACCGGTTCCTATTTTTCGTGCATAAAATGGCGAATATCCATTGAATGCTTTTCGCCTGAAATGTGCGGTTGCGGTTCTTTTTTGCCTTAGAATATTGCTAACAACCCCCAACCCCCCCCCATGAAAATTTTATTTCGGTAGGGAACCGGTTTCAGTTCTTCTCATTCTCCAAATATCGCTAGCAACCCACGAAATAAAAAAAAATATCACAGAAATCCTTAATAACATAAACATGACTTTTGATAAAATATAATCTTCTTCATGAAACTTTTCTGGCATCAGGAACCGGTTCCCAAAATAACTGGACAACTAACCGGTTTCTCGCCAGTCACCGGTAACTGGAACCGCAGGGACACACAATTCCGATATAAACCATCCCTAATAAGTTAGAATTTTGTCGACACGCGCAATCGTCTACAGAAAGATCAAACGTTTTAATTGAAGAGATGTTTTGACTTGAACCGGTTAGTTTGTCGACACGTGCTCGAGTTCTGTCGCTCGGACCCCATAATAATAAGTGTGGGTATGAATAACCCCTGGCTAAAATAGGCTCGTGTGCGTTCGTCACTTGGCCCGCGTCCAGGGAAGTGGTGCTGCAGATGCAATGCGCTGGAGATAGATGGACGCGTGCAGCTTCCTCTGCTGCTCGCAAGGCCGTTGTTGTGCCGTTTGCATTCTTAGCTAGCTGGCGCCACGGTAAATGATTTGTCAGTGCACTAGTCGCGTATTGTAAAAATCGTTCTCATGATAATGACTGTGACATTAAGTTTATAGCACACCTTTGGAATTTTCAACTTGTCATTATTATCAATTCGTCGGTTATTATAAATGGCCGGTTTTTGGCTTTTCTTTTTGTTAAACACCTGACGAAGACGTCTTTATACATATCGCGGCGTCTGTGTAATTAGAAGTAGTCTAAGTCACAGACACGTTGTTAATAATTATTTAATTTTAAAATATTTAAATAATATTAATAATCTAAAACAGAAAAAAAGTCAGAAACTAAAAAGAACAATGGTCATAACCGAGACTCTTTATTTTTTTATCGAAGGAAGCAATCACTTTGTGGCTTGACATTATAATTTAAATAAAAAATGTTTTAGTTTTAAGCCACTTTATTTATACACATATAACATTCGACCGGTTTCGGTTAAACTTAACCTTCTTCAGGAAAGTATATATATAAACTGTTTATATAAATACTTTCCTGAAGAAGGTTAAGTTTAACCGAAACCGGTCGAATGTTATATCTATATAAATAAAGTGGCTTAAAACTAAAACATTTTTTATTTAAATTACTCTTTATTTTATTTAATAATAAATAAGCATTAATGCTTTAAAGTTAATTGCAATTTTAATATTGAATTTTTATGTGAATACCGTACTAGAGTCCCAACTGCTCGAAGCCAGGGGGGCTATGGCATCCCCTGGTATGTTGTGAGACTGACGAGAGCGGGGAGAGGGGGAGGGGTGGGATGGGGAAGGGGGTGGTTGGGAAGCACCCGGCTAAATCTGGTTACTAAACAACGATTAAACGCAACGTTTCAATCCCGTATGGTGTTGTTTCACCAGGGCGATACTGGGAGTATCTACCACTTTATAAAGTGCCGCAAATGTACTACATGTTTTATTAAAATTATTGATGTTAATCAAATCAAATTTGTTTGCGCCCGCCGGGATTTGAATCGGCTACCTCCGGATTCGTAGCCGGAGGACCTTAATCCCTCGGCCACGGAGGTCGTCAAATATTTTTAAAGTTTTAATATCAATTTAATTGTGTTATATGTATTTAAGATTTGTGAGTGTTATTGTTAATAGCTAGAAATTAAATTAGGATGATAAATTAAGAAATGGCAAAATATTTTAATTTAAACAATATAATTTCCTTGTGAGTGCGTACATACGTGTGAACTGTTCGTATTTGGAACTGCAAATTTCATTTTTTATTAGTAAGTCCCTACCTACCTGATAAAGTACCTATCCATAGTGTATTTTAACATTCATTATTCTATTTTTGAAACGGGTGGATTAAAGCAACTAGTATTTTTTCTTGGCAAGTCAAGTTACAGTCCGTGATTTTTCACGGGTAACAACTAGTAACATAATAATATAACTGTAGTACAATTGATAGGTACTACATTGTGGGAAGAAAAGATTGTGCTAATAAGTAATATGAGTCTGCTAGAATCTTTTGCACTACTGGCAGAATTGTACTCACATAGTTAACTTATAATCATCAGCCTAAATTAGACGTGGTTATGCAGAAAGCGTCCAACCCCCAAAACAATATGAAACTGAGAAAAAGGTAAAAATATGACAATAAAAAAGCATTAACACGCGTTAACGGCATTTGTAAAGTGAATATCAGAGTTTTTTTCTTTCTTTATGAGCTTTATTATAAATAGGTAATTTATAATCTATCAATGTGTTTATTAAAACGTTTTATAATGCTTTTAAACGTCAATTTAAGTCAAATATCTGCAAAGTACGTTAGTAAAAAAAATAAGTACCAAAAATCTATTGCATTTGGAGTAGAGATGGTCGATATTCCTGTCCCTGTTAAAAAGAACCGGTTCCTAGCCGGTCACTGAAACCGTCGATATTATTTCTCCGAGGAACCGGTTCCAAATATTCGCAAAAAAAAATATCGATATCATTTGTCCGTTATTTTCGTGTGTTTTTAGACGGAGAATCGGTTTCAGTTCTATTCGTTTTCAAATCTCTACCGACCAGTACTTTTTTTGGCGAGGAACTTTTGTCGATTTGCTAGTACTTTTCGAAAAAATCTCTTTCGTTGAACTTTTCTGGCACCAGGAACCGGTTCCCAAAAGAACTGAATAAATAACCGGTTCGTCGCCATTCACCGGTAACTGGAACCGCAGGTACACCCAATCCTGATGTCGACCATCTCTAATTTGGAGCTTGGATGTTTGCAGCAGATATACATCTATTTATCTATAGGAAAACATGTAAAGCTCGATTTTGGTGAATTGTGCGTTGGACGCTTTCTGCAGAAATTCAATTTAACTTCTGTGTAAAAAAAAATAATTGTTAATTCACCTTGGTTTTTTTCTAAGCGGATTGATGTTGACATTTACAAAACACACTAACCATTTCAGTAGAATGCTTTTCTTCATTCTTATTGACATTTCGTCAGTAGAACTTTCCTCGGCATTTTCTGTTACGAGTCTGTTATGCGATTGTCTCTTTGTTTTCGGGCAGACGTCTTCTGGGTGCGTGTGCCGCCCTTCTTTGGCTTCTCCCGGCGCCTCAACGACGACGAAACAACGTGTCTAAAATAAATGCCACCGAAAACAGGAGTCGTGAAGTGAATCATAATTGTTGAGTAATTTTTCACTCCCTCATAATTTATTTCGAGGTCGGGTTTTTTCAAATTTCGCCACATTTGATGAACGTCAAACAGCGTCATTTTTCGTGTTTGACATTTTAACGGTTAACGATGTCACGGTGCGTTTCATCTTTTGAATAAATTGTCATCAGCCGACAAGCATAATGATAATAAAATTTGGATGATTTGTAAAGCGCCGTTTTTTTGAAAAATCCCCTCAAGGGCGCTGTACAGATCTTATTTTCTATTATTATATATCAATTCCTAGTTTAAATAAGAAAATATACAGGAATATACTTACCTGGCAGGTTCCATCAGATATACACACTTATTAACTTAAAATTATAATTATGTTTTTTTAATATTATTATTTTTAGGATTTTTTTTTTTAAATATATGAATACCGCACAAGAGTCTCAACTGCTTCCAACCGTCTAGAGCCAGTGATACTATGGCATCCCGAAAATAGGGTATGTTTTGAGGCTGAAGGTAGTGGGGAGGGGAAGGAGATAGGGAAGAGGAAGGTTGGGAAGTACCTGGCTATTCAGATCTGGTCACCAAACACGGCTAATAAAGCTATTTCAAGCAACGTTTCGATTCTGAATGGTAGTCTTTCACCAGGGCGATACTTGGAGTATCTACCACTAGGCATGGGAGCGAAATTAAAAAATGGACTTTCTGAATTTATCGTGCAGTACAGGATTTGGTTAAATTTTTTATATCTAAAGGTGATTCGTCGAGAGACAGATTATGTTGAAATTCTTATAATGAATTTAAGGATATGAGAGTCTGAAAATGTAGGTTTTCAGTTTGGACCGAAATTCTGTTGGGGTCGTTTACATCTAAGTTCCGGAGGGAGTTTATTCCAAGCCTTCGGCCCCGTCACTCCTGCAGCGCGATCTCTAAACTTAGTATTTGGATTGCGTTTGCGTTCTATCAGCCTTCCGATAGCCGATGACGTTGCTGATCTAAGAGTCGACTGCCTTAGAAGAATGTTTTCTGGAACGCATAGTTCGGTGATGTACAGTGGGACCATTTTCGAAGCATAGCGGTCGTGTTGCTACGCTTGTCGGCCGATCACAATTTGTTGAAAAGCTGAAACGGGCCTAGAATCGGCGTTTAACGGGGACCATTCAAATGTCAAAAAATCACAATGGCGCTGATCGACTATTTGATGTTCAACAAATGTGACGATAGTTTGAAACACCCAACCTAAGTAATGTTTACTACTCGGCTTCTTCCGAGTGTTAACATTCGGTTTTAGAAATCATTTTCCTTATTGAACAATTCACAAATGATGTTGCCAAACGTAGGTAAGTACTCAGTGGATTGTGATTAAGTAGGTACTTAGGTAATGGCCTCGGATGCAGCACTGGGTATAGCAATAATATTAACAATGCAAGATCCGTTTCCGCTACAATGGCTTCAAAGAGAATGCCTTCCCGCCCTGATGCGCAGTGCGAGCGCTCTGCTCAACGTGCCCGCGTATAATGCATTATATTATTTATTATTATTGTAATATGGTGATTATCTCCTGAATCGAGGCATTGTTCTTGACAAATGTGCCGTACCATGGTTATCCTTTGATTTATTAAATAAATTATTCATTACTGAAGGGAAAAAAACACGATTTCATTTGCGTTTATTTATTATATGTACATAATGTTTTACGTGGTTTGTTTCGCGTGCCAATACTCCCACGAGTTATAATAATAATAATACCATTTGATTCTTCCATTCCCCTTTCGTGATACAATGGAAAAAATCGATATTCGGGGCAATTCAAATATGCAGTCCCTCATTATTTTTAAGCGACATCTCGCTCAAATGTTAAATTATTATTTGACAACAGGCATAAGGAGCACTTTCTTTAGTAATTTACCCTTTCTATATCTTATATCGACTTTTGAGGCTGTTTCGACTTTTGAGGCTGTCTCGACTTTTGAGGCTGTCTCGACTTTTGAGGCTGTTTCGACTTTTGAGGCTGTCTCGACTTTTGAGGCTGTCTCGACTTTTGAGACTGTTTCGACTTTTGAGGCTGTTTAGACTTTTGAGGCTGTTTCGACTTTTAGAGCTGTTTCGACTTATGAGGCTGTTTTAACTTCTGAATTTGTTTCGACTTCTGAAGTTGTTTCCACACCTAAGCTTGTTTCCACTACTAACGTTTTTTCCACCCTTGAGATTGTTTACACTTCTAAGGTTATTTCGGTTTCTAATGTTAGTTTAGTTGATATTATGCTACGGGTTAAATGTATTTCATGAAAATGAGGCAACTGTCTCATGGCGGGGAGTGAAATATTCAAATAATAATAATAAATTGTGCAACGAAGTACACAAAATCCATTTAAAGCTTAATAGAACTGCTTTACATATTTTAATCGACTGCAAAAGCAAACTCGCCGTGACAAGAAAAATGCATCCATCAATAATTCCTCTCGCATGAATATTCTCCCGCATCCGGGGCTCGGATGTTCCCTCGTAACCTAGTTTATTATTTAGCCAATCTAGGTCAAGAATTCCTCATAGCTTATTAGGTTATTATTAACATTTTCTAAGGTTTGGTTTGCATCGACGATATAACATTTTATTGTGCATCAGGAAATAAACTTGCGGAGAATTTCCTCATAATGCGTAAATGGAATATGAATGATTTTATTTATTTTTATTAAACAACATTTTGTAAGCCGACCGGTTTCGGAACAACCGTTCCTTAATCAGGGTAAAGTATATACTGACTTAACAATATTACAAAATCTTCTAGATTAGTAGGAATGAAATGTTATAATGCTCTGCCGGAAACCATCCAAATTATACCAATTAATAAATTTAAATTAGCCTTTAAGAACCATATAATATACATTAGTATGTAATATCAAGTAGTATACAAGTTATTATTATTATTAAGTGAAAAAGTATATGAGTTATAATTAAGTTACTTTGTAAACTTTGATGTACGTTGAATTCCAGAAATGATTTCGAGAATTGTTCGAGAATAGATTTCTCTCCTGGGCTGGGGTCTTGTTTTAAAAAAAATAGCTTAACGAACTTTATGTACTGTTTATTTAAATAAATAAAAATTATTAAAAAAATAACAAAAAATAAATTAAACATAAAAAAGAGTGGGAGGGAGATATACAGGCAGAGGGAGTGGTGAAAGGGTGATTTTTTTTACTGTTTATTTTTCTTTGCTGAAATTTTTTCATAGTTCAGGGGTATTATGCTATGGCCTGATTAGACGGAAGACTTGTGTGGCGTAGTTAAATAACGTTTGTTTTTGAATTGGTAGTTCTTCTGTTCACAAAGGCACAGGATTATTATTATTTATTTTTTTTAATAAAAAAAAATTACATTCATAAATATTATGACATTTGTCCTCCTCTCTTCGTATCGCCATTCGCGAAATACACGGTGTCTGTAAACTCGTGGCATAGCAGAACAATGTGATTGTCTACTCCCTTTAGCCTCATAACATACCCCGATTGGGGATGACATAGTCCTACAGGTTCCGAACAGTTGGAAGCAGTTGTATTCTTATTCTTCTTATGAACAATTTGTGACAATCTTTTTCTTGTATTTTACAGGCCATGGCAAGACCCACAAGGACGCGGCCAGCGTGCGCGCCACGCAGCCCATCCCACCCGCCCGCGGCCTCTACTACTTCGAGGTGCGCATCGTGTCCAAGGGCCGCGACGGCTACATGGGCATCGGGCTGAGCGCACAGGGGGTCAACATGAACAGATTGCCGGGTCAGTTGCTTTTCCAATACATATTTAGCCACGTTTAGTTGCCAGATCTGGATAACCCGGTACTTTCAAACCTCTTTCTTATTTCCCTATTTCCTTCCCCTCCAACTCCCATTGGGTCCCGGCAGTTGGCAATTTTACACATGACATACTATAATATCATAACCTGGCATTCTGTATGCCATAATCATTCCTTTGGATCAGCCGTATGGACCTACTTACACCACCCTCCGCTTGTAATTTCCAGGGTGGGACAAGCACTCGGACGGCTACCACGGCCACGACGGGCATTCCTTCTGCTCCTCGGGCACGGGCCAGCCGTGCGGGCCGACCTTCACGACGGGCGACGTCATCGGCTGCGGCGTCAACCTCATCGAGAACACGTGCTTCTACACCAAGAATGGCCACCACCTTGGCGTCGCCTTCAGGGATTTGCCCGTAAGTGTCCAACGCAGGTCCAAACGAGGCGCGCGCAAGGTAAGACGTCGGTTGCAGGTTCAGGCTCCAATCAAACAGTGGGTGACTCTTATGGCTTTTGACTTCGGACGCAAATTCATCAATTGAAAAATTCATGTCGACCGGTCAGTTCAACTTTTATACATTATCAGTCATCGGTGCCATTTAATTTAATTTTAATTTCTTCATCTGTGCTGTATATTTTAATGTTCATTAATAAATTCTTAATTGGTGCCGTTCAATTTCATTAAATGAATACCAGATGATAGGTATACGTTACAATGGTGTTTGTTACACCATCAATAACATGAGATTATTTGATTCTTTCCCTGTAAATTGTTAGTTCCCAATATCTTAATGTTGGCAAGTTGGGCGGCGTTCCAATAAGAGTGTGATCCCGAGATTTAATGCCGCGTTTCAATTAGGAAATACTATTTGCATAACTCTGCCACTTGTGCAACAATGCTAACCTAATGCGAATTATTTGGCTGCCACGTATATTGTTATTACACTAATTGGTATTCAATATAGAAGGGAATGTGCCAATACTCTACATACAATAGTTACATTATCAGGGTGTCCACACACCGAGGAAACCAGGAAAACCTGGAATCTTTTTACATATTTGCATAATATTATTTTACACTGTGGGATTTTGTACCCGCTACGCTAATGCAGGTAGCTTGTCAGCAGGAGCTTAGTTAAAAAATATAATATCAGTAATTTAAAATATTTCTAATTCTATATGATTATTATGAATCTAATAGCCATTTTTGTTAATCTGGAAATCATTGATCATGAAACCATTTTAATCTTGAATATTTACGGATACCATGGAAACAATTCATTATATCTTGTAATTTTTGTTATTTCTCTTCATAATAAGTTTTTCACAGAATTCGTTAATACACATAAGAGTTTTTCAACAGTAATACATTTTGGAAAATTAAGGAAAGATTTAACAATTTTTTTTATTAGACATTTTTTTAACACAATTTTTAAGTGGAAAAATTGAAACTTAAATGTTCAATGTACTCCCTAACATAATTTTATAAATGAAAGGTGATACCTGGAATTATCGTTTTTAATTAAGTGGCCATCCTGATGGATTCCGTTATGCAAATTCCCCCTTCATTAAAAGGACTGCCCTATTCCATCCTCTTGGAATGCGATTGAAAAAGGCTTCCTTCATTTGCTCATGATTATATCATAATTGTAGTCAGTTTAACATCTATTTGCTTTGATGTTAGTTTAACTTAGCAGTATTTACATATTCTCCGGAATCCTTTTGAAAATGTTAGTTTAGGTAGCACTTACATAATATCTGGAATAATTTTGGAAAGGTTAGGTTAAGTGGTACTTACGTAAGATGTATTTAGAATCGTTCTAACTTTAAAACGATTTTGGTTATTATGTAATTCCAATTTTTCCTTAATTTTCCCCATTAAAATACATTATTTAATGTTATTTCATGTTCAATCATATTTCTTCATGCTTAGTCATGTTATTTCATCTTAAATCAAGTTGCATTCAAAGCCATCATCAGGGTCTTCAATCTTGCTTCGTCCCGTTTTCAAAAGCCACCGGAGTGTTGTTGAATCAAAGAATATATTATTTACAACGGTAAGCGGGGTGACCATTTGTTATTTTTTTCAAAATTTCAACAATAACAATCTGACTAAACAAATATATTCTATGGTTCACCTAGCTCTAAGAAAGTACAGCTTGACCAACATAACTTTGCTGTCAGTGATATAACCGTTGTAGATTTCGTGGATATAAAAAATTAAATGATTTTAATTATAGTTTGTTTATCCCGCAAAGTTAAGTGTGTCAAGCTGTGAGATAAGTGACAAGTGAAGCCAAAAGCAGGTGACAGCGTAATTCCTTTGATCGGTAAGGTTATTATTAGTAATCATTTAAATGATCTATTGTTTGTGTTACTATTTTTGTTTCTAAAGATCTGTGAATTCTGCTTTTGTATGATGCTTTCGCTCCCCTTTGCACGTGAATTATATTAAAATAAAAATTGCATGTAGGTAAACTTTTATTTTAAATTATTTTTCTTTTATTTTTGATCTTAATAAATTTATTGATTTTGGACATTAGGCTGTTGGATTTCTATAATATAGAAAATAAATCGAATATCTCTCCGCTTCTGATAATATTTATTCTTTCTCTAAAATTTACCATATTTTATTTATTTAATTCAAAATATATGAATTGCCTTTTCTTTTTGTTTTGTATCTATATTTTACTTCTAGTTATCTTGTTATTGTGAATGTATATTACCCCTAAATTCATGTATAATATATTTTTCAGTAGAATATTTTAGTGCCAGTTATATTTTCTCTTTATTATATTACTCTTAGATTATTCTGGAGTTTTTAATAGATTGTCGTGCTGGTAATATCTGTTATGTGTCACTTTTTTTAATTGTTTAGGAGTTGAGTTCAACTTGCAGATCATAACAGATGAAATTGCTTAATAAAACACATATTTTTATAGTCCTGTTTATTTGAAAAAATCATCTGAAGGTCACTTTGTAATGTGCACCAATTAACACGCCAGTTTTTTTTTCTTCTTCAGATTGTTATAATTTGTTGGTAATATTTTGTTTTCAAAATTATGTAACTTATTAGATATTGCCAGCACAACTGATTGAAAATTAAATTAACATCATTCTTAAATTATGCACAATTACATTACCTTTTGGGTACTGCCCCTATTTTCATTAAAATGGTTTATATATGAGAATGACGAATGTGATGTGAACGATGCAAGGAGTGTGTGCCAAGACAGAGTTGTGTGGCTTTCCATCCTCTCTGCCTACCTCTGCGGAGAAACAGCATGATGATAGTTAGTTAGTTAGTAAATTCTTATTCTCTTCCTATAATTACTGTATATTGTATTTAAATTTGTTTATAATAAGCATTGGTTTTGGAAATATGAACTTTATCTGCATCAAATATTCTTTATTCTTTTTCTAACCATTATATTACAATATGTATTATCTTTCTATAAATAATATTTAATACTTTCATATGCAAATTTGTAGACCATACACCAGTTTCAAAATTTTTAAGCATGCAAGCACAATATTTTCAACTGAAAACCACAAATTGACCAAGGTACGTGATATGATTGTAAGTTTAAAAAATTGAAAACCCGTTTCTTGCACAATGACATGAATGTTGATGACAATGATGATGAATTTGATTAGATTGCAGTAATGCGATCTGATCAAGTGATAATTAAAACAAAGGTTTTGTAGTGTTAGTAATCTTCCTCGAATCTTTGTTTTGAAAATGCTAGTGCAGCAGGATTCTCACTTTTAGTATTTCATGTTCTTTCTGTTGACAACACTTTAGTGGAGTAGTTTTAAAGGGTGTGTGGGTGGATCTCTTATCGGTAGGCAAGTTTATGACTAAAAGCTAAAATTTTATCTATAAAGGATATCAAATTCACCCATCTGAAACAGTTTTTAAATAATCCTTTTTCAATTGTAAATTATATTACTAATAGTTAGTAAGTACCCGAGTTTCAATAATCTTTTTTCGAAATATATTTTCTTATTGATTAATGATTGAAAAATATAGGATCTTGTCTATTTAAAAAAAGTTAAATTAATATTTTCCACTGAACAGAAAATCCCGAGACGTGTGATCTATAATGACTTGAAAGAAAATTGATGTTGTCAATTTATATAAGACCTTTTGACTCCTAGACTACTAGGCTGTGAAATTGATTTATCTCTTCAAGAATACGCCGCCCAGAACACACCCACAATACACTTCTGTTGGTTTATGAAAATAGTTTAGCAAGGATTTCCTCAACATTAACTAAATTTCAAGTTCATATCATCTATATTATATTAAAAAACACATAGATAACTTCAATGCACAATACACATTAAGATAATAATTGTATCCATAAGAAATCATTCATCAACTCTGATCTATGAATGAACGGTTAGAATCCGACGTGCTCATGACGTGCGTCATTCCGTTCCAGCCGAACCTGTATCCGACAGTGGGCCTGCAGACCCCCGGCGAGGTTGTGGACGCCAACTTTGGCCAGCAGCCGTTTGTGTTTGACATCGAGGACATGATACGGGAGCTGCGCGAGCGTACAAGGCTGACCATTAACGAGTTCCCTCTGCCCGACGCACAGGGAGAGTGGCAGGCAATTATGCAGAAGTGAGTTATAATACATTGAAAAAAAAAGTGAAGACAGTGGACGATACTCTCGGTTTTACCCTTGTTGAAAACAATAATCCAGAAATGAAATGTTTATTCAATGATCGGTGTGTGATGTATACTATGACCCCTGTTCTAACGAACAATATTGGACGTGCAAATCGGTAACTTTGCACCAGAGCTGTTGAAAGTTGTCTTGCTCTCAAAAATAATTAAAATATACATTAGAATCTTACAATGCTTTAAATAGCTCTAATGTAGAGTTTCAGACATTGTTCGTTAGGATAATTGATGTACCAAAAATATATTTGAAAACTGGAAATAAATCAGGAGATAAAATCCTTTTCCTTTACAACAAACGCATACATGTATTTAAGGTTTTCGTGTTAAATTTGAAGAACTCCAATTTGATTTAACCAAATTTAATGTTATTATTATTGAGTTCTGCTAGTTTTATTTTTTATTTTTACTGACAGTTGTTTTGGCGTTCAAGGCCATTATCAAACTGTGGTTAGACCACATGGAAACTACTTAGTAATAATAAAAAGCATACATGTATGACACATCATCTCATGTGGATATGGGTTAACTAAAGTAGTGCTTTATGGTCCTAACCTCTCTTTATGTTACAAACGTTACTTACGAGAATAAGGAATATGTTACAATGGATCTATCAGCAATACAGAATGCCTTTATTCATCATTGAGAACAATCTCCTTCTTCTACATACAACTTGTACAGTAATACCTCTGCAGCGAGTGGCTTGGCCATAATTGAAATGCATTTTGTATGTTTCCAGGATGGTGTCTACATATTTAGTGCACCACGGCTACTGCGGAACTGCCGAGGCCTTCGCTAGGGCCACGGGGCAGGTGTTTGATGAGGAAATTACTTCCATTAAAAATAGACAAAGTGAGTTGTTTTGCTCTGATGTAGGAATGAATGTAATATCAGTTGGATTTCTCCTTGATTTCTCAGTTTCTAACATTTCACATTTTGCATTTTAATCTGCACTTGTAGTAGAAATTTTTAGATTTTCTCACTTATAAATGTTTTGTGGAACACATAAAACTAACATTTTGAAAAATCTGTCTGTAAAAAGATGAACTCTTTATTCTTCTTAGGTTCCGTTTCATCTTGCTGTTTATCTTGTAAGAGGAACACCACACCAGTACATTTATTAGGTCAATACATATTTATGATAAGTGCAGAAATAGTAATTTGTTTGATAAGTATTGTGACCTCTTTTGTTTAATCTGTGATATCTCTATCTTATGCGTAAATCGCAATTACACTGCCTTATGTACTACGTTTCTTTAAATTCAAACAAAAAAGTAAAACTTTGTTGTTGTACAGGGATGGTAGAATATGTCCTGATAAATTTTATTTTTGTTCTTATCATATATTTTGACCTAAGACCCCGAGCTATATAATTGTATTTGTATCAAAATCATATTGAACTGTTGGAATGTCTGTTTCAGGAATTTTGAAGTTAGTTTTAGCAGGTCGCATGGGCGAAGCAATAGAAAGCACCAGAAGATTATACCCCAACCTCCTAGAACAAAACCACAACTTATTATTCATGCTCAAATGCAGACAGTTTGTCGAAATGGTCAACGGATCCGACTCAGAGGTAATGTTCTCCTTTAACAATGATACATTATTGATTATTTCTTATCTCTTAAAGGTCTTTAGTGACTGAATTCTTGTAAAAGTATTATACATAAATTGCAAAAAAATCTAAAATGTTGGTCTGCACCCTCCTAATATACATAATTACACTTCTCTAATGATTCCCGTATTTTGTTTTTTGATTTATGTTAGTTTAATACCTTATGATGAACATTTTAATTCTGTCGGTACTCCAAAGCAGCAATTTAAAAAAAATTATAAGATATTTTACAAATACAATTTAAAAATTAAAACATGGAAATGATTAAATATTTATGTTAGGGTAGCAGGGCAGCGTTTTTGTATTTTTTTTGCCGTTTATAGCTTAGGTCTTTGATTGAAACTTGGAATTCGTAATTCTTTTATAAGAATCGGGTCACTAGTGTGGAGGTGCGCTAATCCATTTTTAATTTTATCAAAGTTATAATGAAAATGCTAGCGTTGGGAAAAACTTCAAAGTTTTGGGAACGCTTCAGGAAGTGCTAGTTCTTTAAAATGAACTTTTCATGGTGAACACTTCAATTGAAGTACCGCCGAAATTCTGAATTTAAGTCAGCCTAAGCTTTATATGAACCCGTTAGAAGCGACCGTAAGCGGGTTGCGAACTATACTAACGCTATCTAGGAGGGAAATGTAAAAGTATAACAATTATTATTAATAAATAACAACAATAATAACAAATCAAACAAAGAAATCGAAGTTTATAATTCTTTTAGAAAATTAAAAGTCATTGTCACCAAAGTTTATATCACCAAAAAATACCACAACAATAGTCCCGTATAAAATCACGAACAAATAAAACACACCAAAACACGTCGAACTGTAGATGGTGCGATACTACAATCGTGCGAACGAACAAAGAACTAAAATTAAAATTTTCAAAGTGAACTAAAATTCAACTGTAGATGGTGCGACACTTCAATCGTGCGAACGAACGAAGAACTAAAATTGAAGTTCGAAGTAAACCACAAATGAGCATAGATCGTGCGAGCGGAACTACAAGGGAACTACCAACTTCAATTGAAGTATTTGTTCAATGAACAATGAAGGATGTTGGAACTGCCGCCAAAGGAAGTAGTTCTTTGAAGTCGTTCTTGCGGAGCGGTCACAACGTTAGAAAATGCATATCAATAAGGTGTAGTAATGTTATTTATTTTTTGTAATTTCCAATAATTTTATTGTAGATGTGCGCCACCCGGAGTGGAGGGGGGGGTCAGACCTCCGTCATCCTCCACACCAACACGAGCTCTAGCCCCACCCACACGCCCAACTACCACAGTTATACTAATGGTGAGTACAAACCCCCACCAACACTAACAGGCAGCGATAATAATTTATTTTGCAAAAAAATAATCAAACTCCTCCCCCTTTTGAACTTCACCTCAAACTTAAATAAAAATAAAATTCACACTGGCAACTATCACTAAAAAGCCATTCAAATTTGAGTGTTGCAACATTAAAAAAAAAAAAACTTTGGGACTAGTAGGGCTTGCAGTCCATATAGGTTGTAAAGCTGTAAAATGCCCCTAGAAAAGATGAAAGAAAATAAATTCTGATATTTTTATTCAAACTTATTTTCTTTCTTCTTTTTCTGGGGCATGTACAGTTTTACAACATCTATGAACCGTACACATCTGCATAATAGGTAGGTGAAATAAAGTAGTTGGATACTTTTATTATAAATTTGTCTGTGGAAAAGTTCATAGTTTGATACTAGATCGCAATTAAAATAACTGTTGTGGTTTTTGATTAATTTTCGTTTCATTCTTGCTTGTCTTTAATTTTAGTCTCGCTAATAACACCTTTACAATGATTTGTCTTTTTTTCAGTTTGGAATATCAGTGTTGTGTTTGATAAAATTTGAGTCTGCCTACTTAGAAATTTTTCAAATCATTAATCACATTTTGATGAAACGATCTCTTGAATATTTTCGTAAATGTTAATTTGGTTGGTCAATTACATTTATTACTTAACTCGTTATGGTATTGTAATATTGTTGCATGCATTTTTATTGTAATAATGATTAAGTTGATTTTTATTGTTACCTTTTACTTCAAATTGCCTACAAACGAACAACTGAGTGCATAATATCATTTCACCGCCATTCACTCGATAGCTTTTTAATATTTTTAATCACATGCTATTTATATCCTTCACAGAAAATAACAAAACCTTGACGATTTTTTAAACTGAAACTTCCACGAGAGAAATCATATTTACATATATTGAATTCTGTCAAAATTATATTTTATTTTATCCGAAAGTTGTCTTCTTTTCATCAAACGCTTGTCAAACATTTGTACATTGTTGACATTTATCGCATGAGAACGAGTCGTTTTTATATCTCGTGTTTGTTCAACAGCTTGACAATGGAATGACTTGTCAGCTTTTTCTCCCTCCTAGGTCTATCTACACATGGATCTCTTCAAGACCTAGGTTCACTCCTTCCTCTACTTTAAAAGACCTCAGTTCAGCATCCCCGAAGATGACATATATTACAGAGTGGAAGATACTCTCACTATAGCACTCCTAGACAACCATTCCGAATTTTAACCCTCTACTTCTCATTTTCATTACCCTGTCTAACTTCTTTCAGACTCATAACATTCCCCAAATAATGATGCCATAATTCTACTGGCTCTGGGCAATTGAAACTCTTGTGCTGTGTCACATAATAAATATTAAGTATTTCTTTACGACATGCTCTCACTCACCTTTTTTCTCTTTTGAAGACAGGGTGACACAGGTAGTGTCGCAAGGTTAGCCTTTCCACTGATGTGAGATCTCTCCATCCTCGGTCTCTTGACCTGGTCTATGTTGTTATCGCATACGTGATACATTGGCATCTATCCCTGTGCGTAGATGTCGCATATGTAATTTGTTAACCACAATCATACATTGTGTCGAAACGTGCTGCGCGACGGGAACGATTAAATTAGTAGAGTTGGAAGTGCCGTATTAAAAGATCGTCAACGTCGATAATTTAACTTGTTTTGCATTTGATGTTTTGGGTAGTATGTTTTATGTTATCCTCGTGGTGTTTGTGCCCAGGTTCGAAAGAGGAAGCGAATAAGCACCCTAACCTGGCCACGAACGGCACCGAGGTTGAATTGCTCAAGGGCCACCATTCCCCCACACCTAACATGGAGGATAATAGCAGCGATGTTGACATGGAATCATCCTCAAATTCCACAAACGGACTCACCTCTTCTGCTAGCAATGGTATGCCCTCCTCACGCTTTACATCTTTCTTTGATCCTTTGCATGGAATAACCCAAATTATTTTTGACGGCCCTCCACACTGGAGACCAAATTCTCGTAAAAGTATTACAAAATCTAAGATTCAATCGAAGATTTAAACTTCAAATCGCAAAAAACATCGATATTGCAGCTGTGCTACCCTGACATAAATAAAACTTTATTTCTATTGATTTCCATGCTTTTTTTCTAATTTTTTTCGCTAAACACCATCAGTTGGTACTCCGAGTTAGCTATAAGATGTTCGTCACAAAGTAATTAAGGAAATCGAAACATGGAAATTGATGGAAAAATGTATTTATATTAGGGTGGCAGAACTACACCTTCGATTTTTTTTGCAATTTATAGCTTAGTCTTCGATTGAATCCTAGAATTTGTAATATTCTATACAAGAATTTGGTCACTAGTTTGAAGGGTTGCTAAAGGGTTAAATAGACATATCGTTGATATCTCCGTTGTAACCTCTCCCTCTTTATCATAAACGACACATATAGCAGAAGGAAATTTTACAGTGGAATTCTCAGCGATAGGATCATATTATTCATAAACCTATAGAATTTTGAGACCATTAACTGTACAGTTCAACAAACTTAACTTTACGGTCAGTGGCATCTACAGTGTAGATATTAAGGATATCAGGGCAAAATATATCCTTGGAATTTATTTAGGCCAATCACTTATTTTCTGAATATAAAAAAAATATTTTCAAGTTTTAATTGAATTATAATATTTATTATATATTATATTCAAATCTATAAATTTATTAATTGCACACCATTAGGATAAATATAAAAAAAACAATAATTAAAATACAAAAACCAATCAAAAAAAAATAACTCCTCACGGGTAATTATTTTCTACAAAGCTGACAATACAACCTTGGCTGGCGGCAACTCGTCCTAATAATAGAATTATCAGGGCTTTTTTTATAGATTTTCCAAGTCCGTTGCAAACAACAAAGATGGCATGTTTAGTTTTTCTTTTGGTCGCTTGCAAAGTTAACTATGTCAAGCTGTAATTTTTTTTTTTACTAACCTGCCTAAAGTACATACTTAATGTATGGCTAGCAGTGTGGCTGTGAGTATAATGCTCATATGATTTTTGAATCCTCTTTGATATGCTGTTTTTGTGTTTTTTTTATATAACTCTGTACATATTATGTTTTAATTATTATGCTAGGTATTATTCACCACTAGACCTTACAGCTATTTCACATTTTTAAGTTATCGAATAGTTTGACAATGCTTTCATAAAGCGAAACAGCTGTTATATAAGTAATATATTTTTCAAAGTTTTTTTATATTTTAATGTCATTATTATTTCTTGGGCTTACTATTGATATGATTGTCCTCTTTTTTTTATATACCTTTTTTAAGTACAGATTTTTTGTTGTTTTTGCCATCTATCTCTCATTCATCTCACTCAAATAATTATGCAATGTATAGTTTTACCCGGTTTATTTTCCAATCATGTCAAATGAGGAAACCACAAATTGTTTTGTATCCACACAGTCTACACTAGTGACGCGAGCATAAAATAAAATAAAAATGTTTTGACTGACTTTCAATTCAATTTCATTATTTGACTCACCACTCGCACGGTGAATTTAATTGATATTTCAAAAGTAATCCTATTGGTGGTTCAAATGATTCACAAGATGATATCACTAACTCATGTTCTGTTTAACGGCCCTCTAAACCACTGACCAAATTCTTGTATGAAATATTACAATTTCATAAGATTCATTTGAAGATCTAAGCTATAAATTGCAAAAAATCGAAAAACCAGCACCGCTACCCTAACATAAATACACTTTTCTTTCGATTTTCATGTTTTTAATTTCACTAAGTACCTTATAGTGAACATCTTATGACCAGTTAGTAGCTGAGTGGACAAACGCGTCCGATTCCCACCCGGGCGCCGTGAGTTCAATTCCTCTGCTAGCTAAGTCCTCCATCATTGCACATGCAACATATTCCGCTTATTGTGATGGTAGTAGGAGTTTTACAAAAATTGTCAGTATATTCGTAGCCACGAAATGTTTGTCTTTCTTTTAAAATAAATAAATCATAAAATTTACCTTTTACAGAAGGGCCTACTGAATCGGATAAATGCTAAGATGTTGATTGTTAGATATTTAGTGAACATAAATTAGAAATTAAACCACGGAAATCGGTAATGCAGAACTGCATTTTCAAACACTCTGTGTAAGAATTTCGTAGTAGTGCGGAGAGCTGTTAACGGGCGACAATCATCTTTTGGCTCACCCTTTAAATCTCATATATAGATCATAGGTAGATCCACCAGGCAAGCATACTAGAGTTGGTTAATGTTTTTGCAGGGACAAATGGCTCTGTGAGCAGTAATGGCTACCAGGCGCACAGAATTACCAGCTCGCCCCACGTGCAGAAGGGGATGCCGGGAGTGATGGCCACCATAGATGCTACAGCCGATCCGGCCATACTGCAGGACGATGATATGGGTATGAGGAAATTATAAATGGACGTAGTTATGCAGAAAGCGTCCAACCCACAATTTGCCAAAATCGAGTTTTACATGTTTTCCTATAGATAAATACAATATTTCTATTTGCTGAAACCATCCAAGCGCCAAATGAAATAGATTTTTGGTAATAATTTTTTTTTACTAACGCACATTACACATATTTGACTTAAATTGAAGTTTTTAAACATTATAAAATGTAGGATAACATAAGAAATACATTTTTTTGTTAATAAACACGTTGATAGATTATAAATTACCTATTTATAATAATGGTCATAAAGAAAAAAACACTGATATTCACTTTACAAATGCCGATTACGCATATTAATGCTTTTTTATCGTCATATTTTCAAATGCCTTTTTCTCAGTTTCATCTTTTTGGAGTTGGACGCTTTCTGCATAACTAGGTCCAAATGATAAAACATATTTGTTTTTTTTAGCATTCTTCATTCGAAGATTCATGCGATATTGAAAATATCTCCACTCTGGAACGTGCCGCTAATATGTTGGTAGTTCATTTTAGCCTTCATTCATTTCATTGAAAAAATACTTCAATTGAAGTCGGTAGTTCATTTTAGCGTTCATTCATGCCATTGAAAGAACTATTTCTACTCTATTACAGCAGTACAGTTGCGAAGGTGAACTTTATTTTGGCGAGGAACCGGTTCCAGTTCTTTTCACTTTGAAATCTTCTACCGACTAGTAAGTGCTTTTCGGGGAAGAACCAGTTCCAGTTCTTTTCGTTTTCAAATCTCTACCGACTAGTACGTGCTTTTTCGGCGAGGAACCGGTTCCAAAAAGAACTGAACAAATTACCGGATAAATTCAAATCTCTTTTTTGTGAGTTCGACTTCAATTGAAGTGTTCACTTCGAAGGGTTCATTTTAAAGAACTAACAATTCGTGAAGCATTCACAAAACATTGAAGTTTTTCCCAACGCTAGATTGAATACTTAATGTGAAAATGAATTTGCTTGCAGAGGTGGAGCTGTCAGTGGGCAGTGGGCGCCAAGTGTGCGGAGGCAGCCGTGCCTCCGTGGAGCGCATGCTGGAGTTTGGCAAGGAGCTGTACACCATGAGCCAGCGACTGCCGCAGGACATCTCGCACGGCAACAGGAAGATGCTAGAGGTACATATTAAATACAGTCTGATAAAAAATGTTGAAAAAAAGAAGGCCCTGCAGCCGTTTGAATTGCTTTAACCCTTATCACTCGAGAAAAAAAATCATATAGGTTTCCAGCAACTCGAGGATTTTTTTAGCAAAAATATGAGAAAAAACTAAGATATTCTTAGAAAATTAGAAAAAAATTTTTTTTGGAAAGGTAGCAAATAAAAATGCTTATTTATGTTTACAAAAATATATTTATTATAGAAAGTAAGTATTTATAAAAGAAAAAAAACGGCAAATTTTAGTTTTTATAATTCCTTAAAGTATGGTATTTTTCAAAACAATCACCCAAATGCATCCTCGGTTTTCCAGGACAAGTGTCACAATACTCGCTGGTCTCCCGTCTCCCGCCTTTTACTGCCCTTTTTGAGCAGACCACACAGTCCCTCTTAGGACCTTTCCTTAAAATGTGCAGTTTTCCATTGAGCCTGGTCTCTGATGGAGTGGAAGTAGATGGCCCACTTCGAGGTTCTTTGTACTCACCCACTAACTGATCAACCAAAACTTTTATTTACTTTAAATGGCTTAGTGGTTTTTCGTTATTTTTATATATACGAATTTATGGAACATATCTTCATCCCCCAAAAAAAAAGTTTGCGCCACCATTTACATCTTCCTCTTGTATATCTACGTCGGAAGCACTTGAACTGCTACTTGTGTCCAAAACACGCATTTTTTCTTCTATTCACTATCTGAACTGTCATGTTGCATTGAAATATCGCCGGTACAGTCACTTTCACATTCAAAAACAAAGTCATCATCACTAATTTCGTCTTCATACATATTTACTATGGAGTAAAAGAATAATTGAATAAATAACTGTGTATTAATTGTTAAAAAACAAAAAAAATGTAGCACGATACACAAGCATTCAGTAGCAGGTACTAGACGCAACTAACTGTAAACATGAAGAAACCTGTCCGTGCACCCTTGGATTTTGTAAACAATAAAATGTATGACTATTGTTCATGGCGCCGCTGTGGCGCCTAACGAGTGGAATTAAAATTTTATATGGCGCCGTAGCGGCGCCTCTCGAGTGATAAGGGTTAAATAGCAACACCAAGATGGTCAAAAAATAAAAGTATCCAACTTTTAAATAGAACTATCTTCCAGGTGCATTTAAAAAAAAAAAATTATGGTTAATTCCGCACAAGAGTCCCAACTGCTCCCAACCGTCTAGAGCCAGTGAGACTATGGCATCCCCAATTTGGGTATGTTGTGAGGCTGAAGGTAGTGAGGAGGGGAAGGAGATGGTTGGAAAATACCTGGCTATTCAGATCTGATCACCAAACACGGCCAAATCCATTTTTAGACAACATTTAGATTCTGAATGGTGGTCTTTCACCAGGGCGATACTTGGAGTATCTACCACTCATTACTATTTTTTACATTATTATATTTTTTACTTAACTTAATTAAACAAAAACACGTTAATGTGTTGTTTTTGTAATGTTACATATCTCAAATGGATATCAATAACCAAAAAAATCTATATTCACTTTACAAATGCCGATTATGCATTGTATGGTCATATTTTCAAACGCCTTTTTCTCGGTTTCATCTTTTTGGGATTGGATGCTTTCTGATTTTACTATAATTGTTTGGAAATTTGTTGTTTTTTCGGCGTGACTCGGTGTCGCCACAGTGGTGAAAGATTTTAGTTTGATTTTATTATATTTCTACATTTTATTGTCAAACTGTATGTGCGGAGGTAGGCAGTGGTCGCCGGGTGTGGGATTGATTGCTAAGCCATGTGTTGTTTTGGTTTCAGGATGCATTCAGTTTGTTAGCCTACAGTAATCCTTGGGCCAGTCCCGTCGGCTGGCAGTTGGAGCCGGCCCGCAGGGAGCCCGTCTGCTCCGCTCTCAACTCTGCTATACTCGGTCAGTACCTACGCTAGCGTTGGGAAAAACTTCAAAGTTTTGTGAATGCTCCAAGAACTGCTAGTTCTTTAAAATGAACCCTTCAATTGAAGTTGAAAACGAAATCGAAAAGAACTGCTACCAGGTAACCGGGGGGGAGGTGGGGGGGTTGCTAGCAATCTGAACTGGAACTGGGAAACCAGTTCCTCACCAAAAAAAAAATTCGTGGGGGGAGGGGGTGGCCAACGACCGGAAACCGAAAAGAACTGGAACCAAGGGGAGGGGGGGGGGGGTGGCCAGCGATCTGAAAACGAAAAGAACTGGAACTGGGAAACCAGTTCCTCACCAAAAAAATGTGGGGGAGGGGGGTGGCTAACGACCGGAAATCGAAAATACTGGAACCGGCAAAATAACTAAAACTACCTGCTGCTGACTATGTGCTGCCGCTAAATGAAGTAGTTCTTTGTAGTCGGACTACGGTTGAAGTGTGAACTGCCGCAAAATGAAGTACTTCTTTGTGGTCTTTGTAGTCGTCACATTTCTTTGTTACTTCAATTGAATTATTCGCACACTCAAAAATGTGTGAAGTGTAAACGGCCACAAAATGAAGTAGTTCTTTGTAGCTGTTCACACAGAGCGGTTACAACACTATTCTACATCAATCAATATTGGCTTTAGCTATTTTTAAAGAACACCAATTGCCCTTACTCAACACAACCTACATAAATCTCATCATCGTCATCTCGGTCCTTTTGTCCCATTCATGTCGGGGACCCATCGCTTCTAGAAGGTTCGTGACCTCCGCTACTTCAGCAAAGTACCCGAAATTAATTAAATGTTTTGAATGTTCCAGAATCGCAGAAGCTTCCACGGCGTGCCCCTCTGGAGGCGTGTGCCGCCCACGCCACTGGCCTGCTCTCACTCATGGCGGCCAGCGGTCTAGGCGCCTGCGCCTTCGCCGACCTGCACGACCTGCTGCGCCACTGACTCGTCGCGTCCGCCTCCTAAACGTATAAGCCGGCGGCTCACTCTTATGCCACTGACGTCTCATAACCCAACTTGTGGCAGGCGGCGTTATCCGTGGTGTAAGAAACAGTTTGATTTTTGGCTATGTGACTCATTACTTTCGCCTCGTAAACAAGCTGGTGACTCACTCTTATGCCACTGACGTCTCACAGTAGAGAATCCAACTCGTGGCAGACGGCGTTATCCGTGGTGTAAGGAACAGTTTGATTTTTGGCTATGTGACTCATTACTTTCGCCTCGTAAACAAGCTGATGACTCACTCTTATGCCACTGACTTCTCACAGTAGAGAACCCAACTTGTGGCAGGCGGCGTTATCCGTGGTGTAAGAAACAGTTTTATTTTTGGCTATGTGACTCATTACTTTCGCCTCGTAAACAAGCTGGTGACTCATTCTTATGCCACTGGCGTCTCATCGCCGAGAATCCAACTTGTGGCAGACGGCGTTATCCGTGGTGTATGAAATAGTAGGATTTTTCGCCATGTGACATATTTTCTCATGAGAACCTGTTGGATTTTCTATCCGTTGCATCTCTTAAAACCCGTACTATCTGTCGTAATATAATCAAGACCTGTACTAATACTTATGGCAGTTTGTTGTGCCATGAATGGCACCATCTTCTGTCACATTATCCACAAATAAACTGTTTATTGTGCCACAAATGGCATCATCTCCTCACATTTTATTGAATTACTATTACTTATAACTATTTTGTGCCGGAAAGGGCACCATCGTCACATAATTCAAAACGATCCTGTTTCTTGTGGTGTTCGGAACCAGAGAGGCCTAATTTCGTTTTCTAAAATACATATTAAATTTGCAGCCACCCTAATATGGGATTGGGTATGCTGATAGATTAGTTAATAAAGGTGAATGTAGATTATTTTGAGACCCTTGATATCTTGACAGCCAAAAATGATATTATGTTAACAGCATTCATATTAAATCTGTTAAAGCATAGTTCATAAAATCTTAAATATTCAAACTCTACTCCAAACAGTGATTAAGACCCTCCAGTCCTGAGTACATATAAAGCAACATTTTCTGTCACATGAGAATGAAATAGTTTCTTGTGCGACAAATATTGTCTGTGGCATAAATACAAGTTACATTATATGAGCGAGTTCACACCTCAGATGAGTTCATCTGTCACATGCCTGAGAATCAATCAGTTTCTTGTGTCACATATAGTTTTGTGTCTTGATCCATTACCAAACATATAACGTTTTGCGTTGGCGACATTACGGATGTGTCTCCTATTAAATCTAACAAGGTTTTATATAACTGATGTATAATAATATCCCGCTGTATATTGTTTTGCTACTTCCAATTTCCAATATCCGGACAGTTGTGCAATTTCTTTCTACAAAGCAATAACACCAGCAGCGTCTCTTCACCCCTCGTACTCCCCGGCTGTCGTATTACCGTCACTCCGATATTATACAGATCTTTCTGCTTATTTGACAGACTCGGCTTACTCTTTATTTGATTAATATCTAATTTATAAAATATGTTGTTATTAAAAAGTGTTGGTGCCAAACAGAGGGTTAAAATATATGAACATTTTTGAAGATGTCTCGCAAATAACTGCCATTTATTTTTGTAACATCAATTAAATATCAGCATATTATAATAAATAGTGTCTTGCGACATTAAACATAGTTATGTTTCGTGAATTTTATTAATTCTCTCTTAAATTTTAAAAGTTTATCAACCCGGGTAGAAATTTAGTTGACAGTTATTTTCATGGGATCAATTACTGCATTATTAACACCAATCCTTACATATAACTCATAACTCGAAATATTTTTAATAGATTTTAGCGTAACCAAAAAAAGTCAATGGGGAAAAAAATTAACAAAACATTTTTTTATTTTAATCAACGTAAATCAGGTTAATTATAAAAAACTGCCTTCTAAGCTTGATATAACAAAACCAAAATTCATGGAGAAAACTATGACAATCCATGACTTGTTGTGATTTCTAAATTTTCAAAGTCAAATGAAAATAAAGAGCTCTTTTTATTGAATCAGTGAATTAGATTCATAAGATCCCCTCGGCTTTTAAATTTAAATCAATGTTAAAATGTATTGAAAAAATTAAATTTATATATACAAAGGATTACTTGTTATTTTGCATAGAATTTCGTAATATTAATGTATTGAAATTTGCCTTATAAACACAATGGAGGAAGACCAGGCATTGTGTGTTTTAGTGGTAGTTAAATTATGCGATTTTCAATGATTTCACTATGGCTTTTTGAATAGTGGCAACATTTGGTATCTTGATATTGTAAATTTCATTTATTATTCTGTCAATCTTTAACTAAACAATGTGTTCTGCATCTAAGAGTGAACTTAAATAGCTACACCGCCTCTCTGTCCATTGCAATTTAAAAATATGTGGCCAAAGTGATGCTTTGATTGTTTGATACAATTCCGTTAATCTGGTGAACCAATAGAACTTATTAATAACTGTATTATTGCAATGGCAATTCTGTGCTGGTTTCACCTTTTGAAGCCTTCAGCATTACTTTGGTCACTCCATTTAATCTGTGGCGTTCAATGTCTTTGGCATTGTGCAAAAATGTGCTAAGTGCGATGACAAATTCACGTTCAATATGAGGATTAAAGCAACATTATTGATGTTAATATCCATATCAGTGTATTCTCGGTGAGTAAAGTAATGTAAACTTTGCATTATACATTTGTTTACCAATTAAATCATCTTGAAATATGCGGAAATTGTATTTACATTAAATCGCACTTAATACATCTATGCACTACGCTATGGAGGTATTCATTCTATAAAGGTGTATCTTTTTAAACTATGACTTGTATCAATTTCTTGCTTTAATTCGAAGTTAACTGGTAACTGAAAGAGAGTTAAAGAATATTGACAGTTTTCCTCTCATTTTTTCAAATAAATCCACAATGTCTATTTCGTTTTCACTCATATTTCACCATAGTATAAGATACTAAAATAAATAATTATTTTTGTACTTGTTAACATTACGATTTGCGACATTTGAGCCGAGTAGCCTCTATTCTATTGGCAAAATTCTCATGGCTTAAACAATAATATTGTTACATATGTTAAAATAAAAAAAAAAGTTAACATAAAATATAACATAAATGCCAATGTGTACGCTCGACATATCTTAACAACTTTGCCAATTTCTGTTACAACAATACAGTGTTGATTTAGATAATTTTTGATTTGTAATTATTTTATATTATTAGTTTTAAAATAAAGTTTCTTATATTAATTTCTGTTTTAGTTGTTGATGTAAAGCGTTCAAAGCTGTATTTCAATTGTGCACTAACATGCCAGTTTAATAACATGCTTTATTTTTTTCAAAGATAAAACTGTGATTATCTAAGAGGGTTTCATCGGAATTTCAAAGAGTTTTTTCTGAACATTTTACTAGGTATCTATCTACTAACATTACTACACTGTTTACCTAACACCTTCTCATATAAATGCCTGGACACTGACATCCAAGATGGCCGCCGCACTTGCAGCCACATCAGAAAAGAATTCCGCATTCTTAAAAAATACAAAACTAAATCCAAATGTTTGAATAAGGGTGCCTATTGCATCTACCTCTAGAAGTGCCCTCATTATGTAGGCAAGCAGTTCTCAAAGTGTGTTCTGCGGAATCTTGGGGTCGCTAGAGTTCCACAACGGTTTCCGAGGACGGCAACACATTGAATTGTGTGACGAATTGTAGGTATATTTGGTGTAGGAATGGTTAATATTCGAACCGCACGGTTCAGTGGACGACGCCAGCGTTCCGCTTCCATTTCAATATTTCTATTCCAATGAAATTAATGAAGATTTTTATAAACGATTTCCCAAGTAGTGTTGGTAGTGCCTTTTTTTTTAAAATATTTTTCACCAAACGTATGGAGAAACCAGATAGTTCCAGGGAGAAATGGAAATTTAGAGTAAATTGTCATGTCAACAAAATTTGAAAAAGAAGTGGTTTGGACACCTCCACGAAAAAAAATAAAAGAAATGCAAAAACTTGAATTTCACTGAGAAAACTCCCTCCCCGCAAATCAAAAATTTCCAAATCTTAGTAAATATGTTCAATATTCTACATTGTTTCAGTGATAAAGCAGTCATTAGTCTTTGGGATGGAACTGGCATTCTGCCAACATCTATCGGCCAATTAGGGTTCCGTGGCCCAAAAAGTTTGGGAACCGCTGGTCCTAGGCATTTATATAGGAGGTTGTTGGTTTACATCCTTTACTTGGAGACTACTTTGTTTTTTTTTTTTATTCGTACAGTATTTTCATAGTCTCTAGGAAATAGAATTTCACGGAACTGAAACATGGTCAAAATTCTATCCAAAATATGTAGTGCATAGCTGCAATATCATTTGTGGAAAACTTTTCTTCTATCTAAAACCTTAGCAATTATAGTTGTTTTTTACAGAAGATCATTTATTACAAGCAGATGAACCAAGTAATACCCCATATTATGTGTAAAAAAGTACTAATGTTCATGGACTTTATATTTTCAACAAGTTTTAGACCAATATACTTTTCATAAGAGGAAAATAGATTAAGCAATGAAAATACAATTAATATAACCATGTAATGTGTAACCAATTAGTATGTTTGCCTGTTATAAAACAGGGGTGTATCAGCTTGTTGTGTAATCAAATAATATAAAAATGGATTTGTCAATAAATGTACCGCTACCAATTGTGAATATTCAGCTAGGTGTATGTACGGCGGTGATCAGACAAACTCGTGCCTGAAGTGTAAAATGTGAATGTAATGTTTTGTGTGTAACAATTATCCCGCCACTAACGTATTTACAACGAGTCGCTCAATCGACCAACTGGTTCGGAATATGTAAACTACGTCGAGAAATTATTTCAAAAACTAAATTGGAATTAGGTTAGGGGCAGAGTATAAATAATACTATTTTGTTCTCAGCCAATCACGACTTTGCTGTTTTTTTTATTTATTTCTTATTCTGAAAACCAAGTGACACTTTAATTTGACAAATTATAATATTATTAACATTTGATTGATTTGATAATGGAACTTTGGAGGTTTTGTTGTAAATAGGTTTGCACTATTAAGAATTCACTTGCATACTATATCATGTTTTAAAGTTAACCATAAAAGGATATGATAGTTATTGAGGCCTCTCCCGCCGATGATTGGCAGCGGGGGCCCTTGCATGTTAGCTTTAAGGTTGGAATATGGGTTAATTACTTAGGAATGTCGGAAAAGTTTAATAGCCAGTGGATTTAATGTTAACAAATGGTGAATATATTTATTAAAATAATAGATATTCAATCAATTTAATTGAGATACCTTCAGATAATGCTATTGTAGCGGTTTCAAGCTCATTCTTTTCAAGTTGAAGATTATACGACGTTGTGTAGGCATTGGTTCACTTTGGATTGATGGATTATAATACGCATGTATCACAGGTATCACTAACTTCTGTAGCTGGCTTCATGCGTCTGTAACTGCAGGGCGAGTCCAGTGAGGAATTAAGGAGAAATAATATTTTCATTATTTTACCATATTAATATGTATAGAGAATATTATAATTATGTATTCTTTTAATTTGTTTCATTATAATCAGTAAAAAATTAAGAGAGAAATGTTTTTATCTTTAAAGTGTTGTGTTTTGTACTACCATTTATCGTGGAATAGTTATTATTTGTATTAACTGGCTACATGTTTGATACAAAATAAATAAACGCGTAATTTTAGCCGCGCACATTATTTCCAATGAACTTCCAAATTTCCCTTTTTATTCGAAATTTTTACATGAATTAGTGGAAAACACTGCAAAATTAAGGATTCTTTAGAGATGTGTTGAGCTTTTTGCGGCCGATCGTTTTGTTGGTTGGTTTTTAAGGCGTTGAGTTGTGCTTCCTCCATCTTCTTAACGCTCCAGAGGGCGGTCGTGAGTTTTTGGGCTAGGCAATAATTTAAAAGGGCTGGAGGGAAGGGCAAAGGAAAATGTTTCAGGTCCCATTTTTATGTTTCTTAGGGCATTAGTTTCATGGTTTAAACACTCTTCAATTGCAATGAGAAATTTACATTATATTTTAACATAAACGTCATAAAAATCAATTGATTAGGATGAAGAGCTTGAAAAATAACTAAAAAAATAGGCTTTTTATGGACTTGGCTGAATTAGTCACAAAACCAGTCAAATCCACAGGACTTGGGGTGGTGTTTGAATAAATTAATGCATGGATTGTAAAATACTGAACGAGAGGAAATATTCATATCGATAATGAAGAAATATTCATTAAAATTTACCTTTTTTTACATCTTAGATCGCAATGTGGGTAAGATAATTAGACAACATTGTGTTTTCATTAGGCAGCGGTAGCAGTTTAATATTATTTTAGGTACAATTTAATTTTATGGATTTTTAAACAAAACGCCGCAGAGCTGACGGTGTTGCCACTGATCATATAAAAAAAGTCTTCCCAAATGTCAAATTAACAAACTAAAACTAGTTTTCAACGCCGAGGCAAGACTTATCACCGGCGTATCAAAATATTCCCATATCTCAGAGCACCTCAAAAATCTTCACTGGCTTAAATGACCCGAAAGAATCCAGTTCAAGCTTTGCTGGATGGTATTCAAATCAATTAACAGAATGGCTCCGGCTTATTTATCGGAATTGTGTATTCCTGAAGATTCCAATTCGCAACCGTCAACCCTTAGATCGGCAATGTCATCGGCTATTCGAAGGTTGAAGGAACCAAAGCGCACACCAGACACTAAGTTCGGAGAGCGCGCCTCCGGAGTGTCAGGTCCTAAAGCCTGGAATGGACTACTACATGATCTGAGAGTAATAAAAGACTCAACAGAGTTCAGAGCCAAACTGAAAACCCTTTTTTTTTTCAGAAAATCATATCTATAATCAAGATATGTAACAAGCCCAATAGAATTTCTGTTCAAACCAAGAAAAACTTTTCAGACTCATTCCTTAAATTCATTGGAAGATTTTCATTATTATCGGTTCCTCATTACGAAAAATTTAAAAGTACCTTTGATAAACTATATTTTAAATTTGCTCTCATGCCCTAAAAATAAATAAGAGATACAAAAAAATATATGTGAAAATCAGCAAAATTTTTAAGTTAATTTGATATAGTAATTGTGTCCTGCCAGAAATGACCTGCCAGGTAAGTATGTTGCTGTATATTTATATAAAATTGGAATCAATATTAAGTAGAAATTAAAATTTGTACAGCGCCCTTGAGGTGATTTTTCTCAAAAACGGCGCTATGCAAATTATCCAAAAATTATTATTATTATTTCTAAAGAATTATATTAGGGATGTTAATATCGGAAATTGGGTGTCACTGCGGCTCCAGTTACCGGCGACTGGTGAGGAGCCGGTTATTTATCCAGTTATTATTGGATCCGGTTCCTGGTGACAAAAAAGTTCCACGGAAAAGGTTTATATATTAAGAAGTCATAAAAAAAACTGAAACCGTACCTTTCCGGTGAAAAGCAGTAAATAGATTTTAGGCATTTTTATTTGAAAATAGGAATCGGTTCTTATCGGAAAATAGGAATCGGTTCCAAAAATAACCGATTCCTCTAAGAAATAATATCGACGGTTCCAGTGACCGGCTTTGAATCGGTTCATTCTAGCCGGGACAGGAATATAGGTCATCTCTAAATTATATCGTCTATGGTTTTGTGGATTTTGTCTGGAGCTGTCATTGCCAAAATTTGCGAAAAGTATTTTGACAGTTTATTCCTGTGATTGACTTATTTGTGAGTATTTTTAATAATTTAACCACTTTTTATGTAGCAAAAATACATTCTTCTGAAGTTATTTTACGAACGTTTTTAATCAAGATTAACGGGATTAAAAAGTATTTTACCAATGTTGGTGGTTAAGTTTGACGTTTACGTAACGAAAAAACATCTCCAAAGCGTGATATTTCTATAGTGAATCGTTACAGTCCGCCTTAGCAAAAAAAATACTCCCGTTTCTTGGTTTTACACGCATTCGACGCCAATATCCGATATGATGAAATTTTTTTTCGTATGATAATATTGAAGCTCTTTTAAATGGGTATGTATGTTGATAAAGATTTCATAGTCAACCGCAGACGTACAAAAGTTTCACAAAAATAATACGATTAATCTTACAGCAGAAAACAACCAATGTATCAATCTAAGATTTCCAATAATTAATTTTAATTTTATTCATTCTTTATTCTGGAACGTGGGGAGGTTAGTGCAATCTCACATATCCCATAAAGTATATCTGTACCCCAGAACCAAACTGCACTAAGTCCATTTTTTGTGATTTTCACTTGTTCGTATTGAACGCTTAGATTTTTACTCTATAAATTATAAACCGCATTCGTATTAGTCATTTCATAATCGTGTTCTTTCACTCAAACGTTTTGATGAAAGAAACGACTGTCACGCTTTAAATTGATATAAACCAAATAAAACCGGTCGGTAGCTGAGTGGATAAACGCGTCGGATTCCCACCTTGTGCGCTCAATTCCTCTGCTGGCTAAGTCCTCCATCATTGCACAACCAACATCTTCCGCTTCTTATGATGGCAGTAGGAGCTTTTCAAATATTGTCAGATTATTTGTAACCTGGGAATGTTTGTCTTTCTTTTAAAAAATAAATAAAATTAAGTAAAATTGAATAATTTGTAATTTTCCCAGAGCCATCATGACGTCGCACAGTTACACCGCGCCCTTCTTGCGCACTCCCTTTACAGACGTGGTAGGCGGGTCCCTTAACCACCAGATATTCTCCGAGTGCAAGATGTTTGAGCTGCGCGCCACTGACTGCCTGGAGGCGTACGGCATCGGCCGGGGCAAGCTGAAGTGCCACGATCTCCTCGAGGATCTCACCGAGTGCGAGAGGAAGGACAAACAGCTGAAGAGATACTTTGTAAGCTCATTCATATTGATAACTTACTACTTCAGACATTTTTAGTTTTGACACTGTTATTCACGGTGGAATTTAACGGCCCTTCCCACTGGCGACCAAATTCTTCTTAAAGTATCACAAAATCTCAAATTCAATCGTAAATCTAAACTTTAAATTACAAAAAACTTCAAATGCGAGGTAACTCTAACGTAAATACATTTTTCTATCGATTTCTGTCTTAATTTTTAATTAATATTTGCTTAATACAGTGAAACTCTCTTATGAGGTTTTTCAAGGGAGCGGGCAAATAACTTTTTAAGTGGGAAACCCTTAATTGTGGGATAAATTAGGCCATTTGTCAATTTCAGTCTTCAAGGGACCGAAAAAACAAAACTTCTCAAACATGAAAACTTTCACTGTATCGTAGGTTGAAGATCTTAACGTTTCTCGGCTACCTCGGAAAGCCGACTAAATTTAGATGCTCGTTATAATGTATTTAGTGAATATAAAGTCCAAATGAAGTACATCTGGTAACTAAACATAATTGAAGCTATTTCAAGAAATGTTTCTATTCTGAATTGTGTTCTCTAACCCGGGCGATACTGAAAGCATCTTTCACTTTGGAATCTAGCTAATTGGAAGTTTGCTCAACTCCGATCTACACGGACTCCTGAAAAGAAAATTATTAACGTCATTGAAATTCTTGCTTGTTCCTTTGGAATCAAATTTGAGCGGCATTGTTCTGTTAGCGTACCAAACGTAAGGCGTCCAGCATAAAGACTATAGATAGGGGGCTGGCTCCGACTCTCTTCTTTGCGATAAGTCTTAAGAAGGGCGGTTCGTGCTGTGGCTTGTTTCGACTTGTTATGCGACTGCTGCTTGATTCGCCTGTGATTCCTTCCCGGGAAGCTGGGGGCGTAGTGGTACCTCTTAAGAAGATGGGTTGAGAAGAGAAAGTCCCAGTTGTAGGTAGAAAAGGCAGCTAGCAGGCAGCAGACACCGAGGCTGAGACAGGTCCGTAGGAAGTGAATCTCGGTGATTGAGTACTTTGTACTTGTATACCTGTACTTCTCTTTTACCATCATAATTATATGTGTGTAAGTTATATGATTTGAAATATGTTTTTTTTAAAGGATCCTTAAGAAAAACATAGTGAAGAAGAAATAGTCACACAAGTATAACAAATCTATATTCAATTCCATAAATGTCGGCAAGTAGGCATGAAATAGTTTATTGACCTATTGTCGCATTCGCCGATATCGTGTAATCATCACACACGTCTGATACAGTTGGCATTGCTGTCTATATGTCGGACTGGTTCATTCAAAGCATCATATCAGTGCTTCATAATTAATGTTTTGACTCTGCCAGTAAATAATAATGTGACTACCTTGAACTGCTTTTTGCTTTACACAATACTTTTAAGGTTATTTATTCCAAGCTCGGAATAACTATGTAACATCATTATAATGGCACTACATCCCACGGTGGAATTTGTCCTTTGCAAATGCTCTCCACCGACCGCGGTCCCTCGCTAGTTGCCCCCGGTCCTCAGACCTTCCACGCAGTGTATCCACCCTAACCTCGGTCTGCCTCAGCCCACTGGTCGCTTCCACTGAGGCGCCTACTTGGCTATAATGTTTGGTGTTCTGTCACTTGGCTTTCGTTCAACACGTCCAGCCCGTCGCAGCCTTTGGGATCTGCAGAATCTCACAATGGTCTCGTCGAATGATTGATAATGTATTTTCAATAAGTATGTTTTATTCAATTTCAGGCCATGAAAACTGAACGTGCAAAGCAAATCAAGGAGGGCAAACTTACCGATGATAAAAAATATGTGAACCCGCTCCCAGATGCGTATTAAGGCCAGTTCGCAACTATTTAAACAATTATTCTTGATCTTGTTATATTAGTTTTTTTCTCGAGCCTTCTTATTATTTAATACTGCAGAGTAATGTACATAAATAAATCAATTAAAAGGTATTTTTCACTCTTTTATTTAGTAAAATTGTTGTCACATCAATGTAAAACTTCGCCAATATGTTACATTTATCAAAGAACATTTATTTAAGAAGTGCATCCGCACCATAAAGGGGTAAAAGCCTTTTGCCCCATTAAGTCCAAACGGGCAAATAATTACACCATAAAACAATAATTAGTTGTATGTATGGAAATATGAACCGAGTTTCCTGTGTTATATATCGTAGAAATCTAACAACAACTCTAGAATGGTGAGCGCAGCTATTTTCAGCTGACGATATCATTTTCTATCACGAGTCATAGAGCGTTCGAATAATCATTTAACTGTCAAAGAATAAATATGCTGGAGTCCTATTTTTTGTTCCATATTTTTCCATAAGTAGATTTAAAAAAAGAGTTGTTAATCTCGGACAAAGCCGGGCAGTGACTACTAGTATGACATTTACACACTTATCTGTGCAGGTTTCCCAAAGAGGAATAATAACTTAGGAACTTTCTTTTTGTACTGGTAGTCTTAATATCAACTGCTTATATGAAATTTCAAGTATTTTTGCGCAAAATAGATACCCTTCTGAATTCTAAGTAAAAAATCCTGGGTCTTGCTTCTGGCAAATGACTCTTTTGGTAAATTGCTAGTAAGGCGACATTACCATGTTATTTTTATTGAAAACATCACGAAAAATATCTGGTCAATCTAAGTAGGTATATTTATTATTTTTTAAATCCTTCAGTCTTTGTTTACGCATATATATTTTTACATATGTATAATTTTTTGCTGTCACAATATGATGCCATGAATTTTCAATTGCCTTAGAAAAATATGTTCAGGTAGATTTATGTACTAGGAATATAGAAATGCTACAGTTAAAAAAATATTCTTGTGTTTTTAACTTGTGACGTCATTTTATGAAAATTATTTGAGATTTATTTTTAATATAGACCATGGAAATCTCTCCTAAACTGAAAAAAAACATTCACGTAACTCATTGTATGTAGTTTGATGTTTTCAAATCAATTTCTGATATTTTCATGTGTGTTTTATAAAATAGTGTAAGCATCATCTTCTGAATAGTAATTTATTTCTCAAATGGTATTTATCAATTTTATAGAACAACATAATATTAGAAATTGTTTTATATAACACTGAGATTAGCTGTCAGCTAACAGTCATGCCAACGAGCCAAGAATTTGCGTTTTATCAAATATTTGAAACACACCGAGCTAGATAGACGAAGAATTAATTCATTAGGATCTTACATGACATTATTATTTTCTTAATTTATATGATTTTACAGATATTCATAGGAAAAATACACAAATATTGCAAACATTATAAATGTTGACATTATTTATTAAAAATAGGATAGTTTTAATTAACGGAATTTTTAAGTATTTTTATGAGCATCAAATATTTGAAACACACCGAGCTAGATAGACGAAGAATTAATTCATTAGGATCTTACATGACATTATTATTTTCTTAATTTATATGATTTTACAGATATTCATAGGAAAAAATACACAAATATTGCAAACATTATAAATGTTGACATTATTTATTAAAAATAGGATAGTTTTAATTAACGGAATTTTTAAGTACAGAGAGAATTCATAACCCCTTAGTCTACATTAATAAACAACTTACACTGATTAAGTAATTGGCTTAAGGGGGTATTTCGCCACCTCTGAGTAAAGTGTCGCTGATTGAGTACTGGTTGAGTAGCGTATATTATCCGTTTCACAATCGCTGAGTAACACTACCTGTCAAGTCAATGTCTATTTTTACAGCCATGTCAATCCCATGATTTGAGTTACTTGACGAGTAGTTACTCAATAGTTTACTTAAAAGTGGTAAAATACTCCACAAGTGAAACTAATAAAACTGAATTGTAAAATAAGGAACAAAACCCTTTGAGGTAAAACTATCTTAATAATGCTTATATAATAACACAATAATATAATCTATTATTTTATTTAAAAAATAAACAAAAATATTTTTTAAATTCACATATAGACAATTCTTCCTTCTCTGATTAGCCGATACAAATCTTAATGCATATGGCAACACAAACAGCCGAATTATAAAAAATATTTAAATTTAAAATATTTTAAAATACATTAGTAGACCGTTTTCCTTTTTATCACATTCATAATCATTTTTTTTAATATACACTACGCTGGTGCAATATAATGCACCCCTTTGGTAAATTAGTAAAATTTAAGGGTTTTATCATGGAACTGGAACTTACATTTCGCAAAACATCACATATTCTTGACTTGGCACAACAACTCAACATATTTTTTAAAAGTATTACAACATTATTATTTAAGTATTACAATCATCAAATTTTACTTTGTGTGAATTGCACAAAAAATGTATTTTGCAATATTACAAAGTAAATTGATAAATATTTTCTCGACAAAGGAATCAAGAAGGCATCTCCCAATAGTAAGGTATACTCTGACCACTGGCAACATTTTTGGTACAAAACAATTTTGGAAATACAAATCTGCTGACAACTGTAGTTCTTGATTTCACCAGTGGAAAGCTTGTGATAGTTGGAGTATTTATCAAGAAATAATTAAACATAGGGCGCCATCATTTTCCCTTGTCCCTCTAAAATTGTTTGGTTGTACTAATAAAATTGGCTTGGTACTTTCTTAGTAAATTTTCCAAAATATTTGATTTTGTTCAGTTTTTAAAATAGCATAAATGATAATAAAGTTTGGAAGGAAAAAACATTAAGTTGAAAGTGGTGCTAGAAGATGTTGTCATAAGAAACTTATGATTATAAAAAAATGTGGAATTATTATTTTCAACAACTGTGTATTGCAAAATCATTACAATTTTAATATCGAAATGCCAATTTTCCACCATTTGTTATCAAAATTTTGTATACCTAACATCACAATTAATATACTCATTCAAAAATATTTTGTATTTGGTTTTAAGATTCAATTTTTGTTAATAATTAGGAATTTTCTATGTACAATGAATATTTTCTAATTTTTTACACTTGAATGAAAGCCTTAATTAATAATCAACATATACATTATGATATTTTAACGTATTAAAACAATCTGTGAGAGCTTAATATCAACATAAAATTATAGTAAAAAAATTATGCTACAAATAAAATTAAACATCAATTAATACCTTAACATTATAAGAATATGTATTTATGTACAAGAATCAAAGGTTTTTCCATTCTGCTAGATACATTACTATCCTAATTTGGTACAAAAGATGTTATTTTAATAACTAGTTTTGTTGAAAGCATTAGTTTACATTATAATAATAATTTATTAAAAGTTGTACTAGTAAGCTCTGTGACATTATAATAATATTAATTAACAATGAATTCAATGTCTTTGTTCAGGCTTTGAGGTGTTGCGGGGTCCTACAGCCCAGGCTGTTGTTTCTGCTGATGGTGTTGATTGCGTTCTGCAGTTGTTCATTTGGTATTCTATTTTCCGTGTACAGTTTGTCGTGGTCCGCCATTATGAAAGAGCTGTCACTGATGTTCATGGTTTGCTTGCTTAGTTTGTTGAAGCCCGGCTGTTGGATGGCGGTGGAGAAGGAGCGGTGGGAGGTGACGGTCCCGGGAGAGTGAGGATAGTTTCCCGAGGAAGGCTGGCTGATGTAGTGGTTCGGCTGCACGGGCAATATTGCCGGCTTCCTTCCTATTGTGATTGGTCGCACGTATCTTTCCGAATCGGTTGTTTTAAGTTCATTCTGATTGTTTTCGCTGCCTCTGTAAAATAAACCTAGATTATTCACATGTTCAATTGAATGTGTACAGTGCACAAACTTATCGCCAGATCCAACAAACAATGTTGGATGTGCAAATTGGTAACTTTGCATAAGAGCTGTATCTGTGTAGTTGGGAGAGTTACTGTTCCCGGTACAAAAAAGTAATTTTTAGTTGCTCTGTTGGCAACCTGCACAAATAGATTTGTAATAAACATTTTCGTTTGGCAGTAGCCTTTTTTCATGTGTGCATAAAATTGTTTTAATATTTGATATTATCTTAAAGAGATGCATTTAAAAATCTTGTCCTTAAACATTTGTCAATAATTTACTTAAAATAAAAAAAATAAAAGCAACAAGCACTTGTTACTTACTTTGTTTTCTTATAAAAGTTCAACAGGCTAGTGTATTAAACACTAAAGTAAGTTTGGGTTTATTTTTACACAAAATATCAATATTTTATGTATCAAGACAACACAACATTGAAAAGGAAATGCGAGTTGCTTTTTATTTTTTTATTAATTGTTTATTTACATTGTTTAACTTACATCAATAAGTACGGTAGTATATCAGTCCATTAGTTACATGTAAACTACATAAATACGTAGGAACAAAAGTTTCATTAGTGATCTCACGGATTTTGATTAAAATCAAACTTGCAACCGTTCAGCTATAATTTGGTATAAGCCACGTCTAAATGCACAACCTCGCTGCTTCCAACGTGAGGTGTTTCTAGCGTTACTTACTATAATTGGTATACCCAAGAAGAAGAGAAGTTTGGCGAACTGTCAATAGAGTTTGAGACGTTGGTGTCAGCTTTTCGAAATAAAAGCAAATAATTTATTTAAAATAATGCAATAATGTTATTTTGATTAAAATCTTTTGCAATTTTTTTTTACTTTGACACCATTTTGTCATTTTTATTACATAGGATTACTCCGCTAAGTTAGCCCGCGGGATAGTACGCTGTGAAAATCCAAATGTCTGATTCTTCACTTTAGATTAAGAACTATTGAGCTAAGAAAGAAGTGGAAATAATGACCGCCAGTATTACAGTTAGTAGTTACCTGAGAACTATACATATATCTAGGAACAACAGTTTTATGACTAAATTCAGTCTCTTATTTACATAACATTATAACACTAATCACAAAATAATATCGAAACGTAAGTTTGAAGAAACAGAATGTTAACCAGAATCACTGGTGGTAGATTGAGAGCCATAGTATTGTCGGTAATAATTGTTTTTTACAAAAAGAGCTGAAACATACTTTGATAAGTGGTCGGTGGCTATGATTCTAGCTTGGTTATTTGGTTTGTGTTCTAAGATGTCCAGACTTAAGTATTTCTCAGAGCACATTTCGTCCAGCAGCTTGTCCAGCTGCAGGCGGATATCGGAGAATCCTGGACGGTCCTTTGGCCGCATCTGCCAGCAGCTCAACATAAGGTCATATCTAGAAAGAAAATATGTATTACTTAATAAGATTGCTCCTTAGTGCATTCAACGGTGTATTTTACACTCGGGGGTATTTCGCCACCTCTGAATAAACTGCCGATTAGAGCTAGCGTATATTAGATAGCTGTGAGACTTACAGATCTCGGCTGCAGTTGATGGGGCACTCCAGCCTGTAGCCGGACTGCAGGAGCTTGTGGAGCCTTCCTGTCGGCACAGTGGGGTAGGGATTCCCTCCCAGGGTCACTATCTCCCACAGCAAGATACCAAAGGACCAGCTGTAACACCAAAATTTCAAAATTTAATATGTATTATCCAAACCATAAAGAAGAAAATTTGTTTTTTTACGTTATTTGCAAAAACTCTCCAACAATGAGCTCTGACATCATGTTTGCTCAGCTTTTTTCTATTGAATTTCAAGGCAAGGCAATTTTTTTTTAGCTCATAATGTTATTTTCATCACGAAAAAATATCCATTTAACTGTCAAAAAATAAGACAAGACACCATATTGTTTGTTAAGAAAAAAAGAGTAATAAAATCTACTGAGAGACAAAATAAATTGTTTGGCTGTTTGATGAGATTTTTAAAGATCATAGACCCGAGAGACCAGAGCTGGTGGAGGGAGCCAAGTCACGCGGTGGGATTTAGCGCCCTGCTGATGATGATTCAACTAATATAACTTGTACTTACACATCACTCTGTGTGGTGTAGACCTGATGCGTCAGGGACTCTATGGCCATCCACTTGATGGGAAGTTTCCCCAACCCCGTCTTCTTGTACATGTTCTCCTGGTAGATGTCCCTGGAGAGACCAAAGTCCGCAATCTTCACCGTCTTATCCAAACAAACCAGCACATTCCTAGCCGCCAAGTCTCTGTGGATCACTCGATTAGAAGAGAGGAACTCCATACCCATGGCTATCTGCCGACTGAATGACAGCAAATCTACCGCAGTTAGGTCGTTGGATCTGTCCTCATCGGTGTCTTTGATGCTCTGCTGTAGGTCGTACAGTCTGTTGACTATCAGGTTTGGTTGGGAGTGGATCAGGGATCCGTTGCAGTCACTGTTTTCAGTTGTCAGGAGTTCGGAGTACTTTATTTGGCTATTGAAGTTTTCGTCATCGGACATATTCACGGAGAGGTTCCTGTCGGGTGAAGAGAGGGGCTGGCCGCTTGTCCGGGATATCATGACGTCCCAAGCCCATCTAAAACCAAAAGTCTCATTTTAATATTTTCATTAACCATTTGCATGCGAAAATTGACTAAAGTCGCCCGATTTTATTTTCTATTTCGACATGTAAATCAACTATAGTCTACGGTGTCAGTCGAGTGCACCGCATCAGATGGGTCCCTCTATCAGTTTAAATGTCAAGGTTCTGCTCCGTTTTTATAAAACAGCTACTATTTGACGATAATAACGCTCTACAACTGTTTTTGCATAGCGCAACATAAATAGTCCACCATCTATAAAAACATTTCCCTTGAAAGCGTACATTGTCTAAAGTTGCCCAACACTGAAGACGTCCCCACGTTGCCTGGCTACCTCGGAGAGCAGACCGAATTAAGATGTTCATTATAAGGTATTTGCGAACATAAATTAAATATTAAAGAATTTCATCAGTAGTATGCTGAGTTGTTCAAACCAACTACTGGTCCTAGATGGCCGCAGCTAATAATAAAATGCGGAGAAAGTTAAATATTTTGTTTGAATGAAGTAATGGACCCACCGCAAGTAGTTCTGCAAGTCCCCTCGGGCGCAGAACTCCACCACCAGCATCATGGTGGAGTGCGGCCGGGTGGAGCAGCCCACCAAGCTGACGATGTGTGCGTGGCTGCCCACCGACTTCATCATATCCATCTCCTGCCGGAACTGCTTCACCTCCTCGGCTGATGGTTCATCTGTTTATATGGGAAAAACTTAGCTTCCTTCATTTGAAAAATTATGATTGTGTTTATATACGAGTTTGCTTCTATGTTCCTGCTTTGCTTTTTCGCTGTACAACTTTGAACTACACTCGCAATCTGAATGTAGGATCACTGGTGAAAAGATATTTGGTTAACGAGCATATTATGTGTACATATATGAGCGCATTGTTCATATAGAGATAATAGCAGAAATGTCAAATATCTAGCTTTTTTCTGTTCTGAGCTTAGAACACAGATGAGATGAAGTAATAATAGTTAAAGAAAATTCCGCCATTATAAACATTGATAATTTTTTTTTCCACTAACGTATTGCTTCATTTTCGTTTACCTTTATCCCTTACCACCCACTCATCTTTCTGATTCCTTCCCCATCTCTTTCCCATTCTTTTCCCATCGCTTACTCATCCACTCCTAATTTCTTCCCCGTCCCTTTCCTATTTGAGGACATTTATTTATTATTTTATCTCAATTCTATGTAATAAAATTGGAATTAACTTTAAAGCATTAACCTTTAGACGCCCAGTGGTCTCGTATGAGACCGCGGATTTGCGTCGTTCAATGCCCAACAATCCCGTACGGGACGGGTGATTATGCTGCATTTCGCTATCGGATTACACTGATTTATGACAATAGTATTCAAAATATGAATAACGTAATAATGTCTTAATGTAATGTAAGTAATGTAAATAACATAAATAATGTCTTTGATATACCGATCCATAATTTTATTTTCGGTTCCCATAAATATTTTTGTCATGATGCGTAATATTAGTGTTTATACCTGCGTTACAAGGTCGACTCTTGGGATATGCGTTGTGTTTTATTACGGTCCGCCTAATAAAACACACAATCTACACCACTGTCACTTTTTCGTCATCTTCTGAACTGGACGGTTGTAATCACATTACTGTTCTTGGAGTTATTATAATTTAATTGTAAGTACATACAAAACAATACTTTTTACATTTGTTTTTTTTTTGTAATTGTTGTTATTTTATGCATACCCACAATTGGCATATGAAAAAAAAGTTTTAAATATATTTTTTAATGCTTTTATTCTTTAACTTTAATGTGTAATTATATAAAATGTGAAAAATTGCAAATAAAGCTTTTGTAAATTATAAACAATCTTTTATTTAGATATTGCTTTTTATTTGACCTAAATAGGATTACTAATTTGAGAGATATAATTCGCGTAGGTCGCAAGTCACGCGAATATTTCACAAAAAATGCTTGGGCAGTGGGCTACCTTTATTGCACGCGACGCTCGAGCGTTTAAAGGTTAATGCTTATTCATTATTAAATATTTAAAAAACAAATAAAAAAAATTCTAATATTAATAATTTTCAATAGAAGTATGAGATCGTTTAAAAATACCGCTTTCTAATGAGGTCTTGATGGTTTAATTGGCAGAGTGTTACTCCCGGATAGGGTAGAGGTTTCGAGTTAGAGTCTCAGTCATGACATTGTTCTTTTTAGTTTCTGGTTTTTTTTCTGTTTCATATTCGTGTTTTAGATTATTATTTTTAATTAAATATTCAATTCTATGTATTTTTCGTAAAATATTTTTTGTTAAATTATTTATTCCTACCAATAATTTGGTTTGGTTGGTTGAAACGAATTGTCACCATTCAATAAAGCCAGCTTACGTAATAAAATGTACCTATGTGAAGAGTTTTCAGACATTAAAAGCTGTGCAAATTTCGTAGATTGAAAGTTTTTATTGCCTCTAAAGTAGATTTTTGTTTCATAGAGAGAATATTGGCTTTCTCACCTTTCAACATCTTGACGGCCACCTCTCTGTTGTGATCGGTCAGCCAGCCTTTGCGCACCACTCCGAAGGCCCCCTCGCCCAACACCTCGTACAGGATGATCTTCTCCGGCAACACCTCGAAGGCGTCGTCCTCGGGCGGGATAGTGAAGCTGGAACCGTTGTCCGCTTCCTTGGGGGCCTTCTGCTCCAACTCCTGGTGATGATTTGTTTAATTAATGAGGTTTCTAAGTTATAACACTGATCTCTACGACAGAACGAATGAGAATTATAGATTTTAATACTGATCCCTGTTTCAGAATGAATATGGATTCTAAGAAGTGACTTAGAAGTGCGATATAAACCGATTTAAAAGAAAACTGAAATTGCCAGCTAACTATGAGACTCCTAGGCCACAGACAGGCCAATGGAGTCGATTATCTGTTCAACAAAGAATTCCGCTGGTTGAAAATGTTTACTCAGTTTCACCAGAGGTAAGGAATAATTGGACGTAGTTATGCAACCCACAATTTGACAAAATCGAGTTTGACATGTTTTCCTATAGATAAATACGAGATTTCTATTTGCTGAAAACATCCAAGCTCCAAATGCAATAGATTTTTGATAATTCAATTTTTTACCAACGTTTTTACTTAAATTGAAGTTTAAAAACATTAAAATGTACATAACATAGGAAATACATATTTTTTTCAATAAATATATTGATAGATTGTAAATTACCTATTTATAAAAATTCTCAAAAGGAAAAAAAAACCCTGATGCTTTTTACTTTACAAATGCCGATTTTGCATATTAATGCTTTTGTATCGTCATATTTTTAAACGGCTTTTTTTCGATTTCAACTTTTTGGAATTGGATGCTTTCTGCATAACTACGTCCAATCGAGCTCACTTCAGGCACACTGGTACGCCTACAGCACCCTTCAATATCTTCATTCATCTTACTGTTCTGGATAATCAGTGGAATCAGGACAAAAGGTTAGTGCACGCCAGTTAGGGCTGTACCTCAAAGTAGCGGCATCTTTTCTTGTATAGTTTGAGTTTCTCGTGTCGGTGGTAGACATAGACAGCCACTGCGATGATGGAGACCAAGGACCCAACAGGTCCGAGAATTGCCCAGAGAATATGACCTGTACCTGAAATATTAATAATATTTCACTATTACACGCATCAAAATGGTATAACAAACGTACCGATAGCACTTTAACCGGCTATTTCTGTCACAACTGACACGAGCTTTAGGCCAGCCCACTTGTACCACGTGACACGCACTATCCTCTTCTTGCAACATTGATAGTAGCGTTGGGAAAAACTTAAATGTTTTGCGAATGCTTCACGAATTGCTAGTTCTTTAAAATGAACCCTTCGCAGTGAACACTTCAATTGAAGTCGAACTCGCAAAAAAGAGATTCGAATTTATCCGGTTATTTGTTCAGTTCTTTTTGGAACCGGTTCCTTGATATTTTTTCGAAAAGTACTAGCTAATCGACAAAGAACTGGAACTGGTTCCTCGCCAAAAAAAAAACGTACTAGTCGGTGGTGATTTGAAATTGAAAAGAACTGGAACCGGTTCCTCGCCAAAGAGATTTTAAAACGAAAAGAACTGCCAAAAAATCCCGTTCCCTTAGATCGAAGTACTTTGAAGTCGAACTTCACTTGAAGTACTTGAAGTGAAGTACTTCTTTAAAGGCTTTGAAGTTCAACTTCACAACTGAACTGCTGCAAATTGAAGTACTTCTTTGTAATCTAACTTCCATTGAAGAATTTGGTCAATGAAATGAAATGAATGAAGTTTAAACTGCAGCAAAATGAAATAGTTCACACGGAGCAGCCAGAACGCTAAAATGAACTACCAACTTCAATTGAAGTATTTGTTCAATGAACAATGAAGGAAGTAGGAACTGCTGCCAAAAGAAGTAGTTCTTTAAGAGTGGTCACAACGCCTATTGACAGTAAGGGATGGTGCTGGGGGCGGCTTTTAGTTGGCTGGCCTAAAGGTCTAACCGCTGGCGATATGTGAGGGTTTTTTTCATTAACAATTTTGTTTATCGTTGACCTAAATGACATCAAAAATGTTCAGAAATCGCTGCTCGAAGTTTGTCAGGTATTTCGTGTTCCACCTGTATAAGTTAAATTTCTATCAAGTTTATACAGCGGATAAATATAATTGTTCTTCACACTTCCATAGGTTTATGTTGGATTAGTAATTTCCTGCTTTATTGTGTAGTTTGCGAAAATAAAATAATATTGTATAGCTACCTGGCAAGGGCTTAGGGATGTTGCTATGGAAATAAATTGGGGAACTCTTTCCACCGGGCGAAACTGCGATAATGTTGACGAGGTATGCAAAGCCCACGTTAGCATTTTTAAATATCACAGATGTTTTCAACTGAAATGCAAAAAAATATTCACTATGAAATTATACATAAACCGTATCTCAGCGCCCAAAATGGCGCTAAACTTCACTTTGTAGTATTCTAATGCGAGCAATACTGCACATGATTTGTCTGTAAATTCTACATGTACAGTTAAGAAAATGTCTAAGGTTTCCAATGAATTAAAAATTTAAGCTGTAATTTTTTAAATTCAACGAAAAACATACAAAAATGTCAGTAAAAATTGCAGTTTGAAAACCAGTACACCCATTTTTGAACGTTTTACCTAAATTTCCAGTAGGAATTTCATAACGAATTTAAAAGATACAGTTAAAAAATTGTAGTCACTGGAAACCTTAGACATTTCCCTAACTAACCGTATAGAATTAACAGATGTATCATTTGTAGTATTGCTTGTATTAGAAAGCAAAATAGTGGGTAATTTTGGGTGCCGACACTTTTAGAGACACTGCAAAACACATATTTTCAATATATTATATACACATAAAATTTATAACGACTCGTTAGTAGCCGATTTGACAAATGCGTTGGGTTCTCACCCAGGCATCGCGTCGTAGGTTCGATTCCTCTCCTAGCTAAGTTCTCCATCATTGCACAAGCGACATTTTCCTACTATAATGATGGTAGTAAGAAGATTTCTAATATGGTCTGGTAAATATGAGGTTATTTTCTATATTTGTGTTGATTAAAATGCTTGCAGTGGTGATATAAATAAATCAAACATGATGGTGAAATGTGCTATGCGTGAATGTTCAAATAAGACCAAACAAAGATTGTAAACATCACTTTTCAGAGGTATTTCAACAGTTTTAAATATTTTTGACCGAACTTTAGAATTTTCACATTTTTAACGATATAAAGACATAAAATCAACAAAAAGCTTCCATCATTATTTCGGAAAACTTTCTGTTATTTGTGTTTGTGTGATATTTTTACTTTATAAATCATTTGAAAGGTGTATTGGTATTATTTTGTTTGATGTGTTCAAATATGTTTAAAAATGTCTGAATTCCGTGTGGGCGGTAACTAATAGGCTATCCGACATAATAACAATAATAATATTTGGATAATTTGTATAGCGCCGTTTTTGTGAATAATCACCTCAAGGGCGCTGTAAATATACACACTTTAATATATCTTTGTCGCTTTCTATCTAGTCAGTTTAAAGTCAACAATCCTGACTACACTGTCTCGCAAAGGTACCTCTCCATGTTCTCTAAGGTTAAATACATTTATTTTTTTATAAGTGTTATCTAACAAACGTATCACTTGCAACTGTTACAGTTCCACGCAAAAAAGTGAACTGTGCTACATAAAAAGTTACTAGAACTAATAATAAATAAATAAATTAGGTGACTTACCCCGCTAACCATCTTGAAGTCAGAGAAGTTAGTGTTGTCAATACTAGAGATGTTCACTAAGTAGTAGTCGGGCTTATATTCCGGTTCTGCCCAGCTAACCGTGATGTCAAACCTGTGGAACAGCCGCTGGGCCCCGTCGAGCTGGTCATCGGTGAAATCTGCAGTGGGCTTCCACTCTTCATGCAATGACACATTACTTGGGGGCTCGGGAGCTGGGAATCCAAAGATTGATTATTTAAACTAGTTTAGTCTTGACACACTTTAAAAGGGTCGTGATGAGTAAATCGTGAAATAGCGCAATCGGATTAAAATTTTAAACTTTTTTACGTATGAGCAAAAATTACCAGTATGGTTTTTGCAGACATTAGCGCCCCACGCGGCGATCTAACGAATCGTGTACAGAAGACGGCTAAGCGTATTAATACTACTAGATATTTATACGATGAAAGTTGCTGCGCAAGTTCGTTAAGAAAAAAATAGTTGCCAGGTAGAAGAGCTGCATTTTCTTTTGTTTTGCAATTTATAGCTTAGCTCTTCGATTGATTGAGATGATGATTTTCACAAGAATTTGGTCGCTAGTGTGGAGGGCTGTTAATGGTAACCTCCTTTGACGGCCTCCATGGTCGAGTGGTAAGACGCTCGACTATGAATCCAAAGGTCGCAGGTTCACCCGGCATGCGATTTAATTAATATGTGTCATCACACATTTAATTCATATAAAATAACATAAAGTATATTTGCGGCACATTTCAGAGTGGTAGATACTTCAAGTATCGCCCTGGTGTTTGGTGACCAGATCTGAATAGCCAGGTGTTTCCCAACCTTCCTCTTCCCCATCTTCTTCCCCTCCCCACTACCTTCAGTCTCATAACATTCCTCAATTGGGAATGCCATAGTCTCACTGGCTCTAGATGGTTGGGAGCAGTTGGGACTTTTGTGCGGTTTTAGTTTTAAAATGATATGGGGAAATTTTGACATGATTTAGAGAATATTTGAAGTAAATTAAAATAAGATTTTTATTTTCACGGCGCCCCTTCAGAGATGGCGCCCATGTTTTTTGCACAGTTTGAACGTATGGTGGATCCGGCGCTGGGGGTGTGGAGTTATAATTCTTAAAACAAGGGCTTAAAACAACTTGGAAAAGGCACCAAAGAGATTGGTAAACTCTGGTCTAAAGGCAATATATAGAATTAACACCATCTGGGGCATCTGGGCACACTCTTATAACCTACAAATATTTCAAAGTAAAGCGAACCGGTTAGCCCTGGGAGCTCCGAAATGGATAGGGTTTCCTGATTACATCGAGACTCGGAAGTGTGTGTCTTAATGATATATATTTCAAGTCTCGCGGCATTATTCTATGCGGGCAACACTACCTGTGAAAACGCGTCCATAAATAGTATCCTAACAAAATATAAAATGCCTGAACAAATTATCTGGAAAAGCTTCCTCTTGCAATTCAGTAAGCAAATTTTCGCAGAGTAAAAACATTAATTTCTACAATCAACAACCCAAAATTATTCACAATGGTGGGGGGCCAATTTATCAAAAAATATGTAGAATGACTTACGACACACTGTGAGGGTCTTGTGGGTGTCCAGACAGGAAGCTGTGAGGAAGCTGTAGAATGAAGTTTTACTTTCCGTGACCATGGATTTGGAGAAGATGGAGAATGTATAGTTGGTGGAGTATTGCAACTGGGGTATCTTCTTGATGAACCGGTCTTTGGACTAAAATATACACAATTAATTAACAAAGCACTCAAATTACGAGTCACCTCGGAGAGCAGACTTCATTAAGATACTCATTATGTGGTACTCGGCGAATGTAAATAGGAATAAAAATACGTGATTGAGATAAAGATATATTTAGGTAAGGGTAGCAAAGCTGCATTTTCGTTTTATCATCTATTTTTCATCTAGATCGAATCTCAGATTTTGTGATAATTTATTTTTTTATCCAATACCTAGTGTTAATTGTGTGGGTTATTCCAAGCAAAGGGGATCATATCATGTAAAGTGTGAGGAGGGAATACCAGCATGCACTAGCTGCAGGGGCGTATATAAGGGGGGTTCAGGGTGTTCAAACCCCCCGGGCGGTCAAGAGCGGTTGACAAAGAGGCGAGAGAACAATAAATACAGACCTGGCCTAGCACGGAACATCGATATAGATTTTATCGACTATTTCCGCAATTTAGAATCGTTCCCGAGCTTGATTGCAGATCGCCAACGAACAAATAGCGAAATATGTATATCTATAATGTAGCTATACCAATGTATTAAATTAAACATGGCAAATGAACCCTTTTATATACCGTACCATTTATATTTAACAAGTTGCCATATTGTCGGGAAAAGTATTGTGTAATGCCAAAGTATCTATTATTTTTTAAATAGATATTTTATTCTTATATATTTTTTCCATGTGTGATTTCATCCTGACACAGTATAAGAACATGATTGGATAATACTTACAACTTCTAATTCAAATTCATAATACAATCCATCCTGCATCACAACGAACAGGTGGTAGGAGCAGGTGCGGGCTGCAATCAAAAGAAAGCAAATTAGTTATTAGTCAATTAAACACTGTAATTGTATATACATGGCCTGTTCAAAAGAAAAGGTGAATTTTGAATTTTCGCGAGCTGTGTACATTTGATTATCGATTTTTAAAATTTTGTTATGTTGGTACACATATGTTTATCACATGTTAGCATTATCAGCCATTTTGGATTAGTGGTTTGTTTTTGACAACTGGAAAGGTTAGTCACGTTTTTGTGTGTTCTTCGATTTTTTTACTTTTGAAAAAAATGGATCAAAGAATAAAATCCATGATTTGTTTTTCCACAACTCCAGCACGCTCATCGTCATTAACATCTTCTCGGCCTTCTGTAAAGCGCTTGTACCACTTATAAACACTTTTTTGAAACAAAGTAGACTCGCCGAATGCCACAGTCAACATTTTAAGTGCGTTGGAGCACTTCATTCCATTTTTAACACAAAATTTAAAACATATTCTTTGATCCATTTTTTTCGATAGTAAAAAATCGAAGAACACAAAAAAACCTGACTAACCTTTCCAGTTGTCAAAAACAAATCACTAATCCAAATTGGCTGATAATGCTTACATATGATATACATATGTGTACCAACATAACAACAACAAAAAAACGATAATCGATTGTAAACAGCCCGCGAAAATTCAAAATTCACATTTTGTTTTGAACAGGCCTCGTATGTATACCAACACATTCATTCAAGCGTGCCTTGGTCAAGGCAGATATGCCAAACCTAACTACGTATGTAAAACCGTATGAAAGTTCCAACTGTCCAGAACTTGTGGGACTTGGCTTCTTCTTGCGGCGCTGAAGGAAGTAACCTTTATATTAAAGTCACTAAACATAGGTAAAGTCATTTCAAGTAACCACGGCGATATTGGGAGTATCTTGAAATGTCGTGATGGTTAGATAAGGTTAGCTAAGGTCTACCTACCATTTTCCCGAACAATTTTAAGAACAAGATGTGTTGGTTTTCAGGTAAAGATTCGTTTTTTTAAGAAACTACTGGTAATAATAATAGGAATATTTTCAGCCAGAGACAACAAAGAAACAAAGAACAAAGAGTAGAAAAGGGAAAAACAAATTAAAATCACATTCTCGTGGCAACATACAGAGACACAAGAACAGCGACTACAGCTTTTGACTGTGGCTTAGTCCAGACGAAAGACATAGAGCAGTGAGACGAGAGGCAGGTCCTTAGAACCTTTCACATCATCCCCGGCAGTACAGTGACCCTTGTGAAGACAATGGGATAGTGCAGAATAGACTTCTGACGAATTCAGGTTAGGTTAGGATGGTTAGTTAGTTACCTTCTGCAGGCCACCATTTCAGGTTGCCTTCGAATCCCATGTTTTCAATATAGACAACGTCTTCCAGGGTGATATTGATGGGAGGTTCCAGGCGTAAGTTGGTGTTGGAAAGGGTCCACAGCTCCTCTGTGAGCTGCGGGTCCCCCAGCTGGGCCGTGCAGTTGAGCGCTGTGAGGCGGACATAGTACTTCGAGGTCTCGTTCAGGTCCGAGAACTTCACGTAGCTGTCATTCGTCTGGGAGAGTTAAAATAGTGAGAATAAACACACGATAAGCATTTATTGGCATAGAAAAATTCATGCAAATACTGAAAACTACCTTTTTACTGAAAATACCGAAATACTTTTTAAAAAATCCGTATTTTTACACTGTAACGTCACAATGTTAAAAATATATAATTAATTATGCTCTTAATTTATTTATTAGCATTGCCACACTACGTCGGCCTTTCAAATTAATTGTGTTGCGTAATTGTCAACCAACTATTTGGTTAATATCTACAATCGTGAACACTGGTTAAATGTTACTTAAATTCAAAAGATATAATTAATTATGCTCTTAATTTATTTATTAGCATTGCCACACTAGGTCGGCCTTTCAAATTAATTGTGTTACGTAATTGTCAACCAACTATTTGATTAATATCTACAATCGTGAACACTGGTTAAATGTTACTTAAATTCAAAAGATATAATTAATTATGCTCTTAATTTATTTATTAGCATTGCCACACTAGGTCGGCCTTTCAAATTAATTGTGTTACGTAATTGTCAACCAACTATTTGATTAATATCTACAATCGTGAACACTGGTTAAATGTTACTTAAATTCAAAAGATATAATTTATTATCTTCTGTATTTATTTATTAGCATTGCCACACTAGGTCGGCCTTTCAAAGTAATTGTGTTACGTAATTGTCAACCAACTATTTGATTAATATCTACAATCGTGAACACTGGTTAAATGTTACTTAAATTCAAAAGATATAATTAATTATGCTCTTAATTTATTTATTAGCATTGCCACACTAGGTCGGCCTTTCAAATTAATTGTGTTACGTAATTGTCAACCAACTATTTGATTAATATCTACAATCGTGAACACTGGTTAAATGTTACTTAAATTCAAAAGATATAATTTATTATCTTCTGTATTTATGCTCTTAATTTATTTAATTGTCAACCATTGCCACACTAGGTCGGTCTTTCAAATTAATTCAATTGTGTTACGTAATTGTCAACCAACTATTTGATTAATATCTACAATCGTGAACACTGGTTAAATGTTACTTAAATTCAAAAAGATATAATTTATTATCTTCTGTATTTATTTATTTTGATTAGCATTGCCACACTAGGTCGGCCTTTCAAAGTAATTGTGTTACGTAATTGTCAACCAACTATTTGATTAATATCTACAATCGTGAACACTGGTTAAATGTTACTTAAATTCAAAAGATATAATTAATTATGCTCTTAATTTATTTATTAGCATTGCCACACTAGGTCGGTCTTTCAAATTAATTGTGTTACGTAATTGTCAACCAACTATTTGATTAATATCTACAATCGTGAACACTGGTTAAATGTTACTTAAATTCAAAAGACATAATTTATTATCTTCTGTATTTATTTATTAGCATTGCCACACTAGGTCGGCCATTCAAATTAATTGTGTTAGGTAATTGTCAACCAACTATTTGATTAATATCTACAGTCGTGAACGCTGGTTAAATGTTACAAATTAATATGTATTATATTTTAAGAAAATGTTTCAATATCAAAAATTGCTGCAGATTTGAAAATATGATACAAGAGAATTGAAAATTTACATGAACAAATCATCATGCAAGTTGTTATAGACGTATGCTTAATCCACGTATACTAAAAGACAACTATTTATTCTTGAAAAGTATAATTTTGCAAAGTGTCACACAGTGTTTGATGCATCCAGATGAAAGGCGTTATTCCAGATTTTTTTGCAAGCAAGAAGCCTAGTGGTTTGAACCACTGTCACATTTTACAATGTCGCAAATCGATGATTAGCGCCATCATGATTTTTTTTACCGTTATCACCTTGAAGTAAGAATATATGGAGGGATAGCTAATTTGTTTTACCCAACCCATCCGAAATTGTAATAAATCACTTTTTCCGAGTTTTTACATCATACACCATGAGAGAGAAAGAGACAACAAATTTCTTGGACCGCTTCTATATACTGTCGCAATGATCTTAAGCTGGCTATCTTCGCTGGTTAACGGCGGGACTCCGCCCACATTTTTTATTATGCCACTAAACTTGACACAACTAACCGGTTTTTTAGGTTAGATGCTATTTTTTGTTAATAAAAATACTGTGAAAAAGTGGCTATACGAATACACAAAAACATAATGTCGATATGTGATATGAATGGATATATAAATACCGTAGCCTTAGTCTTAGCCACGCCCATTTGCGCCGAGTCATGTTAAAATCATCAAAAACAAGTCCAAAACTGACTTCACTGCCTTGGCTTGGGCTACCTCTAGTATACTCTAAGGTTATCACTTCTAATGATCGCCCCTCGTAAACCACCGGTTTCCGGACCTTTTCAGCATTCGATCACATGATGATCAGGTGTTAAGCATAACAGCATGACCTTTATGTAATCGCTAGGGCACAAATTTCATTGCGAAAATTACGCCTTTAACCTAAACACAGTCGATATTATGTTTGTATTCATAATTTCATTGCGAAAATTACGCCTTTCACCTAAACACAGTCGATATTATGTTTGTATTCATAATTTCATTGCGAAAATTACGCCTTTCACCTAAACACAGTCGATATTATGTTTGTATTCATAACTTTCACACCGTGTGGAAAATGAAAAATGTTTTTTTGAATTCCCACAAGAATCTGGGTTGGATAGAAAAAATTACCTCCTGGCAATAAGGTCACCTGCACTACTGTGTGATGTAAAATCATGAAATTGTTAATAACCAACCCTAGTCTAGGGTTCGTTATCAACAAAGATGTGTTTGTCTTTAATAAGACAACTATCAAGTTTCAGCCTATGTTTAAAATTAATATATTTATTATCAATATATCAGATTAGTTTCCGTACCTCTGTCTAGTATTAATTTTACAAACGAATTATCTGTAATCAAGCAAGTAGCGTTAAACAATGAATATGACTCGGACTTAATCAATAAAATCCTTGTAAGAAATTTAAAAAAAAATCTACAAATAAATTCTTTTTCAATAGTACTCCACTTAACGATAACTTCAATCAAAATTACCAGTGGCGTAGGATTTTATTCACAAATATTTTATCAAGTGTTAAGAACCTCCCTGCAGATATAAAACCCGCTTACTACACAAATAATAATCTCGGAAATTATTTAATCAATACAAACGATAAAGATGATAATTTAAGCCACTCTGGCATTTACAAACTTAACTGCAATAATTGTCCCGCGTTTTATGTAGGAAAAACAGCACGAAATGTTAACACTAGAGTTAAAGAACATTTACGTTGTTTAAATGGTACTGGTTGCTCTGAATTAGCAAACCACCTAATCTCATCAAACCATTGGTCTTACCAATCAGTCTTTTACATAAAAACGGAATAGGCATTAGATTAGACAATTTAGAAGCACTCGAAATTAGGAAATCTTTAAAATCAAATTTATCACTTAACCTTCTTAAGCCTCAGCACTAAAAAATGACGCTAAACATCACTTCTTGGCTTTCTAAGACAAGCAATACTACAAATGATTTATCTGTAAATTTTCTGTTAGTAGTTAGAAAAATGTCTGAGGTCTTCAGTAAATATTTTTTTTTCACCGTAATCCTTTAAATTCTATGAAAAACATACTTTAGTGTTAGTAAAAGGTGCATTTTAAAAACCAGCAATGGCATTTTCTAACGATTTACCTAAAATTCAAGTATTCATTGTATTCTCTGGAAACCTTAGACATTTTTCTAACTACCCATATAGATTTAACAGATAAATCATTCGTAGTATTGCTTGTACTAGAAAGCCAAAGAGTGTGTATTTTTGGGTGCTGACCCTTAATAATAATAAAAAAATGTATCCTATAGCCTTATTTTAAATATGTTTCCTGTAAATCCACCTTCATCCCATCAATTGTCAACTTCACCCTCATTTGACTCTACGAATCACTCTGTTTTATTCCCTAACTCGGCCATTTAATTATGATTTTGTATCCAAGTAGCTCCTTTTCCAATAACAATGTAAAATGTCGCTTTCATATATAAATTCAGGATCTTTGTCTGCCCCGAACACTACATTTTTATTTTTCTATTATGTACACTTGTTTATTTACCAATTCTTTTTAATATTTATTTAGTACTTTCAATTGTTGCCTCCCTCTAATATATGGTCTCTCTCTTCGTTCTTTATATTATATACTGTCTCACTTTATCATTAATTTTTGTACCTACATACCTGTTAACTCTGTATTTTTCTTTAGTTATTATATGTGCCCTGACGAAGCTTGATCCAAGCGAAACCGGTTGGCCTTCATCATAATAAATTTTGTGGTTTTAAAACAAAGTATTCTGTTATTATTAATGAATAAATCAATTTTGAAAAATGACGTATATTCTTTTATTATCAATATTTATTTATTTGTACGTTGATATGAATCACTGTTTTAAAATATATTAAATATTGTAGAATACATAAGTAATGTATATTAACCATAAGAGTGGAGACTACCACGAACGTGTCGGGCTCGTCCTCGGCCAGCAGCTCGGCCAGGAGGGCGAGGGAGGGCGGGCGGAACGGCTCCCGGGGCACCCAGCCCACCGTCAGCGAGGAGTTGCTGCGACACAGGAGCGCCGGGGGCGACTCGAACACGTCCAGGGGCAGAGTCGGCAGACCTGCAATATCAATGATTATCATTCTTTTCTGTTATTTTCCTCTCTTTCTCATTCTAGACCATTACTAGTTTTATTTTACACCCTCGCAACTACAATACTACTCTGTTGGTTTCATATCGTTCAATTATTTCTCGAGTGGTAGATTCCCTGGTGTAAGACCACCATTCAGAATTGAACCGTTGCTTGGAATGGCTTTAGCCGTGTTTGGTGACCAGATCTGAATAGCCAGGCACTTACCAACCTTCCCCTTCCTCTCCCCACTACCGTCAGCCTCACAACATACCCTTATTAGGGATGCCATAGTCTCACTGGCTCTAGACGGTTGGGAGCAGTTGAGACTTTTGTGCGGTATTCACGTAAAAAAATAAAAAATATATTGTACAATCAGTAAAAATATTTTTAACATTGTATAAAAAATATTTTACAACACACAAATAAACTAGATAAATAATTTCTTTGCGGGGGCATTTTGGAGAGAGTGCCCCTAGCGACAAAATACCTAATTTTGGCAGGATTTGATTATAAAAAGGGCTTAAGCGACACTTTGGTCAAAAACAAGTTAAATATTCAGTTTTAATCAGTTTTTTTCCTGTATCGAATGCTCTGACTCTCGTTTGATTCCCTTCAGCCATCTAAAATATATTTACCATTTGGGAGAAGGCTTCACTCAAGCGACACAAGCTTGGGACTTTTTATGGCTTTTTTTTAAAGATGAAAACGAGTTTTTTTTTCTTTTTGAGTTAACTTTTTTTTCAAAATCCAACCAGGTACTGAAGACTTACGAATTTTATTGTAAAACAAAATAAACTTCCCAAAATGGCATTTCAACCCTTTTTGCTTTTCCGGCGACTATATAATATCTGGATGAAATATTTATAACGCATAACTACATACATTATAAACATTTCATCGTCTAGACGTCTTTAATTTAATTCGATATCAATAATATATACTGTTGTTTAAATATATACGTGGAAACAGTGGTGGCTCCTGACTTTTTAGTGTGCTAGAATACATTGAAAAAAAAACGACATTATTGATGTTGTAACCTAAAACCTATTTTTTTTTCATAATTTTCCTCTGTTTTCGTATGAAGATTTTTCAAAAATGTGGACTAATAAAGGGGGACGACTCAAAAAAACTCTAAAATAATTTTGCAAAAAATTGAATTTTTGAACAAATAAATACATTTTCAGTTACAACAGCATCATTAAGCTACATTTTTCAATCTTGGTAATCTTCACACTAAACAGTAGCGTTGTGACCGCTTTGAAAGAACTACTTCAAATAACTACTTCTTTTGGCAACAGTTCCTACTTCATTCATTGTTCTTTGAACAAACTTCAATTGAAGTCGGTAGTTCATTTTAGCCTTCATTCATTTCCTCAACTTCATTTCATTGAAAAAATACTTCAATTGAAGTCGGTAGTTCATTTTAGCGTTCATTCATTTCATTGAAAGAACTACTTTAATTTGCAGCAGTACAGTTGCGAAGGTGAACTTTATTTAGGACTAAAGCCATTTCAAGCAACATTTCGATTATCAATGGTGGTCTTTCGCCAGGGCGGTACTGAGAATATCTACAACATTTATAAAAACTTATGTGAATACGGAAATGTTAGAATTTTTTAAATATATTTTGTTTTTAAATGACAAATACATGCTTTTACATACTCGCGACGTCACTATATTAAAATTACTATTTTTGTTACACATGACGAAAGGAATTATTTTTAACGATTGAAATCTTAACTCATTTTATAAATTTAATTTAAAAAAATATGGTAATATAGTACAAAAATACATTTTTTGATATATTATTCCCAAGGTATAAAAAAAAACTCTTTCTGGATTTTTTTTACTATATTAATTAAATTATAAACTAACTTATTTTTTTGTTAATTCATAAAACCTAGATATTTGGAACAATTTATAACAAAAAATATTTGACTCAATTTCATTTACGTAATTTGATATTTATCTGTCTGCTGCCTTTATTTAAAAAAAATGGTTGTACACGAAAATTACAGTTGTCATAGTTAATAAAAAAATGATTCAACTGTGTGGTTTTGAAAATACGATTAAAATGAAAAAAAAGCGAATGCATAAAAACTGAACCGAAAAAACATCATTCAAGTGGCTCAATAGATTTTTTAATTGTTGTATGACTAAACTAACATGAATAATATTTGAGTAGACACCTACGCCCTCCCGCCAAAAACACATATTTCAAATATTTTCCATTAAAAAGATAATCCCCAAAATCTTTCTTATCCAATAACTTTAACATTTTGTTGTCTATTAAAAAAACAAGATGAAAAATGTGAATCACATTACAAAAAGCTTCAGGAGTTTTCGTTTCAATTTCGTGAAAAAAACACCCATCCCAAACGAACCACCATTTTTATATTTTGCTGCAAACAAACAGTTATGTATTATTATCTCGAAATAAGAATATATATGGAGAGGTACCTTTGCAAAACAGTGTAATCAGTATTGTTGACTTTATACTGACTCGACAGAAAGAGACAAAGATATGTTAAAGGAAGTTGGATCGCCTATTAGTTACCGCCCACATGGAATTCGGACATTTTTAATAAACATATTTGAACACATTAAACAAAACAATATTAATACACCATTAAAATGATTTATAAAGTCAAAATATCACACAAACACTAATAACGGATGGTTTGTCTAAATAATGATGGAAGCTTTTTGTTGTCTTTTTGTACAATTAAAAATTCTAAAGTTCGGTCAAAAATATTTAAAACTTATTTTTTTATTCATTTATCTTGTCGAAATATAAAACATGGATTTGTTTAATGTCTGTCTCACTTGAAGATTCCTATGTCGAGACAGACGTAGTGAACATACATCATATAATATTAAATGTGAATATTAATAAAAATAAAAATAAAATAATGATAAAGGAAAAAGAAAACATGAAATTAAATGAATATAAGAACAAACTATTGAAAAACCTCTGAAAAGTAATGTTTTATAATCATTGTTTGGTCTTATTTGAACTAACTAACTAACTAACTAACCATCACGCCGTTTCCCCGCAAGGGTAGGCAGAGGACGGACCGCCATACAACTCTGTCTTGGCACACACTTCTTGCTTCATTTTTACATTCATACATCGTCTCATACATACTCTTCTGTTATTCTGACTCTTCACATTCAAGTATTTGATTCACTTGATCGTGCCATGTCTTTTCTCGGGCGTCTCGATTCACTTTCGCATCATATATTCTTTTTTCACACTCCTTTCTTCGTTCATTCGCTCTACATGCCCAAACCATCTAAGCGTCCCTTTCTTAATCCCTATCCATTACGCTCACATCAGCCTTGTTTTCCGGATATCCACATTTTGTAATACGGTCATGCATGGTTTTACCGCACATCCGTCTCAAAAGATCTCATTTCCACAGCATTCAGTCTACTTTCATCCTTCCTCTGCCAGTTCCATGCCTCACTGCCATACATCAGGGTTGGTATAAGCACTCCATTGACTACGCTTCTTTGGACAATTTCTTATTTGCCCCAACAGCGTTCAGTCCTCCATTAATGGAGTTTCCTGCATTCACCCTTCTTTCGATATCCTACATTCACGCATAGCACATATCACCATCATGTTTGATTTATTTGTATAATCACTGCAAGTTTTTTAACCAACACAGATATAGGAAATAACCTCAAAATCCGTTGACGTAATTATACGACTCGACGATGTGAAGTTAGCTCGGACGGAGAACATTCTCACATTCTATATTATGCGAAGACTTTTCTCGTCTCTTTCTCTCTCATGGTAAACGACGTAAAACCCCGGAGAAAGTGATTTATCGCAAATTTGTATAGGTTTGGTAAAAATATTTAGCTCTCTCTCCATGTATATTCTTACTGCAAGATTATAATACGTATAAAAGTTATATCACGTATAAAATCACGGGATGTAACTTGACTCGCGAAGAAAAAATATTTGTTCCATTTGACGGCCTCCGCGGTCGAGTGGTTAAGGCGCTCGACTACAAATCCAGAGGTCGCGGGTTCGATTCCCGGCGTGCGCAAATAAATTTAATCTAATTAATATGTAAAGACCCCACGGCAAGAACCTGTTAACTAACTGCCGAGTTATTCTGGGATATTCAGTATTTTGCGTTTTGTTAAAAAAAAGTGTGTACCATCAAAAATCCACACTACTTTTTTTCGTGAATGTTATAGCTAACAAACTAAATTAAAAATATAATTTAGCAATGTAATACAATTCAGCAATACAATTTCATTATTGTAGATAACATGTTCTTGTCATTAACAAAATATTTCAGCCATAACCAAATTTGCAGTTCAACTCTTTGATTTTCCATGTTCGTGCCATTTTCAATAATGAATAAACTTAAACTGAATACAAAAAAGACAAAATGTATGATAATTGGATTTAAGAAAACATGCAGTAAAAGCAACATTAAAATTGATGGTGACATTATTGAAAATGTAAGTGATATGAAATACTTAGGAGTTATATTAGATGCAAAGCTAACCTTTAACAAGCATGCTGAGTACACACAAAAGAAAATTGGGAAGAAGATCTCTTTTTTGGGAAGGATTTTGGAAAAACCGCTATTGAGGGTCTTAGAAGCAAAGGCAGCAATCTCCTTCATTTTAAATTATTTCTTGGAAAGTTGATTTAACGTTTAATGCACTTTTCTTTTGTGAATATGTTGATAAATTTAGAGATAATTGTTTCAAATTGTTCCTAGTTTAATGTGCACTAACATTTTTGTACACTTCATTCTCCATAGAGCAATGAGAATTATACTTAGGCGAAATAGATACTCAAAAGTAAGTAAAATGTCAGAGGAACTAAATTGGCTAATAGTAAAACAAATGCTAACATTAAACACATTGATGTTTATACATAAAATGAAGAACAACTTGTTACCAAAATATTTTTCTCACAAAATTATCTACAATGTTGATATTCACAAATATAATACAAGGGCATGCAAAGAAATTAGACTACCAGAAAAAAATAAAGCAAACACACAAAATAGCTTACTAAAGGGTCCGCCAAATAACTTTTTTTTTTTGAAAAAAGGGCGCAAAACATCGAGTGTAGCTTCGGCTGTGTGGCACGTAGCGCCGTCCTGTTGAAACCAAATGTTGCCAATATCCTCCTCTTCAATTTTTGTGAACAAAAATTCGTTCAACATGGCCCGATAACGATCGCCATTGACTGTAACGGCCACTCCTTGCTCATTTTCAAAGAAAAATGGCCCAATTATGCCTCTGGACCAAAATCCGCACCAAACAGTGACTCGTTTTGGGTGTACCGGCTTTTCAATGTATGCGTGCGGGTTTTCTGTGCCCCAAATACGACAATTTTGCTTGTTTACATACCCGCCAAGATCAAAATGAGCTTCATCCGAAAAGATGATTTTTTGGCAAAATCGGCATCTTCTGTAAGTCGATCGCAGGCCCACTCAGCGAAGCGAAAACGCATTGGATGGTCAGTTGGCTTCAACTCCTGAACCAATTGGACTTTGTATGGCGTCATACCAAGGTCTTTATGCAAAATTCGTCTCAATGATGTCTCCGAAATGTTCAATTGTTGAGAACGACGGTGAATTGATGTTGATGGCGCTTCACGCACACTTTCTGCCACAGCATCGATATTCTCGGGTGTACGCACTGTTTTTGGCTTTTCACGCTTTGGTTTATCGATGAGGATGCCAGTTTCTTTCACTTTTTCTCAAGATAACGAACATACGGAGCTGACGGTGCTTCTCTTCTTCCAAAAACCGTACGCAATTTTCGCACACATTCTGCAACATTACCATGATTTTCAAAGTAATGTCGCAATATTTCCCAGCGTTGTTCAAGCGTATACACAACCATATTCGCTCAGCGGAAGGATAAAACTAATTATCTGTCAAATCAGACATGAACTAAGTGTTACCATTCACGAAATAAGCACTAGTTGAAAAAAAAAAAGTTATTTGGCGGACCCTATATATAAAGGGATGAAATCTTATAATTCTCTGCCGGAAACCATCAAAATTATGCCTATCAATAAATTCAAAATAGCCTGTAAAAATTATTTAAAATGCATATAAATCAAAATAATAAGTAGTTTATAAGTTAAAATATTATAAAGTTAAAAAGAAAATGAAATAATTAGCTACTTGTAAACTTGAATGTACAAAGTAACTAAAATAAAATAAATAAATAAATTTCATGATCTGAAAGTGTGTTCATTGGATAGAGCGCACCAGAATTAGTTTAGTGAGAATACTAACTCATTTTTGACAAAAATATTAGTTAACAGGTTTTTGCCGTGGGGTCTTCATGTGTTATTTCACATTAATTAATATATAATAATATATAGTATATTTGCGGCTCGTTCCAGAGTGGTAGATACTCATAGTATCGCCCTGGTGAGAGACCTCCATTCAGAACCAAAACGTTGATTGAAATGGTAGCAGCCGTGCTTAGTGACCAGATATGAATAGCCAGGTACTTCTTCTCCATTTCCTCCCCCTCACCACTATTTTCAGCCTCGCAACATGCCCCAATTAGAGATGCCATAGTCCAACTGGCTCCAGACGGTTGGGAGTATTTGGGACTCTTGTGCATTATTCTATATATATATATATATATATATATATATATATATATATATATATATATATATATATATATATATATATATATATATATATATATATATTTATATATTTTTTATTTTTCTTTAATTAATTATAGATAAGCATTTTATTAGGTAGGTCGGGATTTTAAAATATTCATTTTTAATTGATAATTTCAATTAAAATCAGTTTCAAATTTGGAAAATTTAAACTCGTACGTACTCACAAACGAAATTATTTAAAGCTGAAGTGTTTTTTGTTATTTAAACCCAAGTGCAATTTCCAATAAAAGCTTGACCCTTTTTGTGGCCGAGTGGTTCATAACCTCGGGTTCGCATCCAACCGTCGCGGGCTGAATCCTCTGTAAACTAAGTAATGCGTTAAAAAAAATCGCCTAGAAGGCCCTCCGGAAAATAATTTTCCTCATCTTTGGGGAAGCTATGTGAGAAGGAGTAAACGTGCACAAAGAGACGTACGAGAAGTAAGATATTTTATTTTTAAAGTTTTTCTTTGACTTTAATAATAAATTTAAGATAAAATAGTATTTAAAATTCATATAGTTATACATTTATAGAAAATATGAAAACCAATAACCTTTGAAATATGTAAGGCCAAAAAAAATCATGATAAAAATTTAGGGAGTGGTTTTATTCAGTCAAGGATGAATATATACAGGAAAAATGTTATCTACGGTGCTTATTTAAAAAAAATGGAGATTATTTTTCTTTGAAACGGACAAATAAATTTTGAGTGCCTTTTATTTATTATTCACAGTTTCCCATCTTGTGTTAGCGATATTTTTTATAGGTATAAACCCTACCCAGTAATGCTGGATAATGATTTGCCGTCATTAGAAACAGTTCAAAATAATACAAAATTACAATTCAATATTTCACAGTGAAAAGAAAAACACAATTAGCTAATTTTTTATATAATTCAATTGAATTAAATTTAATATTATTATTATTATTATTGAGTTCTGCTATTTTAAGTTTTTTTTATTTTTGTTTTTAGTGACAGCTGTTTCGGCGTTTAAGGCCATTGTCAAACTGACCTTAAAATACATTACATTTTTCACATCACTTACATTTTCATAAATTTAAGTGATGTGAAAAGCAAGTGGCATTGTTTTTTAGTTTAAAATTTATGGTGGAAAAAAAGGTTTGTTAAGAAATTGTTTTTTACGCTAATAACCAATGTTGAATACAAAAATTAAATTTTAAAAGTTAAGTTTATTATTAGAAAAATCATTTTTCTTGGAAGTTTAATTTTTTGCGGGTGGCTAAGTATTTTCAAGGACTTATATTTCAATTGCGCCTTAAAAATAGTTATTTCCTGGAATATTCCTTCTTGAATTTTATTATTTTATACAACTAAACACACATTTAAATTTAAACATTAATTTCCCTCAAATTATAAAGGAAACGCTCCATCTTGTTTTTTTTTTTTTTTTTAAATATAAAGTTAATAATCTTTATATTTTTTAGCTGATATTTTAATATTAGAGGCTATCCAATGGACGACTTATTCAAGAAGTCCAGAGGTCATTTTTAATCCTCCGCGAACTAACTCGTAGGTCGTTATTTCTAGAGATGGACTTATATCAATGAAGATAATATACTCGTAGTAAATCATATTTTCAAGCTTAGGTTAGCATTTATACTTTGCTGTTTTTTTTCCCTACAATGTCTTCAGTGCCTGTGAAAATCAATAATACTTATTTAATTATTTACGAATAATATAATACCTACATATCTAGGGGTTAATGCTAAAAGTACCTATTTCGAATATGCGAATTATTCAGAAATAGTATTTGTTTGTCGACTTGTTGTGGTGAATAATGGCGAAACAGTATTATTATATTCACATTAGATAGGCCTCAGTTTCTCATTTCTTGAGGAGCTAACATAGTGGATTATTTATTTATTTTTTATTTAGTATTAACCCTTTGGTCCCTGACGGTACAAATTTGTACTTGTCTATAAAACTACATGTATCTTCTATACCAAAAACAATTTTTGACAAATTATTCATGTAAGTACATTATTGGACATTATTTTGTACGTAGGCTAGTTTTAAAGGCTTATTTACACCATCCATTTTTTTTACAGAAGATTTAAATTAAGCTTTAAAGTCAATTCTAATTTAATTTATTAATTCTCGACTTTGTAAGATGTCAAAAATCTTCTGTAAAATTAAAAATGGATGGTTTATCCAAGACACCATCTAGGTATATAATATGTCCTCGGGTAGAGCTTTGTATATCATCAAGATAGCAGCCAAATCGGAAGAGAAATTGAAATAAATTATATTAATAATTTTCAAATGGTTTCTTATAAGGTCTCGGTGGCTGAATTGGCCGAAGCGTTACTCCCAGATATAGTAGAGGTTCCGAGTTCAAGTCTCGGTCGCGACCGTTATATTTTTCTGTTTCATCTTTACGTTAAAGATTATTGATATTATTAATATTATTATTTAAATGAGTATCATAATGTCTTTTCGAAATCGTTGGGTATTAAAAAATAAACAATTATACCCACATTATAAAACATTTTTTTTACTTATTGCCTGACGGTACAAATATGTACCGGGTAAATTTTTCCTACAAACTTTTTTCAGAAAATTCCAAATAAATCGGAATGATACCCAATGTATCGTCATCTCAATATTGCGGTGAATTGTTATAGACGTCAAAACTTCTGAACAAGGTACTTCCTCTTTGCTATCTCCTTCCCCTCCCGCTCCCTTTAGCCTGATTGGGGAGATCATAGTCTCACTGGCTCCGGGCAGTTTGGACCCTTTTACAGTATCCACATTGAAAATAAATAAAAATAAAAACACACTTTTTTTCCCAAAACACCACCTTGATCCGATAAATGTTATTTTTTTTGTTAGCCTTTCAATACCTGTACACAGGACCTGTGCATGTGTAGGTAAGACAACTGCTGAGTTGAGACGAATTTCAAGGACACCTTAAAATTCAATTACGTTCATTCCGTTTACAACGGTTATCATGTGACGAAGCTCCCCCGGAATGGGTACATAAGAATTCCATTGTGGCTTTCCTTTTTCATTTGGTAATTTAATCAAAAATGTCTTTCAAGTAACATTTTTTGTCTGTCAAGAACAAGGATCGGGTAACTTTCAAAAATATATTTATCGGGTAGCAACCGATATATATATTTGGTATCTGCGACCTTACTACCTCCTTCACTTGAAAGTGATAAAAAACTGAATTATTTCTTTTAATATTGTACCATATCTCTGCTTATATAGTTATAGCATATATTCATATTCCATAGAACCTGGGAAACACGAAGTCTTCAATTTCATCAAAGTTGGTAAAATAATCTGTGCTTATGAGAATATAACTATCAATCAGATATTCTGGATGCCGGAACAGGAAAAAAAAACTCTCCAAGGGGGAGATCTGGTGTGATGAAATTTACTCAGATTTTTATGTCGGAAAATTTTAGGTTAGCGCAACTATTTAAGCTCGAAACGACAATTCGATCATGGCTTTGAAAATTTCATATAACCATACGAAATTTAAAAAAAAACGGTTCTATATTATTTAATGAGACGATTAATTATAAAAAAACGAGTGTCGAATCTCGGACAAAACCATGGAGTAACCATTACCGAATGGGTAAAACGTAGAATAAAATAATTTCCTCGTACAAAGAAGTTATTAATACATACTTGAAAAATATTAATAATCTACAACACAAATATGAGACAGAAAAAGACAGAAAATTAAAAGAAAATGGTCACAACCGAGACTCGAACTCGGATCCTCTACTCCAGCCCTGGCCAACTCGCCATGTGTCACGAATAATGTTTTTTTTGATCGAGTACTTCAGAATGTATTTAAAATCGAATTAAGTTATTAAAACAATTTTTTGTTTTTTACCATACAAATACAGTTTTTTGTTGGTCCAATGCGTGTTTTCTTTTCACATCTGGTTGTAGTATTGTTTTTTTTCTTCACAATTACCCTGATTACCTCTGCATTCAAAATATGTATAATACTTACAAAAAGAAAAACAATAATTATGATATTCGTTGTAACAAAAAAATGAAATTAATTTTGTATAATGTTTGTATGTGCGGCCCTTGGGAAAACTTTAGGTCGTCAATACGGCCTGGGGAGCAATTTGGGTTGGCCAGACCCGCTCTACTCTATCCGGGAGTAATGCCTTAACCAATTCGGCCATCGGGACCTTATGAGAAAGTGGTGTTTTGTGTTTTAGATTATTGATATTATTTAAATATTTAAAAAAACATAACATTAATGCTTTGAAGTTATTTCCAGTTTCAATATTAATAAACTGTTGCTGCCAGCTACTAAATAATAACTATTTATTTATGTTTGTTGAGACTTGACTTGGAGATATTAATTTTTGCCCTATTTTGGGTAATTTGCTCCCCCCCCCTTGACTGTTCCATATTAAATAAATGATTACGAACGGGTATTTAATTAATCATTTCAATATCTTCAAATAACAGAAGGTCACGTAAAGTTGTAATTTTCAAGAATATCAATATATAACGAATACAACAACTCAAATTCGGAAAATGTTTGGCTGTTTTTAGTTATATTTCGGAGAAAATATTTTTGGCATCTTAAGTTCAACAAATATTATAAGACCCTCTTCATATTTTTTCACAAGATTATTAAGAATATTGCTATTTGACCGGTCGGTAGCTGAGTGGAGAACGCGTCGAGTCCTCCATCATTGCACAAGCAACATCTTCCGCTTTTTATGATGGCAGTAGGAGTTTTTCAAATATTGTCAGGTTATTCGTAACCCGGGAATGTTTATCTTACTTTAAAAAATATATATATACTTTAATGGTTTTCTTTATTAATTGATGTTATTTATGACATAAATTTAGTTTTGTCCGTAAATAATAATGTAACTAGGTATAGTAAAAAAAAGTACCGATTTAAAAACATTATTATTTTATTTATTTATTTATTCTTGTTAAAATATTTAAAAAACATGGGTTTTGTCCATGTCTGTCTCACTAGGATAATCCTGTGTCATTGACCTGTGGTAGAGGATATAAGTAGTACGGAATACTTTTTTTAACATTTTCAGTATTCGAATGCGCAACGATCACTTACACATCCGAATAGAAACAATACAAAGGCTTGACAGCCCACTCTAGTGGACACAGGCGGAGACAGATTATTGATGCACATATTGATGGAAACAGATCAATACCGTCTCCTACACTGTAAGCATTTTTCAAGCATCAAAGATTCATAATCAAGTATTGGATCAATACCGTCTCCTACATTGTAAGCATTTTTCAAGCATCAAAGATTCATAATCAAGTATTTGATCAATACCGTCTCCTACATTGTAAGCATTTTTCAAGCATCAAAGATTCATAATCAAGTATTTGATCAATACCGTCTCCTACATTGTAAGCATTTTTCAAGCATCAAAGATTCATAATCAAGTATTTTATCAATACCGTCTCCTACATTGTAAGCATTTTTCAAGCATCAAAGATTCATAATCAAGTATTTGATCAATACCGTCTCCTACATTGTAAGCATTTTTCAAGCATCAAAGATTCATAATCAAGTATTTGATCAATACCGTCTCCTACATTGTAAGCATTTTTCAAGCATCAAAGATTCATAATCAAGTATTTGATCAATACCGTCTCCTACATTGTAAGCATTTTTCAAGCATCAAAGATTCATAATCAAGTATTTGATCAATACCGTCTCCTACATTGTAAGCATTTTTCAAGCATCAAAGATTCATAATCAAGTATTTTATCAATACCGTCTCCTACATTGTAAGCATTTTTCAAGCATCAAAGATTCATAATCAAGTATTTGATCAATACCGTCTCCTACATTGTAAGCATTTTTCAAGCATCAAAGATTCATAATCAAGTATTGGATCAATACCGTCTCCTACATTGTAAGCATTTTTAAATCATCAAAGATTCATAATCAAGTATTTTGTGGTCTTTTTATGTTTTCTGGAACAACTGTTGAATTTGGGCGACCAGAGCGTTCAGCATCATCGGTGTTAGTACGGCCGCGCTTAAAATCAGCAAAACACTGCTCTATCATTTGCCTCGATAGAGCATAGTCTAAATGACACTTGTCGAGCGATTGCTTTGCTTCTACGGTATTTTTCCCATTAAAAAGTAATGCTTTATCAACACACGAAATTCAGATTTCTCCATTGTGTTGAAAATTACAAAAGTAGCGTCACTAAAACAACTGTAACTTGTGAACAGTCAGATTGTTAAGAAAATTTGACACGTATTATTTGAAGTTTGGTGCTTTTTAAAAAGCATATGGATTTGTCAATAATGGCGACAACTATATGTCACCCTGCGATCTTATTGAGTGATGAAGTAAAGGCCCACAAGGTATTAATAAATATAAATTCTCACTTGGCAAAAACCTTTTTTTACACTTCTGTTTATTGTGATTAAATTTGATGTCTGCCGGTTTTCGCTTTGATTGAAGCCTTTTCAGGTCTTAGAAATAACTTACGTTTTTATTAAAAGTTTTGCGAAACTAATTTAAATTTATAATGTCACACTACCGAGCGGTTTCTAAGAAAAAATAATCTGAATAATTTCACAAACGTGCTTGTATATTTATGTAAATGTGTTAAGTTAAATTCCAGTATTTTTTTAAACCCTCTTATCGGAGAAAAACATTTAAAGATTTTTTACTTCGTAAAAACGGGCCCAATTCGAACGGTTATGAGTTCCATATGATTTGAAACAGATGACGTCACAACCGTTGTCATCCATCTCTCCACAATGCTCAACAAGGCGCTGCGAACGAGGTATAATGACGTCAGGGGCGCTCAGATTGGTTGGTTTTGTTATTTTATTAAGTTATTTTATAAGGTATTTTTGAAAACCTATTTATATATTGTAAGAATAACCGTATCGTTGCCGGGAAGGCAAAAGAGCTGATGCGCCATTTTGGGAAGTTTACACCGGGACACTTTAAAGTTGATTTTACAATAAATTTCATAAGTCTTCAGTACCAGGTTGAATTTTGAAAAAAATAAAGTTAACTCAGGTAACTCAATGTTCTCACTGAGTTACCTGAAGCAATAAAAAGCTTAAAAAACGTCCTAAACTTGTGCCGCTTGAGTCAAGCCTGCTTTCAAATGGAAAAAAAAGAAAAGGTAAAAAAAATTCTTGAGAATTAAACGAGAGTCAGAGCTTTTGATGCATAAAAAAAAACTGATCAAAATTGCACATTTAGCTCATTTTTAAGTGTCGCTTAAGCCCTTTTGCCATTTCTCCGACGATATACAATATAATTTGGATGTTCAGAACAGACGTTTGTTGTTCTATCTGAATATACTTTTTTTTATAAGGTAATAATATTTTTCACTGGAGTTCCTCATTAGACAAAAAGTATTTTTTTATCAGAATTTCTTGATTTATTTGTGAAAATCTTTTCATTTTCTCGGTTCTTATTTTTCTAGTCCATCACAATTTTTGTATTATCCTAAAATATTTTACTTCTAACAATTTGCAACCACTTCAGTAAGGCCTTTGAGGCGTTTTTTTCGTACAATCTATTGCGTCCTATGTTTTTTTTCTATGAAAGCAAGTACACAATCATTTTTGATATTTATCACTTGAAGGTTTTCGTGCCTTAATATTGGTAATGAGAATAAACTATACAATCAGTAATACCAACATTAATACATACTTCTAATCCATATGGTAGGTACAACGAAAAATCCATTTGCAGGCATACGATTACGTAGGTGACTCAAGCGACACAAGTTTGGGGCTTCTTCTTACCTTTTGTCGCTTCAGGTAACTCAGTGAGAGGTAACTAAATATCTGAGTTAGCTTTGTTTTTAAATCCAGGCACTGAAAACTTATGATTTTTATTGTAAAACAACAACAAAAAAAATAAGTGCTCTGGTGTAAACTTCCCAAAATGGCGCTTCAGCCCTTTTGCCTTTCCAGCAACGATATCTGAGTTTTATTCCATAACTCTTTTAGATACAACGCAATTTAAACAAAAAAAAATCTGGATATTCAAAATAATTTGATAATTTATAAAAAAGGCTTTTCATTTGTAGATGCCAAAGTCCAACTGAATCCGGGTAATTGGGACTCTTGTATCGTTTTCACATAAAAAATAGCCATTAAAAAGTTATTCCGTTTAGTTAGCTAAAAAAAAACTATATTTTTTCGAGACAATATTTTTTTCCAGAGCGTGTCCGTGAGTATGTAGCTTCAATATACTCAGCATAATCTGGATTATACTTAATCCGCAGTTATTTGATGAGTTGGAATTGTGTAGACTGGAGGTGTGGGTGAACTGCTGTAGCCCATTCCCACTCTCCCAAAAATCGACACTCCCACCCATTGCTTAATTCCAACAGCATACATCCGAAAACTCTCCCAAAATACGCCTTTTTTCTCCTACATTTTTCATGTTTTCTGTGAGTTGAAATTCATTTTAAAAAAGAATGTCGCAATTGTTTTAACTTAAGATATATATAATTTTTTAAATAAATATTGTTGAATTATCACAATAATATTAATGATATGAATTAGAAAATCATCGATACATTTTTTAAAATAATAATTAAATTTTAATTGATGTTTTTTGCAAACACATTTATTTTACTCGCCGCAAGTTAAGCGTATAGCTGTTGGTTATTGGATGATTAATAACATGATCTTGTGGTAAGTAATAATGATGAAAAGTGTAAATAATGATTTAACAAACCATTAAATAACGAATATTCTAATTTTGATTTAGAAATGAATTTTACAAATAATTAATACCATATTAAATTTATAATAATTGGTTAAAATATCATCATTATTCAAATTCAAAGCCTTAATCTAAATTTAAAATTGTTTTGTTGTTTTGTGTTCTGTTGGTTGGAGTTTGTTATTGCATAATAATATGTTGTATCACGTTATACCTAGATTAAAGTAATAATGTTTAGCCGTGGTGGGTCTCAAAATTAGTATGGATATTAATCCCTTTGATGTAAACCAGTTGCTAACCGAATATAACAGGTAATTTTTTACAATAAAATATTCCTTGTAAATTTGGAAAATGGCATTTTGCTTGTGTAATTTTGTTACTTGTTTTTATTTTGGTAATAGTGCTCCAATCAAACATGTTCTTGAAAGTTTGATGGGGGTAGCGATCATTCTGGATTCTACACGTGTGTGTGTGCAACATTTTACTATTTAGCTACTTAATGATGTACTCTGCATGCCAATTTATCAAAACATTAAAATAGGCACGAATAATTTAATTGATAGTCAACCCCATGGGTGTAAGGCGACATAGCACTCCAAGGATGGGGGTTTGCCCGAATTCGCTGTTGAATTAATTCTGATGAATTTGCAAAGTAAAAGAAAACCGGCATTTTTAATTGGTCTCATTCTTCAATCTTCATTTAAAAAATATTAATATATTTTTCAAATTTTTTCTTCAGATTTGACTGCCATCTTTGTATATAATATATCAGAATAAATTTAAAAAAATTATATTAATAATTTTCAAATGAAGATTGAAGAATGAAATCGATTAAAAATTCCGGTTTCTTATAAGGTCTCGGTGGCTCAATTGGCAAAAGCGTTACACCCGGATAGAGTAGAGGTTCCGAGTTCGAGTCTCGGAAGATTATTGATATAATTTCAATAATTAATATTAAAAAATAATAACCATTAAAGCTTTAAAGTTAATTCTAATTTGACATTTTTATTATTTAAAAAAAATCTTCTCAAATCCCTACCTACCTAATAAAGTACTCACCTATGATGTATTTTAGCAGACATTATTCTATATTTGAAATGGGTGGATTAAAGCAACTGATATTTTTTTGTGGGAAGTCATGTTACAAACCTTTATTTTTCACGGGTAACAAGTAGTTTATACTATTAAGTGAAAAAAATAAATAAATGCATTACCTTCGTGTTGGTCGACAGTTTCTTGACATTCGGACAGGGCCTAGAACGAAAAAAAATCGTCTGTAAAACCAGTGGTTAAAATGGACGAAATCCATGAAATATTATTATTGGTATCACAATTGATGTTAAGTCGAACACAGTACTCACACAGATGCATTGAATGCATTCAGCAATTTTCAAATTTGTATGCAGAATGTAAGTAAGTCCAAAATCATGGTGTTTGAAAGAGAGAGTGCGAAAACAGAGTGCAATATAGTTGTGAATGATGAATACTTGGAGCAAGTGGATGAGCTTGTGTATTTAGGAAGTATGTTCTAGAGCAGTGTTCCGCAAACTTTTTCTGTTCAAGGTACACCTATCAAATCAAGAAATTTTAGAGGTACACCAAAGAAAAAAGCAGTGTGTATTTAATATTTATTTATTACTAAAATCAATTTACCTAATATGAAAAGATGTTTAGCGAGAAATGTGAGCCTGTTTAACTGAGCACAGGCAATCAAAATTTGGAGCAATCGTTGATTAGGCTGCTCCCATCTCTTCATTGATCGTCCTCGGGCGTTTTTTTTTCGATTTAAAAGTAGTGAGAATTGAAAATCCCAATTCGCATAAGTAGGTTGTAAAAAAATGGTAATATAATTGCAACAGCACGCTTTGAAAGCAGTGGATACTCATTTTTTTATATGCAGCCAAAAATGTGCTAGCTCTACTTCGGAAAATTTTAGTTTTAATGTCCGATCAGTTTTTAACTCCATGAATTCTTCCTGCTCGTTTATCGGTAAGTGTCCAAGAGAAATGTTATCCGAGAGTGGATTTCGTACCCAGTCCATAGGTTGCAGGTCACACCTTAGGACCTCACAAAACCTTACCTTTTTTCCGCGGCACACCAACTCATGACCACGGTATACCAGTGTGCCGCGGCACACGCTTTGCGGAACAATGTTCTAGAGAGACGGAAAGGCTGATAAGGATAATTAAAGGAGGGTGAATACAGGAAACTCCATTAATGGAGGACTGAACGCTGTTGGCGCAAATAAAAAAAACGACTAAAGAAGCGAAGCTAGCAGTCCACAATGGAGTGCTTATACCAACCCTGATGTATGGCAGTGAGACATGGAACTGGCAGAGGAAGGATGAAAGTAGACTGAATGCTGTAGAAATGAGATCCCTGAGGTGTACATGCGGTAAAACCACGTATGACCGTGTTAAAAATGTGGATATCTGAAAAGAATGCAAGGCTGGTGTAAGCGTAATGAATAGGATCAAGAAAGAGACGCTTAGATGGTTTAGGCATGTAGAGACGTAGATGACGCGAAATTGAACGTAAGAAGTTAGGGACGCCCGAAGACAACATGGTACGATCAAGTGAACCAAATACTTGAGTCGGGCCATGTGAAGAGTCAGAATAACAAAAGAGTGTGTATGAATGTGAAAAAAGCAAGGAGTGTGTGCCAAGACAGAGTTGTATGGCGGTCCGTCCACTCTGCCTACCCCTGTGGAAAAACAGTAGTTAGTTAAATTTCGGTTTTTACAGTTTACAATAATAATTTAAAGAAACTATTCAAAAGTTTTCACAAACTTTTGTATTTTCAAAACACATGTACAAATGTTTACACTTGTTATTCCTTTTTTACTAATAAACAAGACAAAAGGCAATTTCTCAGTGATTTCGCGAGTATATATAATTGTACATATGCACCAATACACACAATCCTACGTATGTGTTGTTTGCCTCAACTCTTGTTGTGCGACCTAACATATCGACTATTTTAGGAAAAAGGCGATAACCCTCATGTTTTGTAATGGTTACCTTGCTCACCCACAAAACATCCCCGAGAAAGGATTAAGGCCACAAAATTCTAATTCATTTTAAAAGTTCAGTTTTTTTTAACTTTTATTTAAGAGCATCCCAAATTTACAGGGAGGAAAGACGACTTGACCTAGATCTTTGAGATCAGCCTTAATTATTAATGATTCATGTTTCATCCTCCAAATATCATTAATTAATTAAAACTGTAAATTTGTAACCAGCCCTTTCTTGTCCCGAAACAATATATTTTATTATCATAAAAAAACTCACTCATGAAACGTTTTTAGCTACTCATGTAAAAGGTTGATATTGAGGGGAAAATCAACCTTTTTCGTATACACAGTCCAGCGTTATGTTTTATCGCCTGTTGAAAAAATAGTATTCGCTTTGTTAAAGAATTCGCTTGAATAATATTCTCGCAAAGGCGATATTTTTAAATTTCAAGATTTTTTCTAACAGTCTGAAAAAAGGCAGTTTGCGAGAGAACCTGTTAACCTTGGAGTAAGAATATATATGGAGAGAGAGCTAAATGTTTTTACCCAACCTATACAAACTTGCGATAAATCACTTTCTACGGTTTTTTACGTCGTACACCATGAGAGAGAAAGAGACAAGAAAAGTCGTCACAAAATATCACAGCACTTGTAAGTATGTAAGGATGTTCTCCGCCCGCGCTAACTTCACATCATCGAGTCGCATAACTTACGTCAACGGATTTTGAGGTTATTTTCTATATTTGTGTTGGTTAAAAAACTCGCAGTTGTCATACAAATAAATCAAACATGAAGGTGGTATGTGCCATGCGTGAATGAAGGCTAAACAAATATAATAAAACATCACTTTTCAGAGGTATTTCAACAGTTTTAAATATTTTTGACCGAACTTTAGAATTCTCAAATTTTAATTATATAAAGATATAAAATCAACAAAAAGCTTAAATCATTATTTAGGCAAACCTTCTGTTATTGGTATTTGTGTGATATTGTCTTTATAAATCATTTTAATGGTGTATTGAAATTGTTTTGTTTAACGTGTTCAAATGTGTTTATTAAAATGTCAGAACTCCATGTGGGCGAAAACTAATAGGCTATCTAACATCCTTTGACATATCTTTGCCTCTTTCTATCAAGTCAGTATAAATTCAACAATACTGACTTCACTATTTCGCAAAGGTATCTCCTCATGTAAATTCTTACTCCAAGCTGTTAACTAAATGTCGAGTCATTCTGAAATATTGAGTCTTTTGCGATTTGTTAAAAAAAATTGTGTACCTTCACAAATCCACTAACTATTTTTTATGAATGTTATAGCTAACATACTAAATTGAATGTGTAATTTAACATTTTAATGCATTTCTGCAATACAATGTTATTATTGTAGATAACATGTTCTAGCGATTAAAAAATATTTCAGTTATAGCAAAATTTGCAGTTGACATGTTCAACTCTTTGGTTTTACATGTTTGTGCCATTTTTATGGTCTGAAAGTGTGTTCATTGTTCAGAGCAATAATATACACGAGAGAGCGCTGTAGAGAGAGCTGTTGTCAGTTTGGACGAGCTTTGCCGGACTCGGATAGACCTGGGTGTGGCTAGGACTAGGGCTAGGGTATTTATACATCCATTCATAGCACATGTCGACATAATGTTTTTGTTTATTCGTATAACCACTTTTTCACAGTATTGTTAAAAAAATAAAAATAACACGTTACCTAATAAACCGTTGAGTTATGTCAATTTATTTCGCGTATCACAACGTGTGGACGGAGTCAACGGAGACGCGGGACACGAAGAACATTCTAACAATACTTTGAAGCGGTGTGATAATTTGGGAAAATTTGTTGTCTCTTTCTTTCTCACTGTGTACGACGGCGTGAAAACCAGAAGAAAGTGATTTATCCCAAATCTGTATAGGTTGGGTAAAAATAATTAACTCTCTCTACATATATTGTTACTTCAAGGTTCATTGGATAGAGCGCACCAGAATTAGTTTAGTGAGAATACTAACTCATCTTTGACAAAAATGTTAGTTGACAGGCTCTTGCCGTGGGGTCGTCAAATGTTTAGGTTGTGTGCAAATAAAATTGCGTCTTTTACTTGAACTGTTTGAAACACATTTATAATCAGTTAATTAGATTGCACTCTATAAAGCAGAAAATCTATGTGTATAAAGCAGCAAAAAACTGGCATGTAAATATAAACCACTATGTATTTTTTTACAACAACATAAAATATATGTCAACCCAGTTACCAAAAAATAAGACACAGTAATGTTTATTCCATATTTTTCAATGGTTTAGTAGGATATATTTTTTCAAAGGGTGATAAAACTAGGGTGAAGTCAATATTCAAACGATTTTTTTGTTCTCATTATATTTTGTAAAGCATTTATCAAAAAGAATATAACAAATTTCCGTAAAGAAATTTTAATTAATTACACATCGGTATACGGTAATCAGGATTATAAAGCTGGGTTATAACTTGTGGTAAACAAGAATAAAACGAGAAAAATAAAATAGAAAGAAATAAATACAAAATATTTAAGAAATAAAGTTGTTTTTCAAAAAAGTTGGATGTTTCAAAAAGTTATAAAAAATCATTATTATTAGCAAATCGACACTTTGCACTACACTTTTTTGCAAGAGCTCCTTTTAGCGCAGCCCTCTGCTGTAGCTCTAAAGCCGCCTTAGTGAAGCGCTCACTCAGTTCCTCTTTCTCCGCCAGCGTCTTGTCATATCTCTGCTTCAACACTTCAAAATCCCAGGTCAGCTTCTCGTACAGCTTCTCCATGTCTGTGAGCTGGCTGGTCTTAGCGGCCAGAGCCGTTCTGTCTCTGTCTGCATTGCAAGCCCTTCTCCTCACGTCTGTCAGTTCTTCCAGGGCCACGGCCAGAGGATGGGCCAGTTTATTTTTTGCTGCGAGAGCATCTTTGGCTCCTTTGTCCGCCCTTTCTTTGGCGTGTTGCAAGTCTTCCATTTGCTTTCTGAGTCCGTTCAAAAGGCCCAAATTGTTGAGCGTGATGTCGTTGTAATAGCTCTTCAAATCGTCGAAGGCTTTCTCGTGGGTGCGTACGATTTCCTGTAGCTGCTGGTTTTTTCCTTTCTTCGACTTCTGCGAGGTCTGTGCGGCGGGCTGTTTCGAGCTTTGCTAGCGCTACCTGTAGCCTATCCTCAGCGCTGTCGACGAGCTCTCTGATCTTCTGTTCGAAGTCTGCTCTTGCGTTGTGTAAAGTTTCCGCGGCGGCTAATTTGTTTTTTCTTAATTCTTCTTGTGCCGCTAGCTCTTGTTCTTTGAGCTTCGCGCGTAGATCTCTCTTGTCTTGTAGTAGTTGGGATTCCTGCGCGGCGTGTTCGGCTTGGGCATTGCGCAGAGTTGCCTGCGATTCTGCTCTCAGATTGTTCAGTTCCTCATTTTGTTCATACTGTAGATATTTAGCTTTCTGATTTTGAAACTTTTGCGTTTCCTGAGACGCTTCGTTTTCTTCTTCTCTTTCCCTCTCCTTGTTTCTAGCTAAGTTCTGTAATTCTTCTACTTGGTTTTTGGAGATTTCCCAGAATGTAGATATCTTATCCCGCTCCACTTGAAAATAGTTTCTTTCCTCGCGCTCCCGATCTAGTTCCTCCTTCACTTTCAGTATGAAGGCCTCGAGCTGTTCCCGGGTCAGGTCTACCGTGTTGACTCCATCAATTACAATGGCAACTTTTTTCTTTTCTTTTTTCTTTTTACCCATTTTGGTTTAGTTAATTAAGGCAAGATCAATTTAAAAAAAAACGAGATAAAAAATATTAATATTCACAACACGTACAGCACATAAAATAGTTTAGCAAATATATTATAATATAAACCCTAAAAACCCACTTGGCGACAGCATGAAATTATTTCATTTTATCTGACATAATGTCAAATTCTAATAAAAATCATTTTTCTCAATTTGAAAATAGGAGTAAGGTACCTACGTGTTGAATTAAATACACATCTGAATTCTCCGGAGTCAGTCTAGATATTAGAATAAAAATATAAATCCCCAGTTTGACAATAAAATATAGAAAAATAATAAAACCGATTATTTTCTTCATTACTTTGACAACACCGAGTAACGCCTTTATAAAAGTGTTTTATTATTATTTAAAGTATTTCAGAAAGATTGTGGTAGATTGGATGTGAGGTTATGTTTGACTCCTGAACTTGACAGCTTGTCATTTGACCAGAATAACGGTAAAACACAACTATTCAACTTTTTGAATGCTTAAAATTGTAAAGAGACTCACCCATTCGCGTTACTTGTGCAGTTAGACCCATGTCAAAAACCATTCATACAAACGTCCTTTAAGTATTTCTTAATTGCTTCTTTTAATGTCTTTCTGTCTCTTAAATTGTATTGTAAGGGCCGATTTCTAAATTCCTTTGAACATGAATTATCACTTATACCACATGTTGGACTATGACCATTTACGGCTCTGTTCTACCCTCAAACCCATTTTCTTCCAACATTACTATCCAGATCGCACTGCCGTGCGGTACATAAATATCTACAGTTAAAGGTTTAAATATTGTACTCTATAAATTCTTCCAATAAAAAATATGCAAGTAAAGTGATTATATTTTATTCTACATCCCGGAACAAAAGCGCGCCTTACCCAAGGAGCATCTGTCGAGTTCGTCAGCGAACATTACAAAATGCGTCTCTATTCTACCTAGTTTTTATTTTTATTTAATATCAAACAAATGGCCTCTATGATAAATACATTAAAAACACACTTTTAGCGTAATCTCCTTTATACCATGACCTTACACTCTAACACAGCGTTATTTAAAAAAAAACGTATATTAAATAACCTTTGAATGTGCTATAGAATCATCTCCTTTTGGAAAAAAACTATTAATGTCTGAACACAGCGTATACATAACATGAAAAATTTGCGCCTGATCCATTTTAAAGTGGCATCCTTTTAATTTTGAACCATCTTGGTGTTACCATTAAAGCCTGATTCACACCAACGTCCGGTTCCGCTCAGTGCCGATATTGTTCCGCAAGAAAACTTATTGATATGGTATGAATGTCAATCAAGGAGTATGTGCCAAGACAAATTTGTGTGGCAGTATATCCTTCTGCCCACCCTTGTGATATTTAACTACTTATTTAGTTAAATAATTATTTTGAAGTCTAAAAATACTAACATCGCAGATTTTTTTATCAAAACCATTTTTTTTATCACTAAATAATATTTTTATTAATTATTAATTATTAAAAAAATCATTTAGTGATAAAAAAATGGTTTAAAAAAAACTGCGTTGTAAGTATTTTTACACTTCAAAATAATTATTTAACTAAATAAGTAGTTAAATATCACAAGGGTGGGCAGAAGGATATACTGCCACACAAATTTGTCTGCACATACCCTGATTGATATTCATACCATATCAATAAGTTTTCTTGCGGAACAATATCGGCACTGAGCGGAACCGGACGTTGGTGTGAATCAGGCTTTAAAGCCACTGTAACGAGCGCAGCGCTCCACATTAAAAAAATATTTTATTAAAACAAATTTATAACTTTATTCCACTTTTCTCTTTTTTTTTTTCTGGACAGGTCTAGCTAGTCAAAAAATAAAAACAAGTGGAATAATGTTATAAATTTGTTTTATTAAATCATTAAAATGGAATTCCACCATGAATTGACAGTTACAAAATTAGAAACAATTTTAAAAATGTATTTATCAGACTGCACTGCAAGATACTAGTGGCAGATCTAGTTTTATCATTATTCTTATTATCCACTGAAGAAACAAACCGACAAAATAGATACTATATTTCTATGTGTTCTGGGCGTGTCTGTGAGCCCAAAGTCAGGTCAAATTATCAGACTTCCGGTGAAATTTATGAAACATTGCATTGAGCAGAAACCGTCTGGAGCCAGTCGAACTATGTCATCCCCGATCGGGTATTTTGTGAAGCTTAAGTTAGTGGGGAGGGAAAATAGATGGGGAAGAGAAAGGTTGGTCTGGTACCTGGCTGTTCAGATCTGGTCACCGAACATGGCTAAAGTCGTTTCAAGCAACGTTTCGATTACGAATGGTGGTTTTTGGTCATATATATATATATATATATATATATATAAGTATATATATATATATATATATTTTTAAAGAAAGAAAAACATTCTCGAGTTACGACTAAGCTGACGATATTTGAAAAACTCCTACCGCCATCATAATAAGTGGGAAATGTTGGTTGTGCAATGATGGAGAACTTAGCCAGCAGAGGAATTGAACCCACGACGCCCGGGTGGGAATCAGACGCGTTTGTCCACACAGCTACTGACCGGTTTTATACGAATTAAATGTGAAAGCACACATATTAAATAAATTTAAAAAACTTGCGCGCGCTTAGATTTGAATCCGAGACTACTGAACTCGTAGTCGAGCGTCTTAACCACTCGACCACGAAGGCCGTCAACACTACACACTGCAACGGTTGGTAGCTTAGCAACAACGTTCAATCAAGATACAAAGCCCAGTTGTTTTCTGTCATGCTTTAGAGTTTTTTTGCTTGAAATAAATTTTTATTAGAGTTTTTAAAAAAAAATAAAAAGTTATTTTGAAAAAATAATTTTATTTTTCTTCTTTCTTTTTTTAAATTATAATAAAACATAAAAGTGCACAAGTTCTGGCAACTTAATTATAATTCCAAAGAAACGTAGGGAGTAGTAGTGATATAAATAAAAGAAACATAACATAAGATATTATCTTATGTAGATTTCCTAAATCTTCTTCCTTGGGCCTGGCTTTGACTTATTTTGGGTCGGTTCAATTTGTATTTTTCGTATTATGTACGAGATGACGGCTACTTAATACGACATACATTTAAGAACGCGAATAATTCGACTGGATAGCGGAATAATCTACCCGTATCACTGCCGAAGAGCGATGCCGGGGGCGGGGTCTTTGCTAGGTACTAGTCCACCAGTCTACATTTCCATAATCGAAGCCACTGTAGGTTCAGTGGGGGTAATACATACATACATATTTTTTTTACAATAACTCCACACAGGAGGCCTTGAGGAAAACAATTTCCCTCAGGGCCTGCTGTGTGGAGGCCCATGTTGAAGGAGGGAGGAAACATAGAGGCCGGCAAATCGTTCCATAGCCGAGCTGTTGAACATAAGAACGAGTCGTAAAAGCGACCCGTTCTCATGTATATTTATAGTTTTTGTGTTTAATTTGTAGAACTCCATTTTAATTTTTTAGTTTTTATTTTAGTTTTTAGACAGCTGTTTCGGCGTTTAAGGCCAGTTTGACAATGGCCTTTAAGAGTTTGACAATGGCCTTAAACGCCGAAACAGCGGTCACTAAAACCAAAATAAAAACTTAAAAATAGCAGAACTCAATAATAATAATATTAAATTTAATTCAATCGAATTATATAAAATTTAAAAAAAACCGTTCTCATGTGTTGAATGTCAACCGCGTACAAATGTTGGGCGCGCGTTTGGCGAGTTTCCCGACTATGCACCGGTGCCGAAGGGATCAATGACGCAAGTTCCTCGGAGCATTTTCCATTGAAATACCTGTAGAACAAGGACAGCATTCCCACCTGACGTCTGTGCTCCAAAGTTTGCAATCTGTTTGTTAAGATAGGAGAATCTATCAAACGGGCCGCCCGTTTCTGCACAGAGTCAAGGGTTTTTTTTCAGGTATTTAGGGGTATATTTTGTTTTCTATAACGTTAAAAATTGTTATTTTCAAGATTATAATTTAAAAAAAAAACTGTTGAAAAATGACACTAACATATCGTCGCTGAAAAGGCAAAAAGGCTTAAGCGACACTTTGGTCGAAAATGAGTTAAATATGCAGTTTTAATCAGTTTCTCTTTCTGTATCAAATGCTCTGGCTCTCGTTTGATTCTGAAGACTTTTGTGGCCCTTAAGCCAGCTAAAATATATTTACCATTTGGGAGAAGGTTTGACTAAAGCGAGACAAGTTTGGGACTTTTTTTTAGCTTTTTGTCGCTTCAGGTAACTCGGCGAGAGCATTGTGTAAGCTTTTTTTTCAAAATCCAACCAGATACTAAAGACTTATGAATTTAATTTTAAAACAAACAAAAAACTTTAAAGTGCTCTTGTGCAAACTTCCCGAAATGGCGCTTCAACCTTTGTGCCTTTCCGGCGATGATGTGTTCGTATGAATTTTTTTGGTTGATGTCTCTCCTACCACGTCCGCCAATATTTGGTTTCGGTTTCAGTAATAAAATTAAATCTATGTCTAAAAATTATTTCCGCATCTTTTAGCAATAGATTCTTTTAAGACGGCTCTTTGTTGAACTTCCAAAATTGCATTTGTGAATCGGGTTTCGACCTCATCCCTTTGCCCAACTATGGAAGCATACTTCAAATTTAATATATCGTAATTTAATTTATCTTTTTTCAAATCTTCCTCCTTACGAGATTGCTCTTTCGTCTTACGCTCGATAGTAAATTTCAAATTTTCCTTTTAGCCTTTTCTATAGACCGCTTTAAAAATTCAATTTCATGACAAACGTCATACAAAATTACGAGTTTTTGGTCATTTGCTGAATTAAAGGATTTCACCTCATCTTCTATCCAATCCTTGCGAAGTTTTAGTTCGTGCAATTTTGAATTCAAGTAATTTATAAGAGTCGATTGCTTCATATTTAATTCGCTGTAAAACTGTCTCAAATCTTCTATGCTATTGTTGTTCTTAACAATTATACTTAGGATTTTATCATTTTTCATTGTGTCGATTTCTGTCACAGTTGACGTATACTTGTCTTGTAGTTGTTTTGTTTCTGTTCGTAATGTATAATCTGTGCTTTCGAGAACTTCCTTCGTGCTTTGTTCAAATATGGGAAACACAATCATGCAATTCCTGGCTGTTTTTGAGATGGACCATTCGTAGTTCTGCTTGTGATGCAAATTGGATTTCTCTGATTTGTGATCTGATATCTTCATTGTCTTGTTTGAGTTGAGCAATCTCTGCGGCCCGTCTGCTCCTCAGGTTGTGCGATTCTCCACCGGAGTCTTCGATGTCAGTGATCAGCCCACCGGTGAGTTCTGCAGCGAAGTATTTTTCCTTTCCTCGAGTGATACTTTGGCTTTTCTGCGCCTTCTCGAGATATTCTTCAATTTTCACATCTGCGTTTCTGATTCGGCTTTTGTAATCTTCATTTTCACCTCTTGCGATTTCCCAAAAAAGATTGATCTTTTCCCTTTCTGCTACAAAAATGTTTTTTTGTGCACGTTCCTTGTATATTTCATCATACAGAACAATCAACAAATTGAATAATTCTTTTTTTGATAATGTTGCCGTGGTTTTGACATCATCGACACAGAAACCCTTTTTGGGTTTTCTACCCTTATTTTTCCCTTTTCCTTTCCCCCTTTCTTTCCCTTTCCCTTTGCCCTTTCCTTTGCCACCCTTCTTTACTTTTAAAGCCATAGGAAGGATTTAAAAAATAATACTTCTATTTGAACTGTTATATACTAGTCAACAGCAATATCAAAACGATACAATTTGAAAAGGGAAAGCTAGCTTTGACGTATAACGCAAAGAATATCGAATTCAAATGTTTTATTTTTTATTAATAAATCAAAAACTAATACGTTGACCACCATTTTTTCCTACCTACATTATTGTGAATACGTCAGTGATAATGGCTAACAAAAATAAAATACAAATCGATACAAAACTTTGCAATCGGTGGCGTCCATAGTGTAAATTTTGAAAACAAAAAAAAACTATGAATTTAAAAAAACATAATTTATTATTTTAAAAGAGAATATTCTTAAATAAAAGTTACAATAAAAAAACACCGTTCAAGAATTATTTTGTGTACATACGTAACGATAGATAACAACGTATTTTCGAAACATTGGAAATATTAAAGCTGGTAGTACGTAACTATTTATTTACGCCTTAGTTGGCTTTTACATAACATTTATACAATACAGATGTGTTAACAATTGTAGAGCAAACGCATGGAATTGATTTATAATAACGTAGGGATGAGTTTAGCACATCTGAAATTACAAAAAATAGCATACTCTTAACTAGCCGTCGCGCCGTTCCTCCGCATGGGTAGGCAGAGAGGACAGACCGCTATATAGCTCTGCCTTGCTTCATTCACATTCATACACCGTCTCATACATAATCTTCTGTGATTCTGACATGGCCCGACTCAAGTATTTGATTAACTTGATCTTGCCATGTCTTCCTCGGGCGTCCCCGACTTCTTCTTCCATTCACTTTCGCGTCATATATTCTATACACACTCCTTTATTCGTTCATTCGCTCTATATGCCCAAAACATCTAAGAGTCCCTTTCTTAATAGTATTCATTACGCTTACATCAGCCTTGAATGGATTAAAAAGAATGCTAAACAAAATAGCAAATTAAAGATTTCCAGTGAGCCGCTCTGTTATTCCCATAATCCCTCAATTACCCCTTCTCCTTCCCATTCCAACTCCTAAATATGTAAATGTATACTCGTATATATCTCAGTATTTTGTATTTTAGGTTAATTTTGATATTGTCCTGATGATGGAAGGGTGCTTCCGAAACCGGTCGACATAATATTGAATAATAAAAGTGGTTATAAACAAAGTTTATTTATAATTAAATATGTATTCAGCGTAAAATATAAAAACAAACAAAAAAATTATAAATTCACAATGACGCAGATCGTCTATTTGTGAGAATGTCAAAAGTGACGGGGGTTCAAACAACAAGACCTAAGAACATCAAATAATCTGGGTTTCGAACTGGCGACCCCTGCATTCAGAGCCAAGGTTCTTAATTGTTCTATCACGGAAATTTGATAATTAAATCTATGCTCATTTATTAAATAAAGCAATACATCAAAAGTCATAAAAATATATTTATATCAAAGAAGTAATGCTTGGTTACCCCATCAACTTGGGAGTTAATAACACTTCAAAGTAAATCATACGTTTCGTTTTAATGTGTTTGAAAACACGTGATATTTTTATGCAAAACAGCAAATGTATCATTTTTTCGCGTGAATAATAATGAGTTTCTTTCCACTAATATTGGTTCATTCATCCTTGAGATGATAGTGAACTTAAAACGTTTTTGGCTGAAATACGAAAACAACAGAATTTTTTTAAACTACTGCGTAGTACGTAATTTAAATTACAAATTCTATATTTAAATATTCCCCGCCGAATTTCGTCAAGTACCTACTTTACTAGTCAATGGATGAATACGCAAGAAATTCAATTAAGTGCAAAAAATATTTTTGTAATTATTGCAAATTGGGTTGGCTGGTATATTTTAAATTTTGTTGGTTTTAGGATTTACGTTGTTTGGAAATGAAGGACATTTTGACAATTTAAAGGAAACGACTGCTGTTGTGCTAAAAATTGTTTAAAAATTTTGGCTAAAGTACCTCGCTAAACTGAGTGAAAAAAAAAATAGATTATTCTGTTTAGCGAGGTAATATTTTTTGTTTGTTAATAACAGTCCAGCAGTTAAAACATGAATGGCGTAAATGCGGGAGAGAAATTAATTTTAATATTGCTTGAGTCAAGCCTTCTCCCAAATGGTAAATATATTTTAGATGGCTGAAGAGCCACAAGAGTATTCAGAATCAAATGAGAGTCAAAGCTTTCAATGCTTTCATATTTGAGTCATTTTCGACCAGAATGTCGCTTAATCCTTTTTGCCTTTCCAGCGACGATATATCTGTAATGTCATTGAATTTTAACTTATTTAAAATTTCGACCGAATGTCTCCATCAAAACCTTGTTCAACATTGACTTACAATCTTCCAAACGTTCATTTTTGTCATATTTTTCATCGCTTTATTAATAATAATAATAAAGTTTTATTCCAAAAGGTATGCAGGAGTAGTGCAACACCTTCCATAATTGATAATAATAATAACATAAAAGTTGTAATACACACAATAATAATAATAAAAAAAATTAACATAAATTAATAAGAAAAAATAAATAAAATGAAATTGAAATATTAATGGAGGATATTAGGTCTCATTTCTGCAAAAGCTCCATCAAGAGGGAGTCCATCCTGGCAGCGTTAAGATTGATGGGGCCAATATATTACTTTCCACGTGCTAAAAGGGTACGGATTCCGCTGCGGGATTCAAACTCGATCCATCCAAACGCTAGCTGAATAAGTTGTTCCTCTTAGTAGTGAATGCTATTCTAATCGAGCGTGCTTTGGGCATAGACATAAAATACAAGACACGTCATATTCATACAAATTAAACGATAAATATGGCATGCTCTGATATCTCACAAAGCATGAAAAGGATAGCCATACCAAGCAGAATATGTGTGTATGAATGAGATAGCTATATGAACGTCCCGCGTTACAAGCCCTCTCTTCCCTAACGAACTTACGAGCGAAGTAGCATGCGACGTACTCGTGTACTGTCGCTAGGTTGTCTTCCACACACTTATGTATTTCTGCATTCGCTATCTCACTTAATTGAATAATTGTATTAATTGAAATAATAAGTGATTTGTGTGTACTTCGCATGAAAAGAAACTCCATGAGATTTGTTTTTTGTTTCCGAATGATTTTTACACTTGTCAAAAGCACATGAAGGCATTTTATTTCAGAAAAGAGCTTACAGCGATGCGTTTGTGGCAGCTGGTGACAGCTTGTTCGTCAAACGAATGTTTGTGCGAGACTAAACGCAGTAAATCTCAGGTATGCCACTTTGGCTTAGTTTAGTACAGTCACGCGCGGTGTCTCAGTAACGTATCTACATTATTTAATTCATCTAAGGCTTTAGGTGGTCTCCGCATCATCTGCATCAAATGTTTTTGTTTTATGTTTTTCTACATAATCTCCATTATTCTCATTTCATGTTAAATGTCACGTGATTACTGGACAATACCTTCCCAGTTCCCAGCCAAAGTGTGATGTATTTTTGACTTATTAAAATTTTGAATAAAGAATCGTTTATCATTGACGATGTTTGTCGGGCGACTGTCCTCTGGCGGTTCGGGCAGCTCCACTCGCGGCCGATTTAAATATGGTCGATGCATAATCAATTTAGCCAAATCCGATTTCTCCTGCCTTGGCAGTCCACTGTCCATTGGCCACCGGCGGGGCAACGGTTGGCTCGTCGTCAACCTCTATGACATTTTTCAAAACAACTGCGAAGACGAATTTTAAATAAAGCTGGAGAATAAATAAAATGTAGGTTTTTTAAAAATTTATTTATTACAAACAATTTACCTTATTAGGCTTTGAATAATTGTTTTTTTACAATAAAATATAAAATTATTGTTAGATGTTTAACACACTGCAGCACAAAGTAAAGATACAGCTGTTCCACCCCATAAAGAAACAAGCTTCCGTGGTCCAGTGGTAAGACGCTCGACTACGAATCCAGAGGTCACGGTTTCAAACCCGGACTGCGCAAATAAATTTTATTTAATGAATATAGTCATAATACATTTAATTAATATAAAATAATATATAGTATACAGGTATTTGCGGCCCTGGTAAAAGACCACCATTCAGAATTGAAACTTTGCTTGAAATGGCTTTAGCCGTGTTTGGTGACCAGATCTAAATAGCCAGGTACTTCCCAACCTCCCTGATCTCCATATCCTCTCCCCTCACTACCTTTAACCTCATAACATTAGGATGCCATAGCCCACTGGCTCTAGACGGTCGGGACTCTTGTGCGGTATTCACAAGAAAAATAAGTACTTGTGATTAGTGAGGGAATTTCGCTCAAGTTATGAAATCGTATATTTATGTTTAGTTTTTACAATATGTTCAGCAGAGAAAAATACAAAAAAGTAGTGTAAAATTATATATTATATTTAATGGCAATAGCCTTGTTTATTATACGAGATCTGAATAGCCAAGTACTTCCCAGCCTTCCTCTTCATCATCTCCTTCCCCTCTCTACTCCCACTGCCTCACAACATACTCCAATCGGCTTTTTAAGAATAATTACCTTGAAGTGAAAAAACATCCTTTTAATTATCGTGAATTTTAAAGGGAGAAAAAATAATAATTTATTAATTTCTCAATTAAAGGTACTCCGCAGTTTCAGTTTTAAATTTTGATCTGTTAATTTATTACCCCTGACGAAAATTGTGCTATTATGATCTCCACACCGATCGACGTACTTATCTGTGCAGTCGGGGTGCCGCTACTGTAATTATTAACCCTTAACACCAGCGATCAAATTCTTGTACGGAGTCGTACGAATTTAATTATATAAAATGGTTGATGTCTTCATCAATAGAATTTGCTGTGACTTTAAGAATAAAAAGACCCTAAAAACTATTTACTGCTCATTAGTTCGCCCTCATCTAGAATATGCCAGTATCATTTGGTCCCCTTTCAATACTGTTCATTTTCATTATATTGAATCCGCACAACATACCTTCTTAAGCCAAATTGTATGGAGATTAGGGCGAGAAAGGGGCGATTATTCATATGAAAAAATTGAACAACCATTGAAAAATTCTTCATTTGAAAAGCGTAGAAAAGACTTTGATTTCATTTGCATTTTCTCGATTATTAATTGTTTTATAGACTCACCTTCTCTGTTGCAACTCATCCAGTTCACTATTCCTTACTGTAGACTTAGAAACAATGAATTACTGTTCCTCAATCATCACTCTACTAATTAAGGGTATCATTTTCCACTATCCAGAATGTGGAGACTTGTTAACTCAAGCCATGGTCTTGAAATTTTTGGTACCAGTCTAAATGATTTTTGTAATTCTTTACGACAGTAACAAAACCTTAGAGCACATACATGTAGAGTGGCATCTATCCAAGGCAGTGTAGTCAGTTCTTGATGATTTTTACCGGACTCGGTAGACCTGGGCGTGGCTAAGACTAAGGCCAGGGTATTTATACATCCATTCATAGCACAAATCGACCTAGTGTTTTTGTTTATTCTTATAACCACTTATTCACAGTATTGTTATCAACAAAAATTTTGCATATAACCTAAAAAACCGTTTAGTTGTGTCAAGTTTAGTAGCATAATAAAAAATGTGGTGACCCAGGAGACCAAGATCAGCGAGACAGTACATAGAAGCGGTGTATTATATTTGCTGTCTCTTTTTCTCTCATGGTGTACGACGTGAAAACCCGGAGAAAGTGATTTATTGCGATTTTGTATAGGCTGGGTAAAAATAATAAGCTCTCTCTCCATATATTGTTACTTCAAGAAGATAACATTATTCAGGCTTTGATTTGAATGTTCTTTCTTATGTATATTGTGTCCTATTTTTGTCATTGCTTCATTTAATATTATGTATGTGTTCTTTTTCTGTTGCTCCCTTTTCCCATCATGTGTTTTGTATTTATTTGTAATTGAACTTTAGTCGGTTGATTTATAAATAAATAAAAATCGGAGTATTATATAATATGTAATATACTAATATTTTCCGCGGATACACTCGTATACGTATAGATGTAATATGTACACATTGTTTGTTTGCACGTGTAGGCGGTATTAAAAGAGGCACGTGGGCTACAGCGGAAATTAGGAGCAAGCAGTCAAGGCCCGGCTCAAGTTCACAGAGTCAAGGTCACAAGCGACGGTCGGCAGAAGGTTTGCCTAAATAATGATGGAAGCTTTTTGTTGATTCAATGTCTTTAAAGAAAAGTCTAGAAAATTCAACGAACCCTGCTATCTGACTTTTTACTTCCAACCAACAAGAACCCGACAATATTCGATAAACATTAGTTAAAAATTAGCCAAACGATACAATGCTACGTCTTTGAACTAACTAACTAACTAACCATCAAGCCGTTTCTCCGCAGAGGTAGGCAGAGAGGACGGACCACCATAAAACTCTCTCTTGGCACACACTCATTGCTTCATTCATATTCATACATACTCTTCTGTTATTCTGACTCTTCACATGACCCGATTCAAGTATTTAATTTACTTGATCGTGCCATGTCATTTTCGGGCGTCATCCACTTCTGCTTTTATTCACTTTCGCATCATATATTATTTTCACACTCTTTTCTTCGTTAATTAACTCTACATGCCCAAACCATCTAAGCGTCCCTTTCTTGATCCTATTCATTACGCTCACATCAGCCTTGCATTCTTTCCGGATATCCACATTTTTAATACGGTCATACATGGTTTTACCGCACATGCGTCTCAGGGATCTCATTTCCACAGAATTCAGTCTACTTTCATCCTTCCTCTGCCAGCTCCATGCCTCACTGCCATACATCAGGTTGTGGACTGCTAGATTCGCTTCTTTGGACAATTTCTTAATTGCGCCAACAGCGTTCAGTCCTCCATGAATGGAGTTTCCCGCATTCACCCTTCTTTCAATATCCTTATCAGCCTTTCCGTCTCTCTAGAACATTCTTCCTAAATACACAAACTCATCCGCTTGCTCCAAGTATTCATCATTTACAATTATATCGCACGTCCTTGAAGGAACAAACAAAAGGCGTTCTTAGAGAATTCAAACACGTGCTGGATTTAATAATTAGTTCTCCGAAAATTCACTTCGTCTAAATAACAAGCCTTCCTGGAACAAAACTTTCGTTCGGAGAATTTTATTTATAGGTTATTTCAACGATACAGGGGGAGGGGGAGGATATGGGGAGCAGGAAGTTTGGGAAGTACCTGGCTATTCAGAGCTGATCACCAAACACGGATAAAGCCATTTCAAGAAACGTTTTAATTCTGAATGGTGGTCTTTCACCAGGGCCGCAAATATACCATACATTATTTTATATGAATTAAATGTGTTATGACCTCAGAGCAAGAATATGTATGGAAAGAGAGCTAAATATTTTTACCCAACCTATATAAATTTACGACAAATCACTTTCTTCGGGTTTTTACGTCGTAAACCGTGAGAAAGAAAGAGACAAGACGAGTTCTCACATAATATAGCACCACCATTCGGTATGTAAGCATATTATCCGTCTCCCGCGTCTCCGGCGACTCCGTCCACTACGTTTTACTATGCGACGTAACAGGACAGGAACTCAACGGTTTTTTAGGTTATATGCTATATTTTTATGTTAATGACAATACTGTGAAAAAGTGGTTTTACGAATAAACAAAAACATTATGTCGACATGCGCTATGAATTGATGTATAAATACCCTAGCCTCACGTCATTTACCCCGGGGAGTTGGAACGCTTATACAGATGTGCGATAAACAAAAAAAACACAAAAATTAAATAATTTTTCTTATTTTCGGTAAAGGTTAAAATTTCATCTAACTATCATTAAGAAATGATGTGTCTACGTAAGATTTAGCTTCTGTTTTATAGAACACGCTTTAAAAAAATCCATTAATCTCTTAAGAATCATTTCCTAAATCCGTGTTTTCAAACTCTCCGAGATGAAAATGCTATAATCTTAATCCTACAATCCGACAGAAGAAGATTTTTTAAAAATATTTAACACATGAGGTGATTTAAGGCTGATTCACACCAACGTCCGGATCCGCTCAGTGCTGATATTGTTGCGCATGAGAGCTTATTGATATGGTATGAATATCAATCAAGGGGTATGTGCCAAGACAAAGTTGTGTGGCAGTATATCCTTCTGCCCACCCTTCTGATATTTAACTACTTAGTAGGTTAAATAATTATTTTGAATTGTAAAAATACTTACATCGCAGATTTTGTTTTATTAAAAACCATTTTTTTATCACTAAATTATATTTTTAATATTATTTAGTGATAAAAAATGGTTAAAAAAAAAAACGATGTAAGTATTTTTACACTTCAAAAATAATTATTTAACTAACTAAAAAGTTAAATATCACAAGGGTGGGCAGAAGGATATACTGCCACACAACTTTGTCTTGGCACATACTCCTTGATTGATATTCATACTATATCAATAAGCTCTTATGCGGAAAAATATCGGCACTGAGCGGATCCGGACGTTGGTGTGAATCAGCCTTTAAGACTTTTTACAAAAAACGGATTTTTCATAAAAATTATCCAAATATTATTATTATTTATAAGTGTAACAAAAGCAAAAAATAGTCTTGCAAAGCTGCCACCTGGCCGCTTGTTTGCAGGTTCTCCCATTGTTGTACTAATTTTGACCGGCTAGTAGCTGAGTGGACAAATGCGTCAGGTTTCCATCGAGGCGTCTTGGCTTTTATTCCTCTGCTAGCTCCTCCGCCAGTGCTCAAGAAAAAAAAAGTTTATTTTAAAGGCAGTAGGAGTTTTCTTTTTTAAATATTGTCAGGTTATTCGTAACCCGGGAAAGAAGATTTTGGTTTTGATTATTAATCAAAAAACGTAATCATTGTTAGTTAGGTATTTATTTAGATACATTAGTTTTTAGTTAATTAACCATATCTTTATCTATTTGGCTATGAATCCGTGATTTTTCTCCAATGCAAGGTTATTGTATTTTATTTTGTTTTTTGAGGGAATACCGCTCGAGAATCCCAACTGTTCCCAACCGTCTGCAGCCAGTAGGACTTTGTCATCCCCACTTGTGGTATGTTGTGAGGTCGAGGCTGGCTATTCGGATCTGGTCATTAAATACGGCTAGAGTCAATTTAGAGCCAAGAGGAGTCTTTCATCAGGGCGATACTTGGAGTATCTACTTGGAGTAACAATATATGGAGAGAGAGCTTAATTACTTTTACCCAACCTATACAAACATGAGATCACTTTCTCACTTTCACTTTCATCACTTTCTCCGGGTTTTTACGTCGTACACCATGAGAAAGAAAGAAACAACAACATTTCTTAAATTACCAAAACCACTTTAAAGTATTGTAAGAGTGTTCATCGTGCCCCGCGTGTCCGTTGACTTCGCCCACACGTTTTGATATTCGACTTCAACGGTTTTTGAGGTTATACGCTATATTTTTGTTTATAACAATTCTCTGAAAAGTGGTTATACGAATAAATAAAAACCTTATGTCGACACGTGCTATGAATGGATGTATAAATACCCTAGCCCTAGTCCTAGCCACGTCCAGGTCTTGACGAGTCCGGCAAAGCTCATTAAATTGACCACATCAGCGCTTTTCTCTTGTATATTATTGCTCTGAGTGTATCTATCATTCTAGAACATAGGTACTCAACGTGGGCGATAACGCCCCCTTGTTAGCGTTGAAACAGTCAGGGGGCGGTAGAAGACCCAGAGAAAATTAGGGGGCGTTGAGATGGCACAGTGAGGGCGTAGGCAAGTAAAAAATATATAGTCTAAAAAAAGAAAAAAAAAACGCTAATCACATACTAACAAAGCAAAGTAACCTTTAATATTGGTTAATTTTTGTTATTGTATGTATTGTAATCTCTTTATCACGTATGCGAAAATTCACATACATATTTCGGTAGTTCACTAGTACGTTAGCTTACTTTTTCAAATGTCAACACAACAGGATAATCCCAGTTAGAAGAATAACTAATAGAACTGACGATAGATGAGGAATCACAAATTAAATTTAAGAATGGCTACCAAGAACTTTGGGTGCAGAAGTTGATTTCGCAACTGTTCCCAGGATTATGGTCGATTTTTCAACGATTTCTGATGGCATTCCCATCGTCCTATTTAGCTGAACGTGGATGTCGTGCTGTAGCAACGTTGGTCTGATCTCACAACGCGATTCTACGAAACTCTAAACCCGGATAGTGCACTGATTAGTGGGCTCGGAGACTACAATACACCCGAGGACCTACCGTTCAACTACAAGCAGACCTTCCGTGAGGATATCCAGAGCGAAGCCGAGGAAACCGAAATGGTGGACGAGCACTACAATTTGCATCACACCGGCTAGTACTCGGAGTGAGAATCTAATGGAGGGATAGCTAATTTGTTTTACCCAACCCATCCGAAATTGTAATAAATCACTTTCTCCGAGTTTTTACGTCGTATACCATAAGAGAAAAAGAGACAACAATTTTTTTGGACCACTCGAACGTATCGTAAGGATGATCTTAAGGTCCTGGTTTACGGCGGGACTCCGCCCACATTTTTTATTATGCCACTAAACTTGACACAACTAAACGGTTTTTTAGGTTACAAGCTATATTTTTGTTGATTAAAAAAACTTTGAAAAAGTGGCTACACGAATACACAAAAACATTATGTCGATATGTGATATGAATGGATGCATAAATACCGTAGCCTTAGTCTTAGCCACGCCCAGGTGCGCCGAGTCATGTTAAAATCATCAAAAACAAGTCCAAAACTGACTTCACTGCCTTGGATAGATACTACTCTACCAACTCTATGGGCTAGTAAAAAATCCATCCCATTCCCACTCCACGCCTCTCCATTTTCTAGCAAAGACGACAGAAATGAAAAAAAAAATGCAGCTCCAGGTAGAAAAAAACATGAAATATTTAACATCAGTCAAATGAAATTCTTCCATCAGTAACAAGTTCAGAACTTTTGTATTTCTTTTTATCTTTTCCTTGCTTAGGGTTTTTAATCCAGTTAAGATATTTTCCCTAAGAAAACACTAATGTAAAATTAAACTCAGTCAATTAAATGAAACCATCAGATGGTGATAGTAATAAGGCCTAATGAGCCGCAGTACTAGTTGGATAGACATTATGAGGGGTATTTGAATAAGCCCCAGCTAGTTAGTAGAGGATTGCGAAAGAATCCATAAAAAAAAGCAACGTTGGTAATTAACGAAAGAAATCGGCTTAATCGAAAGAAATGTTACTGAACGCGGCGACTTACAGTTGTTTTTAAGTAAAATCGAGCCTTATATTAACAAACTATTTAAAATGCACGAAATTCAACCTTTTTATTGGATAAGTTATAAATTTGAAATTAGAATTGTTTCCGTTAAACGCTGATGCTTGGTTCGTTTCAGCTTTTGTTCAATTGGCAGGTGATAGTTTACTTCCGCGTTAAACTTATAATCTATTATTTTGGAGAATGTAAACACATTGAATGATAAGCCAAACATGTTTTCAAATGTAAAAATAATTAACAACTAGTTTTTATTAAAATTTAGAAATCCATATAAATAATAATAGAAAGAGAAAGTGTGTTTTATATTATTACAAAAAAGTGTGTATTATAAATATAAATATTTATTTACTAACTTTACAGGTACTAAAAAAAAAAATAATTCAACTGATACTAGTTACGGTTTAGTCTTTACACACACGTCGAAAGGGACAGAGTAGGTGAATCGTAAAGTAGCGTAATTGGAATAAAATTTCAATTTTTTTTACGTATGAGCGAAAATTAGCATTTGTAATTTTTCGAATCATGTACAGAAGACGGCTTAGCGTATTAATACTATAGATGTGGGTACTCACCTATGAAGTTAATGATATGCGAGATTCTTGACATAAAAACGTTATTTTATAGTTTATTGAAGCACGCAGTAGAATATTAGTTTTCGTTGATCAAATTTTTTTTGTATTATTTTTTATAGGAATTTGTTAATATGTTTTTTTATATAGGTGGCTGCCAAATTCAACTTTCATGGTATTACTAATTTTTTTCGGTGTAATACCTTTCGGACCATTAGATATTTTTCAGTGTTACCTAGGAACCGGTTTCATTTAGTAATTAAATAATATATATATATACCTGCTATTCTATTTTTTAGAGGTCGCGAGTAATCCTGGCACGCGCAAATAGATTTTATTCAATTAGCAAGTGTTATTTCACGTTAAATTTAATTAATATATAATATTATACTGCATATTTGCGACACGTTCCAGAGTGGTGGATATTCTAAATATCGCTCTAGTGAAAGATCAACACTCGAAATTGAAATTGAAATGTGGCTTGTACCGGTCAGTAGCTGAGTGAAAAAATGGGTCGATTCCCACCTGGGTGTCGTGGGTTCAATTCCTCTGCTGGCTAAATCCTCCATCATTGCACAAACAACATCTTCCGCTTATTACAATGGCAGTAGTAGTTTAATATTTTCAGGTTATTCGTAAACCGGGAATGTTTGTCTTTCTTTAAATAAAAAAAAAAACAAAAAATGGCTTTAGCCGTATTTGCTAAATAGATCTGAATAGTCGGGTACTTCACAACCTCTTCTTTCTCATCTCCTTCTCCTCCCCACTACCTTCAGACTAACAGACGGCCTCCAAGGTCAAGTGGTAAGACGCTCGACAACGAATTGCGGGTTCAAACCCTGCGAGCGCCAATAACTTTTATTGAAATAACATGTATCATAGCACATTTGATTAATATAAAATAATATAAAGTATATTTGCGGCACGTTCCAGAGTGGTAGATACTTTGAATATCGCCCTGGTGAAAGTCCACCATTCAGATTCGGAAGGTTGCTTGAAATGGCTTTAGCCGTGTTTGGTGATTAGATCTGAATAGCCAGGTACTTTCCAACCTTCCTCTTCACATCTCCTCCCCCTCCCCACTACCCTTAGCCTTACAACATACCCCGATTGGGGCGCCATAGTCCCACTGGCTCCCGACAGTTGTGGGCAGTTGGGAATCTTGTGCGGTATTCATTTAACTAACTAACTAACTAACTAACTAACTAACTAACTAACTAACCATCACGCCGTTTCCCCGCAGGGGTAGGCAGAGAGGACGGACCGCCATAAAACTCTGTCTTGGCACACGCTTATTGCTTCATTTACATTCATACATCGTCTCATTCAGTTATTCAGTTATTTATTATTTTAAAAACATTACAAAATTTTTATTTTAAGGCGTTTTAAATAGAGCGAGTAAGTGTATTAATACACAATATTCATAAATATAAAACAATTAATTCTAAAAATATATAAATTGCAATGAATGCAAAGTAAAGACAGTAAAAAATAAAACAATAAAAAATAAGACAATTTAAACATAATTTTTCATCCAAATGATGTATAAAAAAATAAATAAAATAAAACCAAGGAATACTCATACATACCCTTCTGTTATTCTGACTCTTCACATGACCCGATTTAAGTATTTGATTTACTTGATCGTGCCATGACTTTCTCGGGCGTCCTCGACTTCTTCTTCCATTCACTTTCGCATCGTATATTCTTTTCACACTCCTTTCTTCGTTCATTCGCTCTACATGCCCACTTTAAATGTAAATATGATAAAAAAATATATTATTTCATTGAATTAAAAAAATACTGAATTTAATTTTAATATTTAAAATTAAAGATATGTATTTGAACATCGCTTAATTTCATTTTTTTAAAGGATCTGGCCAGAGCCATATGACCGTTGAATGTGTTCTATTTTCCCCCTCTGGGCTTTACCATCAGTGGCGGCTTGTGACTTTTTAGTGTGCTAGAGTGCCAAGATTGAAAAATACGACGTTATTGATGTTGTTGTAGCCGAAAATGATTTTTATTTTTTTGAAAAAAATAAACTTTTGTACGAAGTTTTTCAGGATTTTTCAGTTTTGGTTGTGCACTGCACGGTTTTCTGAAAAATCTTCATACAAAAAATTAAAATTTCGAAAACAAAAAAAAAACGTTTTCGGCTACAATAACATCAATAATGACGTTATTTTCAATCTCAACACTTTAGAACACTAAAAAGCCACGAGCCGCCACTGTTTACCATATATGTGTGAACGTGCTAGTATTTTGAACTCTATATTTACTTCGTTAGCGGTCATCGGACCACCGTTTGAGTAGCACTGGTTTATAGATACTACTTACAGGGTGTATCTATTTATTTACGCCCTAGTGGGCTTTTACACAAATTTATACAATACAGTTGTGTTTACAATGGTAGAGCAAGAACATGGAATTGATTTAGAATAACGTATAAGTTAAACTAACTAACTAACCACCACGCCGTTTTCCGCAGAGGTAGGCAGAGAGGACAAACCGCCATAAAACTCTGTCTTGGCAAACACTCCTCGCTTCATTCACATTCATACATCGTCTCATACACACTCTTCTATTATTCTAACTCTTGACATGGCCCAATTTAAGTATTCAATTCGCTTGATCGTGCCATGTGTTCCTCGGGCGTCCCCGACTTCTTCTTCCATTCACTTTCGGGTCATATATTCTTTTCGCTCTCGTTTCTTCGTTAATTCGCTCTACATGCCCAAACGTCCCTTTCTTAATCCAATTCACTACACTTACATTAGCCTTGCATGGATACAAAAATAGTAAATTAAATATGTTTCCAGCGTCAAATATTAAAAACAATATAAAAAATATAATAAAAAAATAAAAAATAATATATATAGAATTATAGAAAAAAAATCTCAACTGCTCCCAACCGTCTAGAGCCAGTGAGACTATGGCATCCCCAAATAGGGTATGTTGTGAGGCTGAAGGTAGTGGGGAGGGGAAAGAGATTGGGAAGAGGAAAGTTAAGAAGTACCTAGCTATTCAGATCTGGTCACCAAACACGGCTAAAGCCATTTCAAGCAACGTTTCGATTCTGAATGGTGGTCTTTCACCAGGGCGATACTTAGAGTATCTACCACTCTGTATCTCCACTACTTGCTCTAAGTATCAGCCCGGTGAAAAATTAGCATTAGTATCGCAACCAGTGGCGGCTCGTGACTTTTTAGTGTGCTAGTGTGGTAAGATTGAAAAAAACATCATTATTGATGTTGTTGTGGCAGAATTTTTTTTATTATTTCAATTTTTTCTATGAAGATAATTCTATGGATTATAGGAAATCCGTGCAGTGCACCACCAAAACTGAAAAATCTTGAAAATCTTCATACAAAAAAATTTTTTTTTGAAAAAATATAAATCATTTTCGGCTACAACAACACTAACAATGTCGTATTTTTTAATCTTGGCACTCTAGCACATTAAAAACTCACGAGCCGCCACTGATCGCAACCTGGTTTGAAATTGCAAAAGCCATGTTTGGTGACAATATCTGAAAAGCCAGGCACTTCTCAACCTTCCTCTTCTCCATATTCTTTTCCACTCCCTTCAGCTTCACAACATTCCCCGATTGGGGATGCCATAGTCCCACCGGCTCCGGACAGTTGGGGCTCTTGTGAGGTGTAACCGTGCACTATGACAGTTTAGCGGATTTGAAAAACTGGCAAAAAAGTCGTCTAAAGACTAAGGTTGGTGTGTTTAAACTTTCGTCACACTTGACGCCGTCACAATTCAAATTTATCGACATTATTATTCACAAACATAATACAAAGAAATCAGACTACCAGAAAAGAATAAAGCCAACACACAAAGTAGCTTACTATATAAAGGGATGAAATGTTATAATGCGCTGCCGGAAACTATCAAAACTATGCCAATCAATAAATTCAAAATAGCCTGTAACTATTTAAAATATTTATACGAGGCCTGTTCAAAAAAAAAGGTGGATTTTGAATTTTCGCGGCCTGTGTACATTCGATTATCGTTTTTTTTTTGTTATGTTGGTACACATATGTTTATCATATGTTAGCATTATCAGCCATTTTGGATTAGTGGTTTGTTTTTGACAACTGGAAAAGTTAGTCACGTTTTTGTGTGTTCTTCGATTTTTTTACTTTTGAAAAAAATGGATCAAAGAATATGTATTAAATTTTGCGTTAAAAATGGAATGAAGTGCTACAACGCACTTAAAATGTTGACTGTGGCATTCGGCGAGTCTACTTTGTCTCAAAAAAGTGTTTACAAGTGGTACAAGCGCTTTACAGAAGGCCGAGAAGATGTTAATGACGATGAGCGTCCTGGAGTTGTGGAAAAACAAATCATGGATTTTATTCTTTGATCCATTTTTTTTCAAAGTAAAAAATCGAAGAACACACAAAAACGTGACTAACCTTTCCAGCTGTCAAAAACAAACCACTAATCAAAAATGGCTGATAATGCTAACATATGATAAACATATGTGTACCAACATTACAAAAAAAAAATCGATAATCGAATGTAAACAGCCCGCGAAAATTCAAAATTCACCTTTTCTTTTGAACAGGCTATGTACATCAAAATAATAAGTAGTATGTAAGTTAAAATATTATTAAGTCAAAAAGAAAATGAAATAATTAGATACTTTGTAAACTTTAATGTACAAGTAACTAATATAAAATAAATAAAACTAAAACTAAAAAACAAACTTATGTTAGTGTAGTTACGTGAGTGCAATATTAAGTGTGTAGGGTAATTCTTAATTCTATTTCAAATTGCCTGATACAATCTTTTCGGGGGCGTTATTTGAATATTATTCTGAATTTAAATCTGAAATACGAGTATATTTTTTCAAATTCCAACTTCTTCGGAGAGCCTGTCAGGATATTACTTTTTAGATTGCGTTCGTCGAAAAAAAAGTCTTCCGAGTACAATATTGGATAAAAAAATATGTAGCAGAAAAGACGGGGGAGGGGTAAGAAAGGAGATCAGAGAAAATACAAGATCTATTGTTTGGGACTTACCTAGCTAACTTGTTACAAACTAATAGTTACTACAAAAAAATATTACTTTAAAAAAAAAATACCACAAGACAGGGGCGGTTGGTGCACTTCTAAAATGGACAAATGACTTCAAAAATGACCGGATGGAAGGAGTGGGTAGTTTATCTTTTTTATTAAATATGTTTAATTTTTCTATTTTGATAGTATTTTGTGGCAATCGATTAATGCAAACAATATTATTAAAAACTTATATTGTTAAAAAAATGGATCTTAGAATATCATAGAAGAACTACAAATCGCCAACAATCTAAAAGTCAACATTGCGGCCATTAATGTTTTTTTTTAAATTGAATTCCGTATTTTATTTTCTAATTTGTTTTCACTACCTTGGGATGAAAGTTTTAATATTTTCCTTTTTCAGCTGGTTAAAGACGGTCATCATAAGGTATTTAGCGAATACTTATAAATTAGAAATAAAAAGATTTAAAATCGATAGAAAAATGTTTTTTACGTCAGGGTAGCAAAAAAGCATTTAGATTTTTTTACGATTTGTAGGTTAGGTTGGTAATCGTGAAGTTCGTAATAATTTAATTGTACCACGACTTCGACTTTCATATTTGAACAGTCCCCTTCATCCGCCGATTCTCGGTCCGTTTCAACTTTTGATCAAATTGTGATCAACCGCCAAGCATAAAAACATGTTCGTTATGCTTAATGGATGATCCAACCCTGAAACAGACCGAAAAAAAACTCCCTGACAACGGCAACAAAACTCCCTGACAACGGCAACAAAAACTCCTGACAACGGCAACAAAACTCCCTGACAACGGCAACAAAACTCCCTGACAACGGCAACCGAACTCCCTGACAACGGCAACAAAACTGCCTAGATCAACAACCCCCCCCCCCCTCGCACGTTATAAATATATATTTTAAAGTGATTTTTTTAATCTTTCCAGAAAAAACATATTTGTGTAGGTATGTATTTAGAATCATGAAAAAATAATAAATATAAATATTTCTCAAAGATTTTTAAAATATTTACTATAAATGTTTTGTTCCATATTTGGCACGGTATGCAGTATATAGAATAAATGCAATATGTCCAAATCTGTCATACTATGCATTAAGGTATACCAACCACACCAAGGAGAAGAAAAAAAAAGTTTATACCTTAATATTTATTATTACGGTAGATAGTCACCGCCAGTGTAACCCCCACGTTTCAATGCAAAGAAATAAAGGTATTTGTGAGTAACTCATAAATTTATCAGCATTCATTATATTTAAAGTAGGACATGTATTTGAAAAAAATAAAAATCCCAAATTCTTTCCTACAAAATTAACAAAAGAATTATACAAAACACATTTATATAGATATCTATTAATTATTGAAATAATATCAATAATCTTCAATGTGAAACAGAAAATAAATAAAAATAGTTAGGTCGCAACCGAGATTCGAACTCGTAACCTCTACTCTATCCGGGAGTAACGTCTCTGCTCATTGAGCTCCCGAAACTTTAATAGAAACCGGCATTTTAATCGATCTTATACTTCTTTGAAAAATATTAATACAATTTCTGCCTATATAGGCAGGGCCGGTCCTGTGCAGGCGCAATTGGAGCAATTCGCTCCACACGGTGAATTGCTAAGACAGTGTTTTTTTTTAACAATACACGAATCAAAATATTACTCTGCAAATTTGAAATAATAAAATATTTACACTTTAAATAAGTAATTTATTGAATCTGTTTATAATTAGTTATTTTAGAGAAACCCGCCAAAAACGAGTGGTAAACAGTGATAATATTTCATGTAAAAGTTATGGTCTTTGTACATGTATATAATCTTCATGGGTTCACATGAAATATAGCAAAGATACATATAATTACAATGGTCTATTTTATTAGACGTAGAAAAAAGTTTTTTGAAATTGTTTAAATTTAAGTTTTGGAAAAAATTAACCATCGCTAGCTACCGTTTGGTTCAGGGACGTACCGATTGTGCCCCCATTTTTTAATAATAAAAAAATCCGTTATAAAACCCTTTTTTCCATACTTTTCGATAGCCGTTGAATGCACAGTGATGTTACCAGCGCAAAAGAAAACATAATTGCCCCATGATGTGGGTAATGCTTAAATGATTCAGGGAATGTTTTAAGTAAATTTAAATAACATGTTTATTTTCACGGCCGCGGCGCCCCCTCAAAGATGGCGTCCATGTTTTTGCACAGTTTGAACGTATAATGGCTAGAACCGCTAACTGAATTTGGACAATGTCACGGAAAGCGCTTAAGGAGCTGACCGCCGTGACACCAACATGTTAATTCGGCGACATTTGATGTAACGTAGGAGGGGTTTGAATAATAATCGAGCACCGGGCAGCAATGCCTGCTTTAAATTCAAATTATATTAAAATTTATTTTCAACAGATCTACTTACTGTCTGGTCACTTGGACATATATCCAAACACGCTGCTGCATCAATCACGTCTCCTCGTTGTCTGGGCACATCGTCGCTTACATTTTGCGAACGCGAAAACAAGATGGGGGATGAGTGACAGCCCGCCAAATTCAAAGCGAAAAGCGACACTAGCGCCATTTCCAACATGACCGCCGAAAATAATGTTCTCCCGGCGTTAAGTATTTTCTTCATATTATCGGCACTTATTTGCACAAATTAATCCTCTTTCGAAATAAAATTTATTTTCAATGTCACCTTTGACAATTCGTGTTATTAATTATCGTCTATTGAGGTTAAATTTAAGTCAACGCACTGTTTTTTCCCGGGTCTGGATTAGCCTTGGTGGTGTGGTTTTCTTCAAATCGTAGATGGCGGCTCATGTTTTGATGTCATTGGTAATTCGTTCCTCGGATTTGACCTGAAAAGACAAACAATCATTAATTTATTACAATTATTATTCATGATAATGATTCATTAAACACACCACTCATTACAAAATACAATAATGTTTGAAGCAGTGCTAAGTAAGTGTTATATTACTCGTATGTATGTTTTTAGTATTTGATTTTAAAATAAAGAACCTACTAGTTTTATGACTGGAATTTATTCCAGACTTGATTGTAAAATAACTCCATGAAGTGATCGTCCCGTATATTTATAATATATATTCTCTTGCATTATGGTACTAATTTTGAGAATATCGCCCCTGAATGGATTCACAAAATCTTAATTTTAAAGTTTATAATACTTGAAATCAGGGCCGGTTCCACGACATCTAGCGCCCTGTGCAGTAAGTACTGAGTGCGCCCCCGACCTTTCCCCCCCTCTCCCCATTTCCACAATCCTTTTTTTAAATTTAAGTTTTGCAACAAATGTTTGTAATCATACAATCCTGAACTAGCCAAAACATTGTTTACTAGAGATATACATAATAATTTCCAACAAACACAAAACTCTATCTAAAGTCTAACTAATGTATGTAAAGTAAGACCTATGTATTTCTTCTCGTATTATTTGTATTTAACATAATTTTGGCCAACATTAGCTTAGGATCAATAATAAAAATAATGGAAATCAAAGTCAATATAATTTTTAAAAAATACCTTTGATTATGCTTTGCTTTATAATCATCGCCAACCAACATATATTTGGATTATTTGTGTAGTGTCGTTTTTGTGAAAAATCACCTCAAGGGTGCTGTAACTAAAACTCCAACACAAATGAACCTTAAGACACTGATATAACCCAAAAAACACCTAAATGCACACAGCGATAAAGTATATTAAACGGTTTAAAAAAAAAATGGATCGAAATTGACAGCTTTCAAATGACAGATGTCAAATTTCAACAACAAAAATTCCTCGAATGAACAATAGACAGACCCAACTTTATGAATTCATACGAGAGTGAACTGTAAAGTATATAGTATCTTTGGAGTTTATTTTCGTATGTCAAGATTTTCGTCACACGTCAGAACAGCTGCGAGTTAAGGATGTATCACCTAAAATGAGCTATCACTACTTTTGAAACCAGTTACTAATAGCTATAGAAAAAAGTCGATAGCAAAGATGTGGGATTACATTCATATTTTTTTTATATCACTCAAGTATCACATGGTTAAAAAAATATATAATTTTCGCAAGTCGTTCAATGCACAGCGATGTTGCCAGCGCAATAAAAAAACATAATTACCCCGTGATGTGGGTAATTTTAAAATGATTTGGGGAAATTGTGATGTGATTTAGGGAATATTTTGAGTAAATTTAAATAAGATCTTTATTGTCACGGCGCCCCTTCAGAGTTGGCGCATGTGTTTTTTGCACAGTTTAAACGTAGGGTGGATTCGGCGCAGGGTGAAATATCACAAAACTGCGTTATAGAAATACAAGTTATTAGTTATTATTTTTATTTTCCTCTTGTCTTATGTTTCCAAAGTTATACGGATATTTCAAAACTGCATAACTCTTGATGGACGCTAACCGCCTCTAATGCTTTATTCAAAATTTTGTTATGTTAGGACTGCAAACGAGTTCCAACCGCATAAAGCCAGTGGGGCTATGGCATCCCCAACTGAAGGGAGGGGATGGAGATGAGGAAGAGGAAGAGGAAGGTTGTGAAGTAAATGGCTATTCAAATCTGATCACCGAACACGGGTAAAGCCATTTCAAGCACCGTTTAAATTTGTAATACGTCTTAGAGCTGCGTAGACCCAGAAATTCAAGGAAAAGAACGAGTAAATTTAATGACACCACAGCTCACCATTTGATTGTTTTCGCTGCCCAATGTTTTGATTTAATGCAGTTATCCTTATTGAAATAATAAAACAAATAAAGATTGACATTATTTTTGATTGCGTCGCCATGAAATATTTGATTGGAATAATCTACAGTTCAATTCTGCGTAATTCGGCGTAAGTAGAAACGTCCCTAAAGATACTCGGTTTACAGTGGCGTAGAGGAATATTTTCGTACAGAAAACACGAATGAAACATAACCTTAAATAATCACGTAGAAGAGAAAAAGTGGATAGCAGTCACCTTACTATTCTGGTCTCGTTATTAAATAAAGCTAAAATCATTTCAAGCAGGGCAACGTATGAATGCTAAATTTTAATGTTTTATTTCGAATTCATACTTAAGGTGATCCAATCTCACCAACTAAAATATATTGCGTTGTAGAAATTTTAAGCAGTGCCAGCACAGAGCAATAATATGCAGAAGGGATAACTTGTTGATTTATTACTGACTTGGGCGTGGCTAGGGTTTTCATGGATATACCTTTTTACATCCACTCACAGCACGCGTCGACGTAATGTTTTGTTTATTTGAATAACCACTTTTTCACAGTATTGTTATGAACAAAGTATAGGATATAACCTAAAAAACCGTTGAGTTATGTCACATAACAAAACGTAGTGGCCGGAGTCGTCGGAGACGCGGGAGACGATGAACACTCTTACAATACTTTAAAGCGGTGTGATAATTTGGGAAATTTTATTGTCTCTTTCTTTCTCATGGTGTACGACGTAAAAACCCGGAGAAAGTGATTTATCTCATGTTTGTATAGGTTGGGGAAAAAGAATTAGCTCTCTCTCCATATATTGTTACTCCAAGCAGATACTCTAAGTATCGCCTTGGTGAAAGACCACCATGGGCTCGAAATTGGCTCTAGCCGTTTTTTTATTTTTATTTTATTTTTTTATATTAATACCGCACAAGAGTCTCAACTGCTCTCAACCGTCTAGAGCCAGTGAGACTATGGCATCCCCAAATAGGGTATGTTGTGAGGCTGAAGGTACTGGGGAGGGGAAGGAGATTGGGAAGAGGAAGGTTGGGAAGTACCTGTCTATTCAGATCTGGTCACCAAACACGGCTTAAGCCATTTCAAGCAACGTTTCAATTCTGAATGGTGGTCTTTCACCAGGGCGATACTTAGAGTATCTACCACTCTGGAACGTGTCGCAAATAAACTTTTTTATTCTTTTTATATGAATTAAATGTGTTATGACACATATTAATTGAATAAAAGTTATTGGCGCACGCCGGGTTTGAACCCGCGACCTTTGGATTCGTAGTCCAGCGTCTTACCACTCGACTATGGAGGCCGTCTAAATTTAATGACCAGATCCGAATAGCCAGCCTTAACTTCACAACATACCACAAGTGGGGATGACAAAGTCCTACTGGCTGCAGACGGAAAATATGATGACATACCTAAAAGCGGTGCTATATTATGTGTCAACTTTTCTTGTCGCTTTCCCTCTCACGGTTTACGACGTGAAAACCCGGAAAAAGTGATGTATCGTTAATTTGTATTGGTTGGGTAAAAATATTTACCTCACTCTCCATATATATTCTTACTCCAGAAGTGCCAGGGTATATTTCCAACAAAATCCACCATTCAGGATCGAAACGTCGCTTGAAATGACATTAGCCGTGTTTGGTGACCAAATCTGAATAGCCAGGTTCTTTCTAACCTTCCTCTTCCCATCTCTTTCTCCTTCCTACTTCGAAATATTTTTACCTGAATTTGGTCGTTGGTGTAAAACAAAACTGAATATTTTGACTTATGGCAGTTTAGTTGAGGGAGTGCGATACATCTGATAGTATTAATACGCTGAGTCGTCTTCTGTACACAATTCGTTAAATCTCCGTGTGGGGCGCTAATATCTGCAAAAACAATACTCGTAATTTTCGCTCACACGTAAAAAGGTTCGAAATTTTATTCCGATTAGGCTACTTTACGATTTATACACCACGTCCCTTTTGATGTGTGTATCAAGACTAAACTAGTTATTATAATTATTTATTTAATACGTTAACCCGTCTTCCGTACACGATTCGTATCATAGATCACCGTGTGGGGCGCTAATGTCTGCAAAAACAATATTGGTAATTTTCGCTCACACGTAAAAATGTTCGAAATTTTATTTTGAGTACTCTACTTCACGATTTATTCACCACGTCCCTTTTGACGTGTGTATCAAGACTAAACTAGTAATAATAATTATTTATTTAATACGCTAACCCGTCTTCCGTACACGATTCGTATCATAGATCGCCGTGTGGGGCGCTAATGTCTGCAAAAATAATACTAGTAATTTTCGCTCACACGTAAAAATGTTCGAAATTTTATTCCGATTACGCTACTACACGATTTATTCACCACTTCCCTTTTGACGTGTGTATCAAGACTAAACTAGTTGTAATCTTAGAGTATACTAGAGGTAGCCCAAGCCAAGGCAGTGAAGTTATTTTTGGACTTGTTTTTGATGATTTTAACATGACTCGGCGCACCTGGGCGTGGCTAAGACTAAGGCTACGGTATTTATACATCGATTCATATCACATATCGACATATTGTTTTTGTGTATTCGTATAGACACTTTTTCACAGTATTTTTATCAAAAAAAATATAGCATCTCACCTGAAAAACCGTTTAGTTGTGTCAAGTTTAGTGGCATAATAAAAAATGCGGGCGGAGTCCCGCCGTTAACCAGCGAAGATAGCCAGCTTAAGATCATTGCGACAGTATATAGAAGCGGTCCAAGAAATTTGTTGTCTCTTTCTCTCTCATGGTGTACGATGTAAAAACTCGGAAAAAGTGATTAATTACAATTTCGGATGGGTTGGGTAAAACAAATTAGCCACCCATCCATATATTGTTACTTCAAGGTTGTAATGATAATATACTTTGTGGCGGTGTGCTTGACCTTGAGCCAATCGCATTGCCCAATTTGTGTGCGATATGCGGCTAGAGCGATACGCGGTGCATTCGGCAGTCAGCGAAGTGTTGATTGCCCAGCAAAAACTAAACGGAAATTCGATAAGCACGCTTTGTGAATGACCCTCCCGTCGGTCGAATTATGCGGCCCAGATGACTTCTGACACTTGTAATTGCTTTACTAGACGGACCGAAGAGTTATTATTGGTTTTTTAAATCGACGAAGTTCGTGACGTAACAACCGGCTTGTGTTAGAGTTGAAATATATCGTCGCCGGAGAGGCAAAAACCTCGTTACACCAGAGCACCTTAAAGTTCTAGTTGTTTTACAATAAAATTCATAAGTCTTCAGTACCTGGTTGGATTTTGAAAAAAGTTAACTCAGGTAACTCAATGCTCTCACAAAAAGCTTAAAAAAACGTATCAAACTTGTGTCGCTTGAGTCAAGCCTTCTAACAAATGATAACTTTATTAAGATGGCTGAAGGGCCACAAAAGTCTCCAGAATCAAACGAAAGTCAGAGCATTCGATGCAGGAAAACAAACCAATCAAAACTGCATATTTAACCATAGACATAAAATACAAGACACGTCATATTCATACAAATCGAACGATACGTGTGGCACGGTCTTGATTTAAGTTTCAAAGCTCATAACGCTTATGAAAAGGATATCAATACTAAACAGAATGTGTGTGTATGGATGAGATAGCTATGTGAAAGTTCCGCGTTACTGTTAAAATCTCTTTTCCCCGACGAACTTACTGAGCGGCTAGTCAAGTAGAGTACGACGTACGGAAACGGTTGTCTTCCACACACCTATGTATATCTGCATTCGCTATCTCACATTATTTCGGTTGACGAGCTCTATAAAAGAATAATGAGAAATTTTAAGAGGTTACGGAAAATATACCTAATATTGGACTACTGGACAAATTTAACTGATTATTAAGAACACACAATACGTATTTTTAGTAGTTTTTTTGTTGCTATTGTAGAGGTCCGTTAAGAAATGTGACGTAATGTGACCTTAGAATTATTTAGACCACAGTTGTATATTGGAAAACGAAAAAGTGTATTTCGATTTGTCGAGCTGTATGAAGCTGACAGCCCATAAATAACACAGCCGAAAGCTGGTCGTACGGCCGCCGACATGTTGTTATGAAAACATAATTATTTTGTCAGGCCAAGGTTTTCAAGCTATTTGGGTTTTTGAAAGAAAAGGTTTTGACGTTTTCGTAACAGATTTAAAGATTAGGTTTGTAAAGATTCTTTGTCAATCCGTACCCCATGTCCTAACTGAACTTGAAAATGCTTGAATTAAATGAAATAGTGTTGTTAGTGCCTATTTTTACATTTCTCACCAAACTATGGATAAATATGACGTAGTTATGCAGAAAGCGTCCAACCCACAATTGCAAAAAAAAACGAGTATGACATGTTTTCCCATAGATAAATACGAAATTTATACCTACTGAAAACATCCAAGCTCCAAATGCAATAGATTTTTGAAAATACTAACGAATATTGCAGATATTTTACTTAATTTGAAGTTTAATAATATTATGAAATGTAGGATAACATAAGAAATACATTTTTTGAAATAAACACAATGATAGATTATAAATTACCTTTGTATAGTAATGCCAAGAAATAATAAATAAAAAAAACACTGATATTCACTTTACAAAAGCCGATTACGCATATTAATGTTTTTTTATCGTCATATTTTCAACCGCCCTTTTCTCAGTTTCAATTATTTGGGGTTAGACGCTTTCTGCATAATAACGTCCATTATAGATGTTTCCATCGAGTTTTAGAATTAAATTGGGTAAGTTGGCCCTTCTGCTAAAAAAGTTATGATTCAACTTTTGGAAACTTATAAAAAAAAAATACTCACAGGAAATTTTATGTTCGTTTTCTTTGATATGTAACATATTATTTAATCAAACTTTGAATAGTGTTATATTAGTGTTAAAAAAATATTAATTTCAAAAAATGAAAGCCTAATTGAGGCGATGTTTAGTAAACAGTGTTATAAAAAATGGACATTAAAATATAAATACCCTTGAAATAACAATGTATGGAGGGAGAGCTAATTATTTTTACCCAACCTACACAAACTTGCGATAAATCACTTTCTCCGGGTTTTTACGTCGTACACCATGAGAGAGAAAGAGACAACAAATTTCATAGACCGCTTCTATATACTGTCGCAATGATCTTAAGCTCCTGGTTCACCGCGGGACTCTCCCCACATTTTTTATTATGTGACTAAACATGACACAACTAAACGGTTTTTTAGGTTATATGCTATATTTTTTGTTGATAAAAATACTGTAAAAAAGTGGCTATACGAATAAACAAAAACATTATGTCGATATGTGATATGAATGGATAAATACCGTAGCCTTAGTCTTAGCCACGCCCAGGTGCGCCGAGTCAGGTTACAATCATCAAAAACAAGTCAACTGACTTCACTGCCTTGGATAGGTACTACTCTATGTACTCTAAGTAAATACCTATAAAAGCCGACGAGTCAAAAGTCCACAAGTCTTATTTACTGTGAGCCGAACTTTTGTATTTTTTTATGTCCACTGGGGTCGATCTCTTCTGTTATTGACCTAGGATATCATTTTACGACTTGAACTCGATAAATTGTTAAAAAGTTCAAGCCCGAAAATACGCAATGATATAAAACATGTATTTGTTAACCCATTCATAAAGGACTATCTTTAACAGATAAGTCAATGTCAAAATGCGTGCAAGATAAAACAACTGAATATTCAAATATAAAAACAATATCTGCACTTCACGGCCATTGCGTGTGATGCAAGTTTTAGCAGGTTTTATTCACATTCAAAATTGTTGGTCCTTTTTATTTGAAAAGAGTTTCATTTGAATGTTTAAGAAAAAGGCCGTTAACCCTTATCTTGGCAGTCTAACATACTTGGAGTAACAATGTTTGGAGAGAGAGCTAATTCTTTTTACCCAACCTATACAAACTTGCGATAAATCACTTTCTCCGGTTTTTACGTCGTACACCATTAGAGAGAAAGAGACAAAAAAAATAACACACCGCTTTTATGAACTGCAAGGATGATCTTGGTCCCCCGCGTCTCCGGGGACTCCGCCCACATGTTTTGATATGCGACTAAACTGGACACAAATAGACGGTTTTTTAGGTTTTATGCTGTATTTATATTGATAACAATACTGTGAAAAAGTGGTTATACGAATACACAAAAACATTATGTCGACATGTGCTACGAATAAATGTATACATACCCTAGACCTAGTTCTAGCCACGCCCAGGTCTGCCGAGTCCGGCAAAAATCATCAAAAATTGACTACACTGCCTTGGATAGGTACCACTCTATGTACTCTAAGGTAACATATATGTTACACCAACTTTACTATCTTTTTTTACATTTTTAGTAATGCCAACACTTTAAAAAATCTCTTCTTTATCGTCCAACGTCCTGACGGTCTCCACGGTCGAGTGGTAAGACGCTCGACTACGGATCCAAAGGTCGTGGGTTACCAAACCCGGCGTGCGTCAATAACTTTTATTCAATTAATATGTGTCGTAACACATTTAATAAATATACAAAAATAATTTAAAAAAGGATATTTTCGGCACGCTACAGAGTGGTAGATACTATAAGTATCGCCCTGGTGAAAGACCACCATTCAGAGTCGAAACGTTGCTTGAAATGGCTTCAGCCGTGTTTGGTGACTGGATATGAATAGTCAGGTACCTACTTCCCTACCTTCCTCTTCTCCATCTCTTTCCTCTTCAGCTTCTCAACCTTTTTGGATTTAGATGCCAGAGTCCGGCTGGCTCCAGGCCGTTGGGATACTTGCATGGTATTCACATTAAAAAAATAGAAAAAAAGTGCTCAATTCGCTATGACAAGTAAACAGTCCATTATTTGATTAAATTAGTACTCCCTTCGGAATGTTTTCAGAGAAATTAGTTTTCATTAATGATAGTATCAAATTGCTTACTTTGTCAAAGGAAAAGTTACCTTCTTAACTACGGGTATAAATCAGAAAAAAAAACTATTTGTTTAGAAGTAATGAAATCTCTCGAAGGGTAAGATTTTCGACATAAAACTTGCAAAGCTTTTTCTGTTCAGAACTTCAAACATTTATTTCGGTGATTGACAAATTCGGGGTCTTCGTTTGATCGAAATTGTCAAGTCTGATAGTAACTTCTGTAAGGGAAAATTCTAATTGAAATAACATTAACCCTGGCAAGAAAATCTGTGCGTGGGATGAAGAAAGAAAAAAGCTCTTCAAATCTTAACTCTGGTGTCATGATTTGGTACAGCTTTTATAATAAAATCTGAGATTTAAAGGTCGAGGAAACTTGAAATCCTTATGAAAATTTTAACATTCATCTAAATTATTTCTTTTCAAAGAATTTTATCACTCTGTGGTTTGACATACTTAATGAAAATGGAATAATAAGTTTGTATAATACCACAGATTTTATGACCAACCGGTTTCGCTTAGCATCAGAGTACAAAATTAAACAAAACTAAAAACACATAGTCTGTGGTTATATATACTCATACGTACAGAGGGAGAACATAATATAAAATTTAAAAAAATAAAAGAGAACAGCAAGAAAACAAAAGAATAACATTTAAATAATACAAAAAAGAAGAAAAGAAAACATAGTCGTCAGTAGCGGCTCGTGACTTTTAAGTGTGCTAGAGTAGTAAAATTGAAAAAAACGTCATTGATAATGTTGTAGCCAAAAAACTTTTTTTTTTTTATCTATTTTTTGTATGAAGATTTTGCGAAAATCCGTGCTGTGCACCACCAAAACTAAAAAATACTGAAAATCTTCAAACAAAAAAAAACAATTTAACAAACTAACTATGTCGTATTTTTCAATCTTAACAATCTAGAACACTGAAAACTCACGAGCCGCCATTGATAGTAGTATAGGTAAAGGAATAATAATTGACCCAATTGACACAAACTTCAGATTGTGTGTATTGGTGCATGTGTATACTCTAAGTGTAAATGTCAATGCCAAACGTCACTGCGAAACAGCTTTTTGTCTTTTTTTGTGTCTGATTATTGTATTTTTAGTGAGAAAGGAACGACAAGTGTACTCGTATACGTTCAAAAACGTTATTTCAAAATATTCGAAAAATGTTCCAGTGCGTTTTTTTTATTATATTAAAAAAAATATTCAATTAATTTTCTTTTAGAAACTCGAATAGCAAGTTTAAAATATGCTGTATGCAAGCAATGCATCTGTTTTAGTACTGTATGCGGGTTCAGCTCTGGTTGGGATAACCATAATTCAAGTACAAAATATGTATAAAATGAATTCAATGAGATTAGTCGTACAAAACTTTTCACTTTTTCAAGAAAATATAAAAAAAATGGTGTCGAATTTAATCGACTTATAAATGTATTTTTAGTTCGGATATTCAACCGAATTATATTTAGATTTATGGGAAAAAAAATGAGAATTCTGCAAAAAAGAATTTTTAATAAATCTGGTTTTTTCAATGACTGTTATTTTTAACTTGTTGATAATACTTATAAGAAAAGGAATGTCAAATGGTAGGAAAACAATTTTAGATACCCAAGGTTTAATATAAAATACGATTTCGACGACCTGCGTGGCCGAGCGGTTAAGATCCTCGGTTGCGAATCAGGAGGTCACAGAACGAAACGGCAACAGCTGGATTTAATGACTAGACCTGAATAGCGACGTACTTCTTAAGCTTTGTCTTTCCCTCCTCCCTCCCTTCAGACTCACAACATACCCCAATTGGAGATGCCATAGTCCCACTGGCTCCGGACAGTTAGGACTCTTATGTGGTATTCACATAAAAAAAGTTAAACTAGCAAGCCTAATAATTGAAAAGCACGTTTTTCCCTAGTGATTCTTATTACCTTCACGTGTACCGCTTTACGTTTGGAGGCTCTGTAAAGGTAAGGTTAGGTTAGGTTAAATTAGGTTAGGTTTGGTTAGGTAAAGTAAATATTATGATTAAATAGATCTATACGAAAAAAACTCCGATTCTGAATATATGTATAAGTTGAATAAATGAGGCTGAATAATGTCGTAAATAGTTATTCGGAAAAAATTAATAAATTGATTTTAAATGGCGAAAAAAAAACGGCAGATTAAACCGCCCCTGGGGTCATCCTAAACCGATCTCGACGCCATTGTGGAGCAATGCATATTTAAAAAAATAAATATATAAATATAATAATAATTTTGCATAATTTGATTGACATAATTTGATTGATAAGTTGTTTGTGCCAAACAACTATTGCCAGGGGCGACACCACGATCTGCTGTGTATTCCACATGGCAGAACAGACGTGTTGGCTCAGCACAGCATGACACGGGGTATTTTTCTATTAAATAACATGGTAATACTAAATAACATGTCTTCTTGATATCTTCAACATAAACCTTAAAGATTTCAAGAGACATGTTAACAATATCTCTTAACTTGTTTTTTTATGTTACTGTTTATGTGTATTGTAAATGGACATATATATATGGATAGATTGACAACAATAGTGACGTCATCTAATGTAAAATCGTACGATGAGTTTGACGCTTCTTGAAATAAAATCTATATCATGTGAATAAATTTGTTTCGGATTACCTTAATTATAAATTATAGTAATTACTAATTAGCAAGTCTAAGTTAATTTCATCGCTCACTCAGCTCTCCAAGTGACAAAATGTATAAAACAAAAAAAAGTCACAAACTCGTGTCGCTTGCATCAAGCCTTCTCCCAAATAGTAAATATATTTTAGAAGGCTGAAGAGCCACAAAAGTCTTCAGAATCAAACAAGAGTCAAAATTTTCGATGCAGAAAAAATAACTGATCAAAACTGCATGTTTAACTCATTTTTGACCAAAGTGTCACTTTAAGCCCTTTGCTTTTTCAGTGATTATACGTTATCTAATTAGAATGAGATCTTGACAGCAAATCAACAAGTAACCAAATCTGAAACTAACTAGCAATTAAACTCAACAAACTGGAGAACATGAAACTAATAATTAATCTAGAATTAACATCTATCAACAGCATTAAGTCGAATTATTAAATACTGAATCCGTTTATTGATAACATTGAATTTTCGTTCGTTACGTGATTCTGTAGGATGTTTCCGAAGACTCCATGGACAGCAGGGGTTCACAAACGAACAGGAATAAAGGATTTACAAATTCATTTATTTGCATTTAATTTAATTGAAAAATATATACACCGTGATTCAGGGTGGTAGCGAGAATCCTTAGGGGGTAATTCTTTATGAAAACCTACATTGAGGCCCAAATAAAAAAATTTATTATCTATTTTGTATTTTCGTACGCTAAATAAGGGGTTGTGTAATCGATCCTTTAAAGTCAAACATTATACCGCCCCCTACAGGCGGTAATCTACCGCTACTGGCTCGCTAAATGCGAAGTCTGTTTGACCGCCTGTAGCCTAACGACTGATTGATGGGTACCTACTCCCACCAGATGTTAGTGAAGACGTGAAAAACGATTGATCTATTGTAAAGCTATGACTGCAATACAAGCTTACAACAAGTTTCAAACAAGGTTTTTTTTTTTTAAGTAGAATTATTCTGTTTGAAATTTTTGAAAAAACAGTTTTTTTTGATTATTGAAAAAAAACGAATTCAAAAACAAATTAATTTCACACTACTTTTGACCACGGGGTCAGACTTGGTGGAGCCTGGTACAAACCAGAGGCCAACGTTTAATAAAAGTGTATTTTTTTTGGTTTGGCTGTCCCAACTTTAATAATATTCATTATTGAAATAATATCAATAATTTTCAACGTAAATATGAAACAGAGAAAGCCAGAAACTAAAAGAATAACTTTCGCGACCGAGACTCGAACTTGGCACCTCTACTCTATCCGGGAGTAACGCCTCTGCCAATTGAGCTACCGAGACCTTATTAGAAACAGTCATTTTAATCAAACTCATACATCCTTGAAAATTATTAATATTATTTATCAATTTCTATCGATATAAGCTGCCATCTTTTTAATGGTATGCAATGATCAACTCGAGCACATATTGAATACCTAAACGGCGTCTTGGATAAACCAACCATTTTTATTTACGAAAAATCTTTTGACTTCTTACAAAGTCTAGAATTAATATTTTATGTACCACAATATACTCGGAACCCCGTTCGGGTCTCTTTATTCGGTTATTCTTTTTAGTTTCTGGCTTTTTCTGTTTCAAATTTACGTTGAAGATAATTTATATTATTTCAATAATTTATATCAAAATAAAAAGCGTGGAGCTTTAAAGTTTGTGTACTGATGTACGCTAACAGAGTTAATTTTTTAACTTTTTACGTATGTCTTTGATAAAATATTTTTTTAACAGAGTAGTGAAATTTCATATTTTAAGAATATTGTTAAAAATAACACACGTCTTATGTAGGTTTATGGAACCTCTATCCACGATCAGTATTTGAATTTCAGTAAAAGGGTTTCCACCCTACCGTTGGTAAATAAACTGTATTTTCCATTGTGCAAAACGAACTGTTACAATGTCTCCGTTTGTATTTGAAATCCGGTTTCTGCTTTGCCAAACACGATGTTGGTCCGACTAGGGTGGGTAGACAAAACGTTCATTTACATATTAACTTTATGTTGTACCATTGTGTGATCCCATTTAAAATATATTTAACATTGTGAAATTAGCATTTCTTTTGGTATTAGTTTTCATAATATGAACTGGGTAATTTCTATAGCGCCGTTTTTGTGAAAGAGTAACGTCTCAAGGACGCTTTAGAAGGCGCATTAAGCCCGTGAAATGTGCGACATCTTTTTTGTATTAGCTTTGAATCCAAATGTGCGATATCTTTTAATATTAACTTTAAACCCGTGAAATATGCGATACCTTTTGGTATTAGCTTTGAATCCGTGAAATGTGCGATATCTTTTGGTATTAACTTTAAACCTGTGAAATGTGCGATATCTTTTGGTATTAGCTTTAAACCAGTGAAATGTACGATATATTTTGGTATTAGCTTTAAACCCGTGAAATGTGCGATATCTTTTGGTATTAACTTAAGACCGTGAAATGTGCGATATCTTTTGGTATTAGTTTTAAACCTCTGAAATGTGAGATATCTTTTGGTATTAGCTTTAAGCCCGTGAAATGTGTAATATCTTTTGGTATCAACTTTAAGCCCGTGAAATCGTTTTTTGGTATTATCTTTAAAACCGTGAAATATTTGATATCTTTAGGTATTAGCTTTAAAACCGTTAAATGTTTGATATATTTGGGTATTAACTCTGCTCAATGTGCGATATCTTCTGTTTTAACTTATAACCTACAATACTATAAAATTAACTACGAATCAATGTTATGTCTAGAAATGCATCACAATAATTGAACGTAAGGAGAGCGCTAAGAAACCAATTCCTTGTTGTTTTCGAAGTAATCATTATCGGCTGATTAAAGCGGCAAGACGGACTGTTAAGTCAGTAAACAATACCAGCGCTGACTGCATTGACTTTGTGAAGGACACATTATGCAGCAGGCTGATCCGTCACTGTATGGAGGATTTGTTTCTCTTTAGACATCGTTTTTTTAAGGTCTCAAACGCTTAGATGAATTAAATAATGTAGATACGTTACTGGGACAACGCGCGTGACTGCACTAAGCTAGGCCAACGCGGCATACCTAAGATTTACTGGGTTCAGTCTCACACAGTCATTCGTTCGACAGACAAGTTGTCAAGGGGAGACGGGAGCTCTTCAACCAAAATAATGTGAGATAGCGAATGCAGATATACATAGGTGTGTGGAAGACAACCGTTTCCGTACGTCGTACTCTACTTGGCTAGTCGCTCAGTAAGTTCGTCGGGAAAGAGAGATTATAACAGAAACGCGGGACGTTCATATATCTATCTCATCCGTACACACATATTCTGTTGATATGGCTATCCTTTTCAAACAAGAATCCGAGCATGCAACATTTATCGTTCAATTTGTATGAATATGACGTGTCTTGTATTTTTTATGTCTATGCTCAAACGTCGCATTTAATTTTTACGATTATAACCTCATTTAAAATGTTCAGATTCATCTTATTATTATTATCAAAATCTCAGTGTAATATGTGTTACTTATGTTATGTTTGTCTTAATTAATATGTGTTACTTCACATTTAATTCATATAAAATCATATATGGTATATTTGCGGCATGTTCCAGAATGGTAGATATTCTACCTTGACTAACTACCTTAACTATTACCTTGGGGTAAGAAAAATACCATTTAGAATCTAAACGTTGCTTGAAATGGCTTTCACCGTGTTCGGTGACCGGATCTGAATATCCAGGTACTTTTTCCACCTACATTTTCCCTATATTTATTCCATGCCCACTCCTTGTTGAGCCCCAAATATACCCCAATGGTGATGCCATAGCGCCACTGGCTCCAGACGGCCGGGAGAAGTCGGGACTCTTGTGCGGAATTTCGATATTTGATCATTTTCACGAGAAGTAAGTAAAAAGTGATCATACTTTGGGCACACGGACACGCTAACAACACATTTCTATCGGTTATCTCTACATACGCCTTGTCCAAACACCGCGAGGCCGGCGCAAGAGCCGTCCCTAACTGGCAAGTCAGTCAATAAATACTTGAACATTTATGAAAAGGCACGATTATATTATAATAGTCACAATTGATTTCAAACACTTTATTTTGCCCTTTGACTGCTATATTATTTATTTTCTAGTTGGGAATGGCCACGTGTGTTGCGCTAACTGTCTGGACGAGGTTATGATTTCAGTGAAGCTATCTTCCGAATGAAGTACCGATTGTAAATTTTCGTAACTGGAATTATGTAATTCCTACCCAGAAGGAAGGCATTTACAATATTTCATTAATCTCTCTCTGGATTGAAATTATTTAATCTCATATTGATAATTAAGCTTCGTTATGAATGTATTTATAAATCAGCTCTTACGTACATAATTGAGGGTTATCCAAGCCTGAATCATTGATATTCAAAGCATTTACGAAGTGAGATTATATTAATTGATGGTTTATCAAGGCTTCCATTTTTCAGTGATAAAAAACGTGTTCAAATTAACCTTTTCAGACCAAGGGTGGTTAACAACATTCATTCTCGATATGTTTTCCAAAATAATTATAGAGTTTTCTGGAGATGTATAAAAGATGCGAGTATCGTAGATTTTCAGCTCGGATATCAGACATTTCAATGTTTCAAAGACCCAGACTGAAAGGGATCGTGATGACAATTTAGTCTCCTTAAACGGAAGTAATCTTCCCAACAAGCCATCCAACCTTCCTCTTCTAGATCTAATTCCCCTCCTCAGTCCCTTCCGCTTTAAAACATACCCCGATTGGGGATGCCATAGACTCACTGGCTCTGCACAGTCGGAGCAGTTGGGAATCTTGTACAGTGTTCACATAAAAAAGGAAAACCTAATTGAGAATATTACATTACAAAAAAATATTTTTGTAATGCAGCAATAATTTTTAAATTCGGGATTTCAATTTTCAATAACACGGTGTGTTTTGATTAACACAATCATGAACCAATGATAAAACATATTTAAAAAAATATTAAAATACCTAGGTATGTGTATTTTTAAATATTTTAATATTATTTATTAAGTATATATATTACTAGTACAATAAATATTTATGTTACTTCTCTTATATTCCACAACATATTTGAAATGATTTGGTTTTAATTTTATTTGGTAGCTATCCAAAATATATATTTTTTTTAACAGTGAATTTTAACTTGAATTTTAACTTTAAATCACATTCCGCGAAAGTTTTGATATTAAAATGATCCGATTATTATAATATTACAGTTCCAAGTAAGTAAAAACAAATAATGGTTCAAATTTACCAAACGAACGAATCTCGCAATTTTTTTTTTGCTTCAGAGAAAAGCAATTTTAAACGGAGAAATAGAGTTTTTTTTAACAAACAAGTTTTATTGTTACAATTTTTTGCACAGTGTACTATAAAATAACCATATAAACGGTTTCAAACCATAAAAACAAGGTTCTTGTGTTTGGTGAGAAAAATAATAAAATAATTTTTATTATTTCTAATTTTGAAACTGTTAATTCGTGGTGGAATTCCATTTTAATGATTTAATAAAACCAATTTGTTTTATTAAATCATTAAATAATGTTTAGTTTTTACAATAAAGCAGGTAGTTGGTGAATTGCCTTAAATATAACTTAAATTTAATAAAACCAATTTGTTTTATTAAATCATTAAATAATGTTTAGTTTTTACAATAAAGCAGGTAGTTGGTGAATTGCCTTAAATATAACTAAATAACGAATAAATTATTGTCGTACTTGTACAACTGACGTAAAAATTGAGGATACAAAGTAAAAAAATATATATTATATGCGACGCGTCAGATTAGGCCAATCATAAGTCTAAACGGAGACCGATGGTGAGTGGCGGTTCATAAATCTAAATCGTTTCACATTAAATGTTACGCAGCAACAGATAAGACAAGGAAAAAGCTCAGACGCCAGTTATGTCGCCGATGGTCGATGGCATTTAACCGATCTAAATCATTTCATGTAAAATGTTACGCTGCGACAGATAAGACCGAGAAAAAGTGCAGACGTGAGTTACGTCACCGATGGTCGATTGCATTTCATCGATCTAAATCGTTTCGTGTAAAAAGTTACGTCGTGGCAGATAAGACCGAGAATAAGCTCAGACGTGAGTTACGTCGCAGATGGTCGATTGCATTTCATCGATCTTAATCGTTTCATGAAAAATGTTACGCCACGACAGATAAGACTAAGAATAAACTCAGACGCGAGTTACGTCGCAGATGGTCGATTGCATTTCATCGATCTAAATCGTTCCATGAAAAATGTTACGCCGCGACAGATAAGACTAAGAATAAGCTCAGACGCGAGTTACGTCGCAGATGGTCGATTGCATTTCATCGATCTAAATCGTTTCGTGTAAAAAGTTACGTCGTGCCAGATAAGACCGAGAATAAGCTCAGACACGAGTTACGTCACAGATGGTCGATTGCATTTCATCGATCTAAATCGTTTCATATAAAATGTTACGTCGTGCCAGATAAGACCGAGAAAAATCTCAGACGCAAGTTACGCTTCGATGGTAGATGTCATTTCATCGATCTAAAATCGTGTCGTATAAAATGTTACGCCGTGCCAAATAAGACCGAGAATAAGCTCAGACGCGAGTTACGCTTTAATGGTCGATATAATTTCATCGATCTAAAATCGTTTCATATAAAATGTTACGTCGTGCCAGATAAGACCAAGAAAAACCTCAGATGCGAGTTACGCTTCGATGGTCGATGTCATTTCATCGATCTAAAATCGTTTCGTGTAAAATGTTACGCCGTGCCAAATAAGACCGAGAATAAGCTCGGACGCGAGTTACGTTTCGATGGTCGATGTCATTTCATCGATCTAAATTATTTCATGTAAAATGTTACGCCGTGCCAAATAAGCTCAGACGCGAGTTACGCTTCGATGGTCGATCTCATTTCATCGATCTAAAATATTTCATGTAAAATGTTACGCCGTGCCAAATAAGCTCAGACGAGAGTTACGCTTCGATGGTCGATCTCATTTCATCGATCTAAAATCTTTCATGTGAAATGTTACGCCGTGCCAAATAAGACTGAGAATAAGCTCAGACGCCAGTTACTTCGCTGGTGATGGTGGCGTTTTATCGATCTAAACAATTTTATTAAAATGTTATGCTACACCAGATCTTCGATTATAAGTTCAGACGCGACATATTTATGTATTTTGACAAAGTACTTAACTTGAATGGAACGTTTTTTAGACATGGTTTGAGGAACTGACTTCTTACAAAATATTAATGCGTTGACTATTTAAGAAAAATAAGAAGATATCTAATCGGTACATTTTTGAATATCTGGCAGACAATTTGTACGGAAAACATGTTTGTGATGTGCAATTTTAAATATTGATAGCTTCATTGATTTTTTTGTTCGAGTTATATTTTTACGTAAGGCACTAGCGATGGGAAATATTTACCGCTTATTATGATGGCAGTAGGAGTTTCTCAAATATTGTCAGATTATTCATACACGGGATGAATGCCTTCCTTAAATAAAAACATTGGTAATCTTTTACACGTGTTTTCAAAATAATGAGTTTTAATATATTCCGAAAAAATATTTCGGTTATACCCATAACGTGGACGCCATACAGGGCGCTTAGGTATTTCCAATAACACGTCTTCTATTAACCTTGAACAGATTTAAATGTTCAGTGAACTGTTTTCTGTTTTCACCCTCCGTCGGTTTGAACAAGGCTTTTGTAGGTAAACCTTGTATTAGACAAATGATGGGCCCACTTAGATCTCGTCAGCAAATAGATTTAACGCAGACTAGGTTGACCCTGCGCAAACTTCCTAACTAACTAATTAACAAGCTATTTTAAGTAAATACCACTTAGTAGTGTAACTTTGGCATCCCCAATTGGGATATATCGTGAGGGTGAAGGGAGTGGGTAGGGTTGGGAAATGGGGAAGGGGAAGGTTTGGAAGTACTTATTTTTTAGTGGCAAGCAATTTATAATGCTGAAGTCTTATTAAACGCAATTATTTAGTATTGTCCTGGTGAAAGACCACCATTCATAATCGAAACTTTGATTGGAATGGCTTAAGCCGTGTTTGGTGACCAGATCTGAATAGCCAGGTACTTCCCAACCTTCCTCTTCCTCTTCCTCATCTCCTTCCCTTCCCTATTACCTCCAGCCTCTCAACATACCCCAATTGGGGATGCCATAGTCCCACTGGCTCTAGACGATTGGGAGCAGGTGAGACTCTTGTGCATTATTCACTATAAAAAAAAAATTATATGTAAGAACTATTTTGTGATTGATTTTTTGATTAATTTAGAAAAAAGGATACTACTAAAACTCATATTTCTTTTAGAAAAAATAAATTTAAAAAACACTTTAAATGACTGTAGAAATGCTTCGAAATATCTAATTTCCTACTTACGAGCATCTTAGAGATAGCTATAATTGGGGTAATATGGAAAAATATGTAGTTATACACATTCTGAGGAAAAAATAAATCTTAACAAATAATTTTAAAATTTTGTCGGTTAGATTATAAAGCAATTTCCACTCTGAATCGAATTAAAAATATAATGTTATTACATCCCAGTCTATGGTTCTGGTCAATTTATAATATATTATTATATTTAAACATGTACTACAATAATGAAGGATTACATAAAATCACGAGTAAAAGGTTTTGAGCACACAATTTGACCGATAGTGTACCGGTTTAAATGTAAATATGTCCGGTCGGCTTGTTGATTGAATTGAGTTTCAATTTGAAATTTTCTTATTTGAAGGTTTTCAGAAAAACATATAAACACAAGTGCTTTATTTTTCAAAGATTTTGGTTTGACTGATGTGAATTGTTTGAAAGGGGGGTTAATAATATTACAGTTGAACTTGGTTATAACCATCACGGTAATAGCGAGGTCACGGCTATTACTTAATGATATGTTAGTTAGGGCTTATTTGCATACAATCGTGTAAGGTTATAACGAGGTCGCTTCACTGATATAACGTCCAAATTATATTGTCAACTCAATGCGCCCGAATATAAGAAAAAAAACCCAATTCTCGAAACAGTCGAATAATATTATTGACAAGACGAAGAAAGCCGCCCGTCCGGCACGGCGGCGGACTTTCCGCAAATCACATTAATGGTATATTCACACCAACGTCCGGATCCACTCAGTGACGATATTGTTCCGCATGAGAGCTTATTGATGTGGTATGAATATGAATCAAGGAGTATGTACCAAGACAAAGTTGTGTCGGCAGTATATCCTTCTGCCCACCCTTGTGATATTTAACTACTTAGTTAGTTAAATAATTATTTTGAAGTGTAAAAATACTTACATCGCAGATTTTTTTTTGTTAAAAACCATTTTTTATCACTAAATTATATTTTTATTAATTATTAAAAATATTATTTGGTGATAAAAAAATGGTTAAAAAAAAAAATAATGATTTATATGACGTACAGAGATAATATACTGAAGCATACTTACTTGGCAGGTCACTTCAGAAAAAATTTTTTTATTCTAGCTATAGTTTGGAGTTAGATATATTTATGCACTCAGAGGACATGATATCGTCGCTGGAAAGGCAAAAGGGCTTAAGCGACACATCACTATGGTAAAAAAATGTTAAATATGCAGTTTTGATCAGTTCCTGCATCGAATTTGATTCTAAAGACTTTTGTGGCCTTTCAGATATCTAAAATATATTTACTGTTTGGGAAAACGCTGGACTCAAGCGACACACCTTTGGGACTTTTTGAAAGCTTTTTCTCGCTTCAGGTAACTCAGTGAAAGCGTTGAGTTACCTGAGTTAACTTTTTTTTTCAAAATCCAACCAGGTACTGAAGACTTATGAATTTTATTGTAAAACAAAAAAAGTTAAAAGTACTCTGGTGTAAACTTCCCAAAATGGCGCATCAGCCCTTATTCTTTACCGGCGACGGTATTAGAACTAACAACTAATGGTATTTTTCGCGAAATTAAAGCTATTCCGACCGACACCATTCAAAAAAGCTCGGAATCCGGAGAGTTAAGGCGATGGCTCGCAGTATAATGCAAAATTGTGTGTTTTTGGTTTGAAAATTTTATGACCTAGATTTGTTATAGATGCTTTTAATGTTTTTAAGAAAGACAAACATTTCCGAATAACATAAAAATATTTGTAAAACTTCGACTACCATCATAATAAGCGGAAGATGTTGCTTGTGCAATGACAATTTGATTGACAATCCATACCCCCTGGAATGCTATAAGTTGTTTGTGCCAAACAACTACTGCCAGGGGCGTCACCACGATCTGCTGTGCATTCCACATGGCAGAACAGACATCTTGGCTCAGCACAGCATGACACGGGGTGTGGTACTACTAAATAACGTGTCTCATGATATTTTTAACATAAACCTTAGAGATTTCAAGAAACATGTTAACAATGTCTCTTAATTTTCTTTTTTATGTTAGTGTTCATGTGTATTGTAAATGGACACAGTCTGAAATACAAAATAAAATGTAGGACTTGTTTTTTTAATTTTTTTTAATGTGAATACCGCACAAGAGTCTCAACTGCTCCCAACCGTCTAGAGCCAGTGAGACTATGGCATCCCCAAATGAGTATGTTGTGAGGCTGAAGTTAGTGGGAAGGGGAAGGAGATTGGGAAGGGGCAGGTCGAAAAGTACCTGGCTATTCAGATCTGGTCACCGAACACGGCTAAAGCCATTTCAAGCAACGTTTCGATTCTGAATGGTGGTCTTTCACCAGGGCGATACTTAGAGTATCTACCACTCTGGAACGTGCTGCAAATATACTTTTTATTATTTTTTATATGAATTAAATGTGTTTTGACACATATTAATTAAATAAAAGTTATTGGCGCACGCCGGGTTTGAACCCGCGACCTTTAGATTCGTAGTCGAGCGTCTTACCACTCGACCATGGAGGCCGTCAAAATTAGCAGAGGAATCGAACCCACGACGCCTGGGTGGGAATCCGACGCGTTTGCACTCAGCTACCAACCGGTCAAAGAGTCTGTTTAATTAAATACTACAAAGTAGAACTCACCTAAAAGAATCCTTAACAAGTATAATGTATTTTTCTTACGAAACGTTTCTCGGATTTGCTTTTATTGTATAAAGTTAGTTAGTTACAGTTGAAATTTCAGTTTGTGGGACAAATATTTGTGCCTGAAAAAATACGTGATTTCGTCTTAACAATAAAATTTAAGAAAAAAACAGGACACTGAAATTGAGCTTGAATCTTGTTTTTTGAAAGCTTTCCTCGTTAAGTAGGAGTTAAGTGCTTTTAGTACTTATTTGTGAACAAGCTTTCTCGCCCATTAAAAATATTCAAAATAAACGAAAATCCCGACTCACCGACTTAGATGAATTTACTGCGTTTAGTATCACAGAAACATTCGTTCGACAGACAAGCTGTTACCAACTGTCACAAACGCGTCGCTGTAGGCTCCTTTCTGAGAAAAATGCATTGAGAGGTGTAAAAATCAGTCGAGAGCAAAAAACACATCTCGTAGAATTTCTTTCCATTCGTAATTACGCACAAATCACAAATTATTTCAATTCAATGAATACAATTACTCACAAGGTTTAAAGGGTTCACGAAAACGGTGTGAGATAGCGATTGGAGAAAAACATAATTTTGAGGAAGACAACCACGGCTTGTGGCGCGATACCCGATTATAACAGTAGCGTGGGACGTTCATATAGATATCTCATCCGTACACACATATTCTTTGAATGTCTATCCTTTTCATAAGCGGGTGACGCGAAAAACAAGACGGTTTTAGTGGTGCCACATATTTTGGAAGATTTGTATGAATATGACATGTCTTGTATTTAATTTCTATGCTCAACGATTGTAATCTTAAGTAACTTCCACTTCTTACAAATAATATTTTAAAACCTGATGTTACTAAGGTTGGAATATTTGAACCCCCGTCACGTTTGACCGACGATCTTTTAATTTTTCGTCATTTTGATTGCCCCCGATAACTCGGGCAGTTTCAGCTTTTGATCAGAGTGTGAAAAGAATATGTGTTGCGAAAGTGAATGGAAAGAAGAAGTGGAGGACGCCCGAGAAAGACATGGCTCGATCAAGTGAATCAAATACTTGAATCGGGTCATGTGAAGAGTTTTCCATAACCATTAATGTTGGTACATTTATTTTGGTATGTTCATTTTGTTGTAACCCGATATACTCGTATTTAAATATATATTTTTAAGTTTTAAGTTTATAAAATGTCATCAGAATATTATGTTTGAAAAAAATCATGTCTGTGAATACATTAAATCTTTTATATTAGAACACACAATGATGTGATCTTAAGATAAATAACTAAAAATAAAATAAAGAAAAGTATGTATTAGACGATGTACGAATGTGAGTGAAGCTAGGAGTGTGTGACAAGACAGAGTTGTATGGCGGTCCGTCCTCTCTGCCTACCCCTGCGGAGAAACGGCTTGATGGTTAGTTAGTTAGTTGTTTTCAACCGTCAAGCGGTGTAACAGTACGACCGTTAACTTTGACGAAAAAATTGGTCATACACTGAAACGGGCCGAGAATTTGCATTTAACGAGGAGCGTAAAAAAAATGATGCTAATCGTCGATTTAAATAATCAATTAAACGTGGACGGAGTAAAAACGTCCCAACCTAAGTCCTTAACTTTTATATCAAGCATAGAAGCGCATTATAGTAAATTATTGGCCTTATCAATCTTAACGCTGCCAGGATGGACTCCCTCTTGTTAGCGTTTTGCAGAAATGAGGCCTGAAATCCTACATTAATATTTTTTTACTTGTATTATTTTATTTTATTATATTTATTTATTTTTCTTATGAATTTCTGTTCATTTTTATTTTTTGATATTATTATAACTATGTAATTATATCAATTATGGAAGGTATTGCATTGCACTACTCCTGCATACCTTCTGGAATAAAACGTTATAATTGTTAAATTTTATTTTTAAATTCAAGCTCGAAAATAGTTGAAGAAAGTGTATAGTTTTGTACATTTATTTTTTTTACTCATGGCACGTTATCAATGCATCGGATAAACGGGACTTTGTGTGTGAGAGCTTGCAATGCGAGAGTGAGACAACGTTATACGAACGCTTCGCACTAGAAAGTAACGCAATTTACCCAAACAACGTTTGGTCACTTTAAAACTTTTGGCCAGTAAACTGAGAACAGTTTTTAAAAAAGCAAAGTTAGACACCATGTTGTCTGTTACGAATGTTTATTACGAAAATAGATAAAATTCAGACGAAACCGAGTCGCAAATAGTTACAAGTATTTTACAAATAATGAAATCCAGATACTGTATAGTTTCTGACTGCGTGCTGTAATAGTTTTTCGCGTATTTTCACTAATAAATTAATGTATTTGAATGTTAAACTAAACGTTCCAGAATGGAAAATCCAGTATGGTCATGGTGAAAGTTCGCCATTCAGAATCGAAAAATTGCTTGAATTGTATTTGGTGACTAGACCTGAATAGCAAGGTACTTCTCAACATTCCTCTTCCGTTAACCCGTCCCCTCCCTATCCCCTTATTATGCTTTCGGTGTGTCATTCGTTAGTCAAAATTTACTTTGCTAATGATTCTAATGGATGACGAATATACAAAGAGAAAGCTTCCGTAAAATATTTTCATTGCAGATCATGAAATAATGTTTTAATAAAATTAAACTAAAAATTGTAAATTAATGATGTAACAGTTAACGAACTACTGTAACTTTGTAAACAGTATTGAAATTTTTAACAAAACACCAACCACTTTCGATAAAATCCTTCATATATATATATTCTGATATAAACTTCAAAATTTCATTTTTAGTTTTATTTAATACATATTTTTTAAAGTATAAGACTCCCAACTCCTCCCAACCGTCTGGAGCCAGTGGGACTATGGCATCCCCAATTGGGGTATGTTGTGAGCCCAAAGGTGGCAAGGATGGGAAGAAGATGAGGAAGAGGATGGTTGGGAAGTACCTGGTTATTCAGATCTGCTTAAAAAACACGGCTAAAGCCATTTCAAGGAACGTTTCGATTGTGAATGGTGGTCTTTCACCAGGGCGACACTTAGTATCCACCACTCTGGAACGTGCCGCAAATATACTTTTGTGTATGAAATTTTCAATTGATTAAATGTGTAATAACGCATATTAAATGCGTAATAACACATATTTATTTTATAAAATGAATTTACACACGCCGGGACTTGAATCCGCGACCTCTTTAAAATATTTGTACATTTATTTCCGAGAATCGCCAATTTTGTCGAGGTTCCAAAATGTCAGCTTCACATCGATATGCATTGAATTTTACATCATACTCAAAATATAAATCCATTGTTTTATTAACTCACGTAAATTACACCTGATACAAACGAGTAATTGAACTTACCTTGAATATTCTTTCTCCAAGCACCACACTTTTAAAACTACCCACTTGTCAATTGTTTCGAATAAAAAAGTCCAAATAAAAGTTGACCGGAAAAAACAAGTTCACAATTTTTTTACTTGATTCAGCGAGTAAGAACTGATATAAAAATCATTTAAAAAAACAATGCTTTTGTGTTTCAAAAAAACACGTCTCTCTGAAAAGTACAATAATTCTCGAAATTATTATTGAATATTAAACGCCGATTCAAATTGAATAAGATTTCACCTTAGAATCACAACGACTCGTCGACCAATACAAAAGTATGGGGATTGTGTATAATTTAAACTGTTTTGGTAAAGAATATGCGAATTCAGACGGCGGACGTTTGAAATGAATGATGTTTTTGAATTCAAACAGGACGACTTGCCCGCTCTGGTAACAACCGATAACTGAATTGGCGCTATATTCATTCTCAACTCGCCGCCGGCTCCTTTGTCGCTAACGGGCGCTCGGTTTGGGGAATCAAATTATATTACCGTGTAAAAGAAACGGACGCAAGTTACTAACCAGTCCGCGATGAGTACCTGATGAATACCTTTGTAATATGAAAAACCGCACACTCGAAGTAAAAATATATATGGAGAGAGAGCTAAATATTTTTACCCAACCTATACAAACTTGCGATAAATCACTTTCTCCGGGTTTTTACGTCGTATACCATGAGGGATAAAGATACAAAAATAGTCTTCACATAATATTGCAGCACTTCTAAGCATGAAAGATTGTTCTCCGTCCGCGCTAACTTCACATCATCGAGTCGTATAAGTTACATCGACGGGTTTTGAGGTTATTTCCAAGATGTGTGTTGATTAAAAAACTTACAGTGGTTATATAAATAAATCAAACATGATGGTGATATGTGCTATGCGTGAATGTTCAAATAACACAAAACAAAGATTATAAAACATTGCTTTTCAGAGTAATTTCAACAGTTTTAAATATCTTTGATTAAACTTTAGAATTTTCACATTTTTAATGATATAAAGACATAAAATCAACAAAAAGCTTTCATTATTATTCAGGCAAACCTTCAGCTATTAGTGATTGTGTTATATTTTGACTTTATAAATCACTTTTAATGGTGTATTGATATTTTTTGTTTAATGTGTTCAAATATGCTTTTTGAAAATGTCCGAATTCCATGTGGGCGGTAACTAATAGGCTATCCAACATCCTTTAACATATTATCTTTGTCTCTTTCTTATCAAGTCATTATAAAGTCAACAATACTGACTACACTGTTTCGCAAATGTACCTCTATACTCCGTGTATATTCTTACTAACGCTTTAGTAACCAGTTGCTGGGAAACTCGAACTGTCGACTCGTTTTTGACTCGAGTCTTGAGTCGACTAGTTTTTCGTCCGATTGAATACATCAACGTTTCTTGTCACATCATTTTATTTTATTTTATAATATCACCGTATATATTTATCTTATGTATATATTTTGTATAATTTTATTGCATATACTTCATTTTATATTAATTTTATTTTTATTCACAAGATGAACGATCAACAAGTGAATAAAAAAATTGTGGAGAAATAGAAAAATGTCTCGTTTTATACGAGTATAACTTCACTACACAGAAAATTACCGATTCGATCACTTCTGAGTAGCCCGCGTCACTAACGGGTTAGTAACCGGCTAGTCATTTCAATTACAAACCAGTTCAGTTTCTTTTGAGTATCCCCGCGTTCATACGGCCTAATTCCACATTGTTTTGCGAGCAAACTCAGGCCTAGTGGTTTGAATAACTGTCACATTTTACACTGTCGCAAATCGATGATCAGCGTCACGATGATTTTTTTAATCGTTACCACTTTGAATAATCGCTCCCGTTAACCACCGATTATCACCCCGTTTCAGCATTCGATCAAATTACGACCAAGTGTCGAGCGTAACAGAATGACCGTTATGGTATCACCAAGGCCTAAATTTCCTTGCGAAAAATGAGAAACAACGCCATTCACCTAAACGTAGTCATTATGTATTGAAGCTTCAGTGAGTAAGGCTAATTATGATGGATCCTTTGATTCATTGTGAAATTATAGTAATTGCGTTAAGAAATTTCTGTTTGAAATGTTATGATATTATAAAATGTATCACCAAAACCATTTAACACCGAATGTGCAAGTAAAAAAAAATCACTATTCCAAAAAAGGTTTTTAGCGTTGGAGATCAAATTTTGAAAATCCAATCGAAAATCTAAGATTTTGTATCACACATAATTGGAAATGTATTTCTGTTATCCTGACGAAAAAAACTTTTGTCTATCAAGTCACATATTTTAATTGTAAATGTTTGTTTGCCTAACACCTTAAATATATCCGGTATGACCGGTCAGTAGCTGAGTGGACAAACGCGTCGGATTCCCACCCGGGCGTCGTGCGTTCAATTCCTCTGCTGGCTAAGTCCTCCATCATTGCACAAGCAACATCTTCCGCTTCTTACGATGGCAGTAGGAGTTTTTCAAATATTGTCAGGTTATTCGTAACCCGGGAATGTTTGTCTTTCTTAAAAATAAAAAATATCGGGTAGGTACTTTGGAGAGACGATTGAATCGAGGGGAACGCAAGGTCGGCCGGTTGCATGCATTTAAAAAAAAATTGGATTTATAGCTAAAGTACCAAAATAAATTAAATGTTATTTAAAAAAAATCTAAATTTCGTCACATTTTCCATCGTCATAAATCAATGAGAAGCGCCATTTAAAAAAAAAATGACTGGTCGCAGTTAAATGGACCCCACGGAATAAAAAGGTTCCATCTGACACAGCACTGCTATGCGATAATAAACTATAAAGTAAATTTATGTAAATATTTTTTCAAAATAAATAAATAATTTTAAATTTTCATCTCATTTCTCTAAAAGCACTTCGCGAGGCAACATTGAAGGTTTCCAAAAAAAAAAATACTTTGTGTAACAGCCTGGATGGATGGATGTCGAGCTTTATTGAGTTTTGAAGGCAAAAAATACCGATGTTTATATTAAATATTTACCCCTTGATTTCCTAACAACCCTCTACACACAATATCTCCGAATATGGTTTACGCCTCGAGGTAAATGATTACCTTCTTGTGTCGAGTTGAAATAATACATTATAAAAGTAATACATGTAGCGGTACATGCTTGGAGTAAGAATATATGGAGAGGTACCTTTGTGAAACAGTGTAGTCAGTATTGTTAACTTTATACTGACTCGACAGAAAGAGACAAAGGTAATATGTTAAAGGATGTTGGATAGCCTATTAGTTAAACTGCAAGTTTTTTTATCAAACACAAATAAAAATCCGTTGATGTAATTTATGCAACTCTACGATGTGAAGTTAGCGCTAACATTCCTACATACTTATAAATGCTGCAATATTATGTGAAGACTGTTCTTGTCTCTTTCTCTCTCATGGTATACGACTTACTGCACAGGGCGCTAGATGTCGTGGAACCGGCCCTGTGCCCATGCCACACATTCCCATTTATGACCATTTCGCCATCATTCTGTATCAGTTGTAAGTTACAGCTGCTACAGCATAACACAGCGCGTAGTGATAATAACAATAGTGGTATTCCAGAATAAATGCAGGAGTAATGTAATGCAATACGTTTCATAATTAATAATAATGCATGAAACAAAATTAAAGTTGTAATACATATGTATAAATGGATCAAAGAATAAATTCCATGATTTGTTTTTTCCACAACTCCAGGACGCTCATCGTCATTAACATCTTCTCGGCCTTCTGTAAAGCGCTTGTACCACTTATAAACACTTTTTTGAGACAAAGTAGACTCGCCGAATGCCACAGTCAACATTTTAAGTGCGTTAGAGCACTTTGTTCCATTTTTAACGCAAAATTTAATACATATTCTTTGGTCCATTTTTTCAAAAAGTAAGAAATCGAAGAACACACAAAAACGTGACTAACCTTTCCAGTTGTCAAAAACAAACCACTTATCCAAAATGGCTGATAATGCGAACATATGATATACGTATGTGTACCAACATAACAAAAAAAAAAAACAAAACGATAATCGAATGTACACAGCCCGCGAAAATTCAAAATTCACCTTTTCTTTTGAACAGGCCATGTATATATATAATAATAATAAATAAAAAAACATAAATTCATGAGAAAAAAATTAAAATAATAAATCTAAAAATTGTTAATAGAGGATAATATTATTTTGATGATTCGCCCATTCAAAGGCTGCATAGACTAGGTAATAATTATAGTTCTATAGATGTTTGCCCTTTAAACACTGTTTCCAAATTTAAAATTAGCGTATTCGAATCTTTTTAATATAACTGTAAAGTTATTAATAATAATTATAATATTTAAATAATTTGTATAGCGCCGTTTTTGTGAAAAATCACCTTAAGGGCGCTGTACAAATTTTAATTTCTACTTAATATTAATTCTTAGTTTATATAAATATACAGCAACATACTTACCTGGCAGGTCACTTCTGGCAGGACACAATCACCATATCATTATAACTTAAAATTTAGAATAACTTAAATTTTTATTTATTTTTATTTTGTTTCTTTTTTTTTATTTCTTTATTATTATTTTTCATTTTTAGGGCATGAGGGCAAATTTAAAATAAAGTATATCGGAGGTATTTTTAATTTTTTATTTATTTTAATTTATTTGCACCTTTCATAATTATAATTACCATGTGAAAATAAAAATACTACCAATTGCGCTGAAACTTCCTATTTACATGGTACCTACCTACTTACTAATTTTATAGTAATACTATTGTTGTTATCATTTATTTTTTGTTAATAATAATTTTAATATTTGGATGAATTGTATAGCGCCGTTTTTGTGAAAAAATAACCTTAAGGGCGCTGTACAGATCTTATTTTCCATTTGATATCAATTCCTAGTTTAAAGAAAAATATACAGAAACATACTTACCTGTCAGGTCCCATCAGATAGACACACTTATTAACTTAAAATTGTAATTACGATTTTTATATTTTATTTTTTATTTATTCTCATCGGTTCTCATAAGGGTTGCAAATCCTGGAACTCGCCCCTCTGTGAACATACCGAAAGCACTGCAGTGCCTGGGAAGACTGAACATCATGCGGTAGGCGTTGTTTAACTGGACCCGAAGCCTTTCCATGCTACTCTTCTTAAAATTGGTTCAGAGCTCGCAAGTGTATAGGGTAGTACAGAACGCCAGGAAGAGTGTAGTGATGTCTAGTCTCGGCCCTGTTGAGTTGTATCTATGTTATTTTGAAAGTGAAAAGAAAATTCACATTTTCACTTGCGAGGGTAAATTGCGACGTTTTAGGAATAGACACTCGTAACTGTCTGTTGCTTCTTAGCAGAATGTCGGATGAATTTAATGAGTGGGTACCACAAACTTCATTTTCTCATTCTGGTTCAAAAGTCTTGGCACGTTTTGACTTGTTCTAATTAGTTTCGTGTGAACGTCGATGGTGGGAATTAGGGATATACTTGACTTTTGCGGCATTCGCAAAAGTCAAGCTAATAATTTAATTTTAACATGTTTTTACACTAGGTTTATGGGCATTTTTTATATGCCAATTTCCACGGGCACCCGTCAATTTGACGGATAAACACAAATACTGCTTAAACAAATGTTTCATTTAACTGAAATTAGACTCCGCGTATCCACACACTGACAAAAACTCTATAACTGAAGATAGATTTATTTACGTACACAAATGCAGCCGTAACTTCGCCACACTTCCACCCTCGAAGAAACCTTTTTTTATTTCTCCGTGAATCATAATGCGCCGAATGTGTTACGCAACAAACGCTTTTTTGTAATTTGGGTTTGAAACAAAATATCTTACTCACCGATGACCTTATTTCTTCATTGCTTCACACAAATTTTTACACTATGATTATTTTGTTTTAGAAGTAATAATTTCACAAATGAGACAAATTTAAAAGCGTTATTTCAATTTGACGGGTATCCACAGAGAAAATAAAAATACAGTAAATATATTTACACTGTTCAATTATAAAAAAGTCGTAAAAAAACAACAACAAAAAATACTGTCTGTTTGGTAAAATTTGCGATGCAAATCAGAAGTCCGTCAATTTGACGGATGCTGTAAACCTAGTGTTAACACACACGTTTGTTTAAAAATATGAAAAGATAATTTATGTCTTCCAGTGTTTACAACAAACGTTGTATTCATAGTACATAACGCAATAATTAAAAAAAAATTACAATGGTATTATGGAGAGCCCCGATTTACTTAGCTTAATTACCCTCCATGTACCTAACAGAACTAATAAATTAATAAAAGATCCATAAATTCATGTTCAAGTGTGACAATAATATCAGGACTGAGACATTTAGATACTCGCTTGTACCTAGAGATTAGTAGATATATTCAACTGCACTGAACTAGTTACAAGAAAAAAATCTGATTTTAATTTATTTCATTGTAATATCTCTAGTAACTTTTTTACGTTTTAGTGTGATAATCATTTACGGAATGTTATTTCTTTTGTCACTATTATTTTATATTATCTATTGCAAATTATGTAGAAGCCTATTAAGGCGCATATAATAATTTTTAAAAAATAATACTGACGCGTTTATGTTAGTTATACATAAAAATGTTTTATTTTGACGTAATTTTATTGTCTATGGCAGTGGGCAGGGTGCTTATTTACATGGAATAAATGTATTCTGTGCCTTTGTAAGGGTCAGCACTCAATAATGAAGCTAAACGTCACTCTGTGGCATTCTAATACAAGCAATACTACAAACGATTTATCTGCAAGTTTTCTACGGGCAGTTAGAAAAATGTCTGAGGTTTCCAGTCAATACATTTTTTTAACGGTGATTTCAAATTCTATGAAAAACATACTAAACTATTAGTAAAAGGCGTAGTTTCAAAACCAGAAAAGACATTTTTGAACGTTTTACCTTAAATTCCAATATGAATTTTATAAAGAATTTAAAAGATTACTGTTTAAGAATTAAATTCACTGAAAACCTTAGACATATTTTTAACAACCCGTATGTAATTAACTGATAAATAATTTGTAGTTTTGCTTGTACTAGAAAGTCGAAAAGTGTGTATTTTTGAGTGCTGACCCTTAAGTATAATTGGAGATGATCAACGATAAAACAATGGTTGGGAAGAGACGAAAAACTCATTGATCATCTTTCCACTTAGCTGATCGGTCGCTCAAGTTGAGAACAGCGGCCGTAAGATTCAATCAAAGCTCAGTTAAAAATTGCTAAGAAAACTAAAATGTAGCTTTGCTACCCTAACATAAATATATTTTCCTGTTAACTTCCACATTTTAGTTTTATATTTATATTCGTTAAATACCTCATAAAGGTGTCTTATCACGGCCACTAAAAAAAGGTACTTCTTAAATTTTTCTGTTAATGAAGTAGTTTTGAAATGTCAAGTTAGACTCGACATTGGATTTGCGGGGACAAATCGGGTGTCGAATGTAACTCGACATTATAGTTAAGAAAGGGTAAAAGTGGGTTTATTTTAAAATTATTCAAGTCAATCCGTTAGATTAAAATTATCTATTAATTTGCACTTTAATTCACTCAAGTCTAGATTGTGATATTAATAGACAATTCACTGCTTTATCCAATTTTGAAATGAGCTATGGAAGTAAGTATTTCAATTTTTTTAAATTTTTTATATGAATACCGAACAAGAGTCTCAACTGCTCCCAACCGTCAAAATACATTTCATTGATTTAATTCATTTAAGACAAAGTAGGGTATGTTTGAGGCACGTTCCAGAGTGGTAGATACTCTAAGTATCGCCCTGGTGAAAGACCACCATTCAGAATTGAAACGTTGCTTGAAATGGCTTTAGCCGTGTTCGGTGACTAATATTTTACTTGAATACCGCACAAAGTCAACTGCTCCTAACCGTCTCAAAATGGTGGTCTTTCCCCATCGGGGATACAGAGTGAGGCTGAGGTAGTGGGGGACGGGAAGGTGATTGGGAAGATTTTCATATGGATGTAATGTGCTATTCAGATCTGGTCAATAAACATTGGCGCACGCCGGTTTCAAGCAACTTTTCGATTCTAAATGGTGTCTTACCACTCGACCATGGAGGCCGTCAAATTACTTAAATTTTTCATTATTATGAAATTTAAAAAAATTAAAATGTGAATAATTTTTCTTTCCCTTTATTTCTAAACGAGGTGTAAAAGTTTCGCGTGGTGTTGGGTCAGAATAGCGAAAAATAGTCTTATAACCACGGCGTATTCGTCTAATTTAATGGCTTACGTCCTGTGTAACTAATACGTTTAACGGTTTGGGAACCGGTTCCTGGTGCCAGAAAAGTTCCACAAAGGAGATTTTTATTTTGAAATCGAAAAGTACTGGCAAATCGACAAAAGTTCCTCCCCAAAAAAAAAGTACTAGTCGGTAAAGATTTGAAATCGAAAATCAACATAAAAATCCTCTCCGAAAAAAAAGTACTAGCAATTCAAAAAAAGTTCCTCCCAAAAAAATTACTAGCAAATCGACAAAAAAAAACCGGTTCCTCGGACAAATGATATCGACGGTTCTAGTGACTGGCTTGGAACCGGTGGCGGTTCGTGACCTTTTAGTGTGCTAGAGTGCAGAAGATTAAAAAATACGACGTTATTGATGTTGTTATGGCCGAAAAGCATTTTTATTTTTTTAGAAATTTCTATTTTTTGAATGAAGATTTTTCAGCAAGGCGTGCAGTGCACCACCAAAACTGAAAAATCCTGAAAAACTTCATACAAAAAATTTTTTTTGAAAAAAAATAAAAATCGTTTTCAGCTAACGACATCAACAACGTCGTATTTTTCAATCCTAGCACTATGGCACACCAAAAAGTTACGAGCCGTTACTGCTTGGAACCGGTTCGTTTTAACCGGGACAGGAATATCGACCATCTCGACTTCCCCTTTAATGTTTTTCACAAGTGAATGTCAACGAGCCTCGCTCGTGTAATATTCACAGGTTTGTAACAGGTTAAAATTACATTTATTTGTAACAGAGAAAATACTACAGTTACAAAACGAAATAGGATTCAATGCGGGCCCATGGTCACTTCGCTCGACTCCATTCAAATTTCAAACCCGGGTTCGAAATAACTCTTATTTAATTAAAGTTTCAACATTAGACATTCAATTGATTTAATTCATTTAAGTAATGTAAAAGAATAACCCATACATTTTGTTATTACCACAGTTAACGAAATAGGGTTCACTGATGGCCTCCATGGTCGAGTGGTAAGACGCTTCACTACCATTCCCATCTTCAACCTACGTTCGCCTCACAACATAATTTTATTTAATTCTCAATGTATCATAATACATTTCATTGATTTATTCATTTAAAATAAAATATATTTTACTTGAATACCGCACAAATATAGATATATATTTTACTTGAATAAAGCACCAATATACATATATTTTTACTTGAATACCGCTCAAATATATATATATATATATATATATATATATATATATATTTTACTTGAATACCGCACAAGAGTCTCTAACTGCTCCTAACCGTCTCAAGCCAGTGAGACTATGGCATCCCCAATCGGGGTATGTTGTGAGGCTGAAGGTAGTGGGGAGGGGAAGGAGATGGGAAGAGGAAGGTTGGAAAGTACCTGGCTATTCAGATCTGGTCACCAAACACGGCTAAAGCCATTTCAAGTTTCGATTCTGAATGGTGGCCTTTCACTAGGGCGATACTTAAAGTATCTACCACTCTGGAGATTGTAATAATCATCTCAACATTTCCCGGCTACCTCGGAGAGGTGACTGATTGATCGGATGTAAGTTAGATATTAAAATATCGTTTGAGTAATATATTCATGGTAGGTTTTAATAGCTGCATTTTTGTTTTTTTTTGCTAATTATATGGTAGCTTAGATATTCGATCGGAACTCGGAATTAGAAGTTCTAGTAATTATTTAAGAATTCGGTCGTTAGAATGGAGGACCGATTGGCCAAGCCATTACATCGATAAACTGTTGTATTATTCGTATACTAAAGGCGATCGCGTATTTGGTGGCGATAATCTTCCACGTGTTTAATTTGTTTACCTTGAATCTAGACGACATCGATTCTTACATTAAATATGCCGATCTCTTGTCACTTTGCATCAAATCAATTTTAACAATTAATACTAGCGATGGGAAAAGCTTCACAGATTTGTGAATACTTCACGAACATTAAAATGAACCCTTCACGATGAACCCTTCAATTGAAGTAACATATTAATCACAGCATTCGTCGGGGGGTTAAATAATAATATTTTCGGGGGGCAGCTCTCCCAACCACATAAATTGATGTATGTATGTGTATTATTCTATGGCAAAAATTATACCTTGTAGAAAAACGATGATGAATTGTCTATTACTGGTTTCTCTTCTATGGTTTACGGGATGACAGCTGTCAAAATTGTTTGAATCTTGACAAGGTTTGAATTGCTAAGTGTATCATGACTTAAAAGGGATGATGTACAATGAGTATGCACAAGGAACTTGCAAAAAGCAAATGAAGTACTAGCAAAATTTCCAGTTTCTGTAAGAGCGATATAAACTTCTTTCAGGGCTTGAGATACAATTTGAATATTCTTACTGTTCACAGTTTGGTTAGCAATAAGGTGAATATTGCGCAAATGACGATTCATATTACAGGCATTGCCTCCCTTTATGGATATAACTTTAGAACAAAAGTTGCATTTGGCCTGGTAAACCCCAACTTCCTTAAAATAAGCCCATATTTCACTTTTCTTTCTCGTTGAACGGCCATCCATAATTTTAGGTAGAGATTATATAGTTCTATAGACAAAACAAGCACAGAAATCATAAGCAACTGACACGGGTACGTGCGAGGGAACGGATAACTAAAAAGATACTTCATTGATTCATTCATTCTTCGAACTAAAATCGAAGGAAGAAGGGAATAATTGAACTGTGGATGATGCAATATTTCAGTTTTCGAACGAAAAATTGAAGTTCAGTAGATGCCATAGATCGTTCAACTTAACCCTTTTCAATTGAAGTATTTGTTCAATGAAAAATGAATGAAGTTGGGACTGCTGTCAAAAGAAGTACTTCTTTGAAACAGTTCTTTCAAAACTGTCACAACGCTAATTAATACAGTTAACATTTAAAAAAAATATATCGACTCCGCACTAGCGTTTAGCCACATAATTATCATAAAAGTTTTATGAAATCCGATATTCCATCGAATACCTAAGTCAGTTTCTACTGACTTATAATCACAATGTACCCCTGTTCAGAATTAAGTGTTACAAGCATACCCCTTAGGGAAAAAATTAAATAATCACTTACCCTGAATTTCTTCAATTGATTATAAAGGAAAATAATTCATAGTTCTAAATCACCCATCGAAAGTTTTTTATAACAAGCCATTAACATAGGCGCTGTAAAGTAGTTTATAAAACGTTTAATTTGAAAACTAAGTCACGAATGAAAATATTTGTGCTATCAGAATATTTGCGAAGTGTCACATGCAATTTTAAGTGCAACCGGCTGATTTCTCTCCCTGAAAATACTTTTTTAATTACGCGAAATAAGTCTTTTAAGCACATTCGAAACGCCATTTTAAATTACTTCGAACTGATTTTTTCCCCAAAAATACTGCCTAATTACATAAAACAAGTCATTTAAGTACAAACCACATGCAAATTTAAGTGCCTCTGACCAATTTTCCCCTGAAAATCCTTCTAATTACACGAAATAAGTCAATGAAGTACACAACTAAACACAACATTATATATAATATTATCGATGATTCCAACTCCAGGCTTCAATCCGACAACCCCTAGACAAAAACACACTTCAAAGGGAAGTAAACTAATTAAATGCCTTAACCTTGCCCCCACCCCTCCCCTGCATACCTTTGACGGATGGTTGACAAATGATTAGAAGGTCAAATTTACTGAACAGAAGATTCTTAGAAGTGTGATGTAAACTAAGTTGAAAGAAACTGATGTCGCCAATTTACAAAGGACATTTCGACTCCTAGGCCTCATACAGGCAAATGATATCTGTTTAAGAAATAATGTCGATTTTGAAAATCACAATTCATCAGAAGTAAGACATTTTTCCTTAAATTTTGGCACACAGACACGCCCACTAGATACTTATATCGGTTTTTCTCTTCAGTGGTTTAATTGTTAAATTTAACTTATTAAATTAATTTATTCACGCTGTTAACAAAAACAAATCAATAAATTTAACTTGAATAGATTTAGCTTACGTGTATTTTTTAAAAGAAAACCAAACAATAATTCATCAGAATTAATCAAAAAAAAGTTTAATTGTTTTCTTCCTCAAATCAATGAAAAAAAATTAATCTTTCTCTCCTCAAAAACCAATCATATTAAAAGTGATGAAAGAAATATATTTCTTAAATTTTTGGCATCCGTAGACTTAGAAAACCTATAAAAGCCCAATCATTCTACTATCAAAACGAGCAGTTTATGTTGTGTTGTAAGCTTTGCGGAAAATAATTAGCGATGGAAACAGTTCAGTATTTTTGATTGATTACTAAATTTCATATTTATACTGGTGCTTTACACTGTAAATATTATTTTTTATAGATCTCAATTAAATTTCAATAGTCATGTACCCGACGTAACAGGGCACACAAGTAAACTGTTTAGGGTAGCGGTCCCAATCTGTGAAGTGCTTCCAAGCAGTCGGTCTCGTTGTAAGGGAGACGACGGGGTCAACTTGTAGGGCCTCGACTTTCAAGTGAAGATGCTGCGGGTCTGGTCCAGAGAGAGATGTAGTCAGGTGGTCCAGGGGGGCAGGCGATGGTCAGTGAAAAGTCAGGAGTCAAGTTGAAGGCGATGTCAGGGCGAAGAGAAGTCAAGATGAAGTGATGCTGGCGGAGGATGCTTGTGATCTGCCTTTCCTCTCATTTTTGCGCAATATTTCATTGCCTTGAGAACGAACAGCCGGGGCGGGAAAGCGTTGTATGAGAGAATTTAGTTTCCTCTTTCTCTCTCTCCCCGGCTGGCTGGTAATTTTGTGGGATAGATTTTAATAACCTATCCCCTTCTCCTTTCCACCAGCTTTCACTTCAATTTTATTTCGCCCCTCTATCATTTTTATTGTTTTCATAAAGAGGTACAAAGTTTTAATTTACAAATAATGCCCGGTTTTTTGGGACTAAACTCTTAATAACTAACTTATACTAACATTTACATATTTAATTTTAAAACAGTTGTGTAGCTGGGGGCCGAGTTATCACCCCGGTATATTTTATTTGGCCGGGTGATTAACCTGGCCCCCGTGAAAAGGTTAGACAGATTAATTTTTCTCCCGGACCCGCTCGCGCAAGGATCGTTAGGCCGGCATCCCGCTTGTTGTTTCCTTAGTCTGGCCGACCTAGCCCGAAGGGCTGATTGCTTTACGTCATTCGGGCTTATCAGAGCCGGGAGAAGTATACATTTTAAAATAATTGATGAACATAATGTAAATTAACCTAAATGCTACATATTGTCGAGGGCACTGTCATCGTGGCTATCGCGTCCGACACAAGTCACATTATAATAAATCGCTCTTAAAAAGTCCATGTCCAGGGATTTATTTTTCATTAGAAATTCTGATAATATCGTCGCTGGAAAGACAAAAGGGCTTAAGCAACTGGTAAAAAATAAGTTAAGTATGTAGTTTTTATCAGCTCTTTTTTCTGCATCGCTCTGACTCTCGTTTTAATTCTGAAGACTATTGTGGCCATTCAGCCATCTTAAATATATTTACCATCAGAGAGACAAGTTTAGGGCTTTTTGTCGCGTCAAGTAACTCAGTGAGAGCATTGAGTTACCTCAGTCAACGGATTTTGAGGTTATTTTCTATATTTATGTTGATTAAAAAACTTGCAGTGGTTATACAAATAAATCGAGTGTGATGGTGTTATATCTTCAAATAACACCAAACAAAGATTATAAAACATCACTTTTTCGAGGTATTTTAACTGCTTTTATTATTTTTGACCGAACTTTAGAATTTTCACATTTTTAATGATATAAAGACATAACCAATAAAAATATTCCGTCATTATTTAGGCAAATCTTCTGTTATAAGTGTTTATGTGATATTTTTACTTTATAAATCATTTTAATGGTGTATTGGTATTGTTTTGTTTAATGTGTTCAATATGTTCATTGAAAATGTCCGAATTCCATGTGGGCGGTAACTAATAGGCTATCCAACTTCTTAACAAATCTTTGCCTCTTTCTATCCGAGTCAATTTAAAGTCAACAATACTGACTGCACGGTTTCGCAAAGGTACCTCTCCATATATATTCTTACTCCAAGCAAATTACTTACCTATATTACTTACAAACGCGAAGCGGTTATATCAATTTGTACCTTTCTCGTAAAAGAAGCGCACATGCACATTAACGTATATCGGTAGCCAATAAATTGTACAACACTTGGAGTAACAATGTATGGAGAGAGAGCTAATTATTTTTTACCCAACCCATACAAACTTGCGATAAATCACTTTCTCCTGGTTTTTACGTCATACACCATGAGAGAGAAAGAGACAAGACAAGTTGTCACATAATATGGCACCACCATTCGGTATGTAAGCATGTTTTCCGTCTCTTGCGTCTCCGACGACTCCGTCGGCTACGTTTTGTTACGCGCATAACAGGAGATAACTCAACGGTTTTTTAGGTTATATCCTATATTTTTGTTTTCAACAATTCTGTGATAAAGTGGTTAGGTTAGATTAGGTTAGGTTAGGTTACGAATAAACAAAAACATTATGTCTATACGTGATATGAATGGATGTATAAATACCCTAGCCTCAGTCTTAGCCACGCCCAGGTCGGCCGAGTCCGGTAAAAATCATCAAAAACTGACTACACTGCCTTGGATAGGTACCACTCTATATACTCTAAGGTACAACACAGTGTTTTTCGAATATTGTCGAGCTCTTCGTAGCTTACAAGTAAAAAGTCAGATAGCAGGGTTCGTTGAATTTTCTAGACTTCATTCGCCGATTGCTGTGTTTTATCTCCTTGTGGAGAAAATATTGTTCGACTCTCGACGAGTAAAAGTAGTCGGCCTTTCAGATGAGAGAAACTGAATCAAAATAATTATGTTATACTTTTTGGAAGGTATTACGATTCCTAAGATTCGATTGAAGATCTAGGCTCTACATTGCAATAAATTCTGCCTACAAATTTTCCAATCAATTTCTATGTTTAATTTCAACTAACTTAATAAATGTTATTTGCCCACGCCGGGTTTGAGCCCGCGACATTTGGATTCGTAGTCGAGCGTCTTACCACTCGACCATGGAGGCCGTCAAGATGTCTAAAATGACATTACGTTTCGTCCAGACCAGAATATTATTTCTACGTAATTTTTCGCATTAAAAGTTTTCGCCCTAATAGAACTCTAATGGGACGTAGTTATGCAGAAAGTATTCAACCCCAATGTGTCAGACCTACTGTGCCGCGACAATTGTAAATGTGTATGTGTTGGATGTGATAGCCACGATGGCAGTGCCTATGCTAATGTGTAGTGTTAAGTTAGATTTAAGATTATTTTTTACATTATAAAATTTTTTATGTATGTATATTTCTCCCCCGGCTTGTTGGGTCACAATGACACAAAGAGATTAGCCCGTAGGGCGCTGGAGCCAGTAGACTAAGCCGGGAAGTACCGTGATGGCGGGGTGCCTAGTGCCGACCAATCACGGCCCAGCCCCACGGATCTCGGGCCGACTCAAGCGGGGGAAATTAATCTTTCTGACCTTATCACGGGAGCCGGGTCAACCACACGGCCAAATAAATTATATTTTTATAATGACTCGACTCTCAGCTACACAATTGTTGTAAAATTAAATATATAAATGTTAGAATAAGATTGTTTTTAAGAATTAAGCCCTCAAAAACCGGGCGCAATTTGTAATTTGCAGCTTTTAAACTTTATTTGTGGCGTTAATAAAAATGATAGAAAAGCGATTTGAAGTTAAGGTGGTAGCTGGTGACAAGGAAGAAGGAATAAAGTAGTTAAAACTATCCCACAAAATTGTCACCTAGCCGGGGAGAGAGGGAAAGAGGGAGCGGAATTTTTCCATACAAAACTCTCTCACCCCAGCTGCGCGCTCCCGAGCCAATTAAATATTGAGCGAAAACTGGAGAAAAGGCAAATCACCAGCCTCCTTTGTAAGGAACTACCCACCTTGACTTCTCTTCGCTTCGACATCGCCTTCAACTTGACTCCTGCCTTTCATTGACCATCACCTGCCCCCTGGACCGCCTGACTACCCCTCTCTCTGGACCAGACCCGCAGTATCTTCACTTGGAGGCCGAGACCCGCAATCAACCCCGTCGTCTCGCATACAAGAGACCGACCGCTTGGAGCACTTCGTAGATTGGGACCGCTACCTATACAGTTTACTTGTGTGCCCTGTTACGTCGGGTACACCCAAAAAGATGAAACTGAGAAAAAGGCGTTCGAAAATATGACGATACAAAAGCATATTAAGTGAATATGAAGGTTTTTTTCTTTTTGATAACTAACATACATAGGTCATTTGTAATCTGTCACTATATTTATTATAAAAACATAAATTGTATTTGCTATGTTATTTTATATTTTTGTTTTTCAGATTCTATATAAGTTAAATATCTGCAATGTGGGTTTGTAAAAAATGAATTACTTAAAGTCTATTGCATTTGAAGCTGTATGTATTTTCAGCAGATAAAAATCTCGTTTTTATCTATAGGAATACATGTAAAACTGAATTTGGGAAAATTGTGGGTTGGACGCTTTCTGAATAACTACGTCCAATGAATCGTACGATTTGCTTGAAGACTGAATCCTCCGAGGAAATATGTATTTCTCTCCCCCAAGGCTAAATCAAAATGTCAAACGATTTATCTTTCACCACCACAGCAGTTTAAATATTATTTGTATGTATAATTATAACTCTAAAGCACTGAACAAATAACCCATAGAAGTGTTATCCATACCAATTTGATAGAAAACGATTGTAGACAAATAATATGTAATTCTCGATTGCCTAGGACTCAAAAATGCCAATTACATGCTCCCTAAATATCTGCTAAATAATATTATATAAATATATAAAAAATCACAATTATCCTACGAGAAGTTGTCATGATTTTAGGCTTACCGAAACAAAACTTGCGTGTACTCAAAACAGTGTGTTTTACAAAGGTCAAAAACTTCTTAATAGCCTTCCAAAAGCCTCAAAAGAAGCCTCAAGTCTTGGCACTTTTCCTAGAATTTGTGCTGAATATGTAAAGAAAAACTTATAATTTTTATACATACTATGATTTCAATTTATATCTACTCAAAGTGGTGGATACTCTAAGTATCGCCCTGGTGAAAGATCACCATTCAGAAACGAAACGTTGCTTGAAATGGCTTTAGCCGTGTTTGGTGACCAGAACTGAATAGCCAGGTACTTCCTCACCATCCTCTTCCCAATCTCCGGAGCAGTTGAGATTCTTGTGTGGTATTCATATAGTATATATTTTATATGAATAAATAAATAGCGGATATAGAAACGTGTATAGAATCGAGTATAGAAACCTTACGTGCTTCGTTCTACTATTGCGAAATATTTTACTTTTTTCTTCCTATTTGGGTGAAAACATACTTTGAATACATCTAAACAAAAATACAAAAACAAATAAAACAAAAAACAGTAAAATACATTTTCTGTTTAAAAATAAATTCGATATCTAAAAAAGTGTTTTGATCAATTTCCCCAGAAGTAAGAAAAAAATGAGCTAACTTCGGGCACACGGACCCGCCCAAAGCACACTTCTATAGGTTTATCTCTTCAATGCTGTAAAGCACTTCGTCTTCCTCACGGATCTTCAATCTTAGTTAAAAACTTTTTTAAACGAAAACCGAAAAATACCACTTTATTTAATGAAGTTGAGTGATTTCTGTTTGGACTAACCACCCTTGTTTTGTTTTAATTGCCGCCTTGGGTAAATATCAATTCAACCCCGCTATTTCATCAATTACATTTAATTAATAATATTCTTCATTAAGGTCACCCCAAGCTCTCGTCTTTTCGTCAATGTCAGATTTCCAATAAACCATCACAACATAAACAAGGAACGAAGATTTCAGAAGGGTTCCTCGCTATTACATGGCAATAAAGCACATAATTACCCACCACAAAACCTTGAACCCTCGTTTTATTCCATGCAAATTAAAACAACACGACTTACCCTCCACATATTACATTAAACCTACCAAATTCTTACGAACTTATTGGGCAATTGTAGATTCAATGGAAAATCAGAGGTATAAATCGGAAAAATATCAAAAGTGAAGCCTTATATAAATATTCTTTCAACCGATTTCCATGCTTTCATTTCTAAAGTCTATTCGAATATAATCATAATAATACATCATTATAACTATAACTAGATGCTTTAATACACCCATTTCAAATATAGAAATAATATTGTGACAAATATAGAGATAAATTTGACCAGTCGGTAGGTGAGTGGACAAACGCGTCGGATTCCCACCTGGGCTTCGTGCGTTCAATTCCTCTGCTGGCTAACTCCTCCATCATTGCACAAGCAACATCTTACGCTTCTTATGATGGCTGCAGGCGTTTTTCAAATATTGTCAGGTTATTCGTAACCCGGGAATGTTTGTCTTTCTTTAAAAAAAAAAAAAAGAATAATGTCTGCTGAAATACATTATAGGTAGGTACTTAATTAGCTAGATTTTCATATTTTTCATAGGAATACCGCACAAGAGTCCCAACTGCTCCCAACCGACTAGAGCCAGTGTCATATGGCGTCCCCAATTGGGGTATGTTGTGAAGCTGAAGGTAGTAGGAAGGGGAAGGAGATGGGAAAGAGGAAGGTTGGTAAGTACCTGGCTATTCAAAATATTCTCACCAAACACGGCTAAAGCCATTTCAAGTAACTTTTCGATTCTGAATGGTGGTCTTTCACCAGGGCGATACTTATCTACCACTCTACAACGTGCCGCAAATAAAGTTTTCATTATTTTATATGAATTAAATGTGTTTTAACACATATTAATTAAATTAAAGTTATTGGCAGACGCCGTGTTTGAACCCGCGACTTGATTCGTATTCAAGCGTTTTACCACTTGACCATGAAGGCCGTCAAGTAGAGATTTGAAAATATTATTTCTTAAATTACAAAATTTCAATCAACACCAGGTTCCAATTTTGAAAAGTACACCCCCGTACGATCGTACGTACTACAAAGGAAAATATTTATAGTTCAGTTAACAATTTTTAGATTACGAAGTCAAATATTTTTTATGTTCAGGTATTATCCCTTAAATCATCGAATTAATCGTATATTTCGTAATACTTGTGTGGAAATGATTCGTGATTTTCTAAATAATGACATTATACAATATAAAATAGAGCAATGAGAATTGTACTTAGGCGAAATAGATACTAAAAAGTAACTAAAATGTCAGAGGAACTAAATTAGCTAACAGTAAAACAGATGCTAACAATAAACACATTGTTGTTTATACATAAAATGAAGAACAACTTGTTACCAAAATATTTTTCTGACAAAATTATCTACAATGTTGATATTCACAAATATAATACAAGGGCATGCAAAGAAATTAGACCACCAGAAAAAAATAAAGCAAACACACAAAATAGCTTACTATATAAAGGGATGAAATCTTATAATGCGCTGCCGGAAACCATCAAAATTATGCCTATCAATAAATTCAAAATAGCCTGTACCATATATAAGTTAAAATATTATAGAGTTAAGAAGAAAATGAAATAATTAGCTACTTGTAAACTTGAATGTACAAAGTAACTAATATAAAATAAATAAAACTAAAATACATTTAATACATTTATTTCATAATGAGTTACGTGTTTTCTATTCGGTTGTTTGGTTGTTTTTAATGAGTAAAATATTAAAATAAGCTGTAAAAAAAATGACATTGAAAATAACGACGAACGTCTATTTTTACTTTTATAGGAAATAATAAGTTCAAAGCAGAATATTCGAGAATATATCGATTTTTGGTAGGTAGGAAACCTTTTGAAGTATTATGATTCTATAAATAAAAAATACAGAGCATTGGGAAATTGGTATGGAGATAAAATTACACTTGTGAATCATAATGGTGTTAAGTTTTCTCCATTCTTTTGCATAAATCACATTTGAACATTTGTGCCAATTCTGTTAGATACACGCTCGTGGAAGACACAAATCAATGACATCTGAGTAGGGAGATATTGCCAACGCCAGCACCTTACGAGTTTTAGAAAAGTGAGAGAAGAAGTAAGTAGGATTAGTAAAGCAAAATGCTTGCACCCTTCTTTAAAAAAAAAAAAAAAAACTTTTAAATTGAAAAAAGTTTTAAGTACAACGCCACAAAGCAATTCAATTCTCTGCCCAGCACCATCAGAAACATACAAACCAAAAGCTCCTTCAAAAGCAATATCATTACTCACCTTAAAAACCAAGTTCAATTTAGTTCTTATTATGTTGATTCTATATCTTCAAATTTGTCATTTACTTTTTTTTATTTTTATGTATGTACCATATATTCGATATTAACATGTTACTATGTAGCTAAAAAAACACTTTTGCAACTTGCCATCCCAACCCTAATGCCTAGTGGGATGGGCAATATACCAATCAATAAAAAATATGTGTTCAATAATTGTAAAATAATAAATAAATAAATGAAAATAAAATAATTTTTAAAATTAAATTATTTATAAAATAACTTTTTTTTTAAATTGAACTTTAATAATGTTAGTTACTATTTTTAGAATTTAAATTAATGTAGGTTTTTTTTTGTGTACTTACCCCCTTACTTATAAACGACGTGTAAATGTTACGCGTGTTATAAAGTCGGAATAGCGATAAACTTGCTTTACAACCACGGCTTTCTGTCTTATTCAATGGCTTACAGTGTAACCAAACCAACGCTAAGTCAGCGCGTAAAAATCTAATAAGTAAGACGGTATGAGTTTAAAAAAAAATTGGCACGGCTGAGAATCGAACCCCGATCATTGCTATGTAAGAAAACTATGGTGACAATTACACTACCAACTGTTGTGATAACAGCGGCATTAATTCAATATGATTAATGTACTGATAAAAATAATTTTGAATTCTAGAATGTTACGTGCCACATCACAACTGAAATCATATTACGTTTTAATTAATTTCGGTTAATATTTTATGCGAAATTAATCATTATTTAACAAAAAATTCCCCTAACCGAAATTAATGAACAGGGTATAACGGCATGTCGTTCAAAGCATTTTCGTCTTCTACATATAATCTATTTTTACGCTGAAAAGATATTTATTCCATCATTTCCAAGCAATGTAAAACCACTATGAATGTATATATATATTTTTAATCGGACCCTTTCCGCTCGAACAGTACTTTTTAAAGTCGTAGGCATTCTGAAAATCATCGAAACTTTTTTTTTGTGTAATCGAAGACCACGGAATTTATGTATTGGTCTTCTACAAAGTTACAGTTCCATTTCATCTAATAATATGTCAAACCACAAAGTTTATAAATAGATTTTATTTATTTGCTTGTTCCAATCAGAGTATAAATCCTAATATAAATGAATACCCTTTTCGTCCCAGATTACGGTTTGACAAATATTGACCACCTTCTGAGAAGGAGGGATTTTAAACATGGATCAATATTGTTGTGTTTAATTCACGTTTCACAGTACACAAATGTCATCAGTATCCTTTTTGTATACGTGTTGTAACTTTTTAAGATTTTTTACAAAAAACGAAATTGATTAAAAAAGAATCCTGCCCAATTCAACTTATTTTACGTACGAACGCGCAAGAAAATTGTTTAATGAAATCAAGTCGCAAAGCGTTTGATTTCTTTGAATAAAAAAAACGTGTACCGTTGGTATAATTTTGTTGTATAATAAAAATAAGGGAAAATTTTAACATTCAATGAAACAAACAATTTGAAATCCGCCAAAGTTTATTAAATGTTTAACAGCCGATTGGGCTTCACTTTGACTCAACTTTCATCAAGACTTTATAACATTAATTACTTAATAACTTTTTTAATTTTGATTTTTTTTTGTTCGGTATGTATTTTATTTTTATATAATTACTTTTTGCTGTGGGAACCTGTTAAATTTCCGTTGTATATAACTAATTAACTAACTAACCATCACGCCGCTTCCCCGCAGGGGTAGGCAGAGAGGACAGACGGCCATATAACTCTGTCTTGGCACACACTCCTTGCTTCATTCACATTCATACATCGTCTCATACATGCTATTCTGACTCTTCACGTGACCCGATTCAGGTATTTGATTTACTTGATCGTGCCATGTCTTCCTCGGGCGTCCTCGACTTCTTTTTCCATTCACTTTCGCATCGTATATTCTTTTACACTCCTTTCTTCGTTCATTCGCTCTACATGCCCAAACCATCTAAGCGTCCCTTTCTTGATCATTTTTATTACGTTCACTTCAGCCTTGCATTCTTTCCGGATATCCACATTTTTTTATACGGTTCTTGTATTTAATAATATTTTTTCCAAAAATATGATGATAAAATGATAAAAGAAAAACAACATTTTTTTGTTGTATTACTCTATCTTCTTTGGGTATGCTGTCTGGAGGGTCTTTTTGAGAAGAAGAAGGAGTGTACCTGGGTCTTGAAGAAGCCCGTGTTGTAGGGAGAGAAAACACAGAGGCCGGCAAATCATTCCACAGCCAAGCTGTGGAACATAAGAACGAGTCGTAAAAGCGACCCGTTCTCCTAAGTCGAACGTCAACTGGGTCAACAAATGTTGAAAGCGCGTTTTTATTTATTTACGTGAATACCGCACAAGAGTCTCAACTTCTCCCAACCGTCTGGAGCCAGTGAGACTATGGCATCCCCAATAGGGGAATGTTGTGAGGCTGAAGGTAGTTGGGAGGGGAAGGAGATGAAGAAGAGGAAATTCAGGAAGTACCTGGCTATTCAGATCTGGTCACCAAACACGGCTAAAGCCGTTTCAATTTTGAATGGTGATCATTCACCAGGGCGATATTTAGAGTATCTACCACTCTGGAACGTGCCGCAAATATACTATATTTTAATTTTATATCAATTAAATGTGTTATGACACATATTAATTACATAAAATTTATTTGCTTACGCCGGGTTCGAACCCGCGACCTCTGGATTCGTAGTCGAGCGTCTTACCACTCGACCATGCAGGCGTTGGCGAGTTTCCTGACTGTGATGATAAGTTTTGAAAAAAATAAATATTCTCTTCATCTAGTTTCTTAGAAACCCTTATTTAAACAAATTAAATTAAAATATCCATTGTAAAATAAAACCATTTAAAAAATAATTTCCTTTGTGAGTGTGAACTTTTCAAAATTGAAACTGATATTAAATATAATTGAGAAATTTCAATTAAAAAAAAATATCTTTACAAATCCCTACCGACCCAATAAAGTATAATGTATTTTAGCAGACATTATTATTCAATTGATTTGGGAACTATTTATTCGTTGGCAAGTAGTTGCTACTCGTGATTTTTAATTGGTAGCAACTGCTAGCCTAACAATAGTGAAAAACATAAAATAATATTAACAAAATGACAAAAAAAAAAAAAATCTAAAAGAAAAATAATACAATGAGAATACATAAAATAAATTGAAAATTTTTATAACACAGCAGCGTTGGTTCATTTTATTTTCATATAAATTTGGTGAATTAACCTGAACATAAATAGAAAACTTCAACATCTAAAAAGATGAACAACATCTGTTCAGACGTTTTTCGTGGGTGTTTTTCAGAAAAATATTTTTTTGTGTCCTTAATTTTCAAGATTAATAGACTGTTTTTTTAAATTTTTTTGTTAATTTTTATTATTTTTATAGTGTATACTAGCGTTGTGACCACTTAAAAAGAACTACTTCTTTTGGCAACAGTTCCTACTTCATTCATTGTTCATTGAACAAATACTTCAATTGAAGTCGTTAGTTTATTTTAGCGTTCATTCATTTCAATAACTTCATTTCATTGAAGAAATATTTCAATTGAAATTGGTAGTTCATTTTAGCTTTCGTTAACTTCATTTCATTGAACAAATACTTCAACGGAAGTTGGTAGTTCATTTTAGCCTCCATTCATTTCATTGAAAAAAATACTTCAATTGCAGTCGGTAGTTCATCTTAGCGTTTATTCATTTCCTTGAAAGAACTACTTCAATTTGGCGAGGAACCGGTTCCAGTTCTTTCCGGTTTCAAAGCGCTACCGACTAGTACGTGCTTTTGTTGGCGAGGAACCAGTTCTTTTCGTTTTCAAAGCGCTACCGACTAGTACGCGCTTTTTCGGCGAGGAACCGGTTCCAAAAAGAACTGAACAAATAAGCGGATAAATTCAAATCTCTTTTTTGCAAGTTCGACTTCAATTGAAGTGTTCACTGCGAAGGGTTCATTTTAAAACACTAACAATTCGTGAAGCATTCACAAAACATTGAAGTTTTTCCCAACGCCAGTGTATACCAGACAAGAGTCCCAACTGCTCACAACCGACTGACGGCCCCCATGGTCGAGTGGTAAGACGCTCGACTACGAATCCAAAGGTCGCGGGTACAAACCCGGCGTGCGCCAATAACTTTTATTTAATTAATATGTGTCATTACACATTTAATTCATACAAAAATAATAAAAAGTATATTTGCGGCACGTTCCAAAGTGGTAGATACTCTAAGTATCACCCTGGTGTAAGACTACCATTCGGAATCGAAACGTTGCTTGAAATTGCTTTGGCCGTGTTTAGTGACAGATCTTAATAGCCAGGTACTTCCCAACCTTCCTCTTCCCTCTATCTCTTTCCCCTCCCCACTAATTTCAGCCTCACAACATACCCTATTTAAGGATGCCATAGTCTCACTGGCTCTAGACGGTTGGGAGCAGTTGAGACTCTTGTGCGGAATTCATATTTAAAAAAATGAGCCAGTGAGACTATGGCATCCCCAATCGGGGTATGTTGTTTGGCTGAAGGTAGTGAAGAAGAGGAGGAGATGGTAAAGAGGAAGGTTGGGAAATACCTGGCTATTTAGACCTAGTCACCAAACACGGCTAAAGCAATTTCAAGCAACGTTTCAATTCTGAATGGTGGTCTTTCACCAGGGCGATTCTTATAGTATTTACCATTATTTAGTGCATTACTGAGTATTTGTTTTTTTTTCAATGTAAACTTATTTCCTGTTTTAAATATTACACAGTTTTCAACGGGTAAAAGGAAATTTTATAATTAAGTTGTTATCATGGTTTTGTTATTTTGGGAAAGATTTCTGCCTATTCACAGAATAGTAATTTAAACTTTTAAATATAGCCATAAAAATTGTGAACCTTCAAACCTTCGCTTTCCAAAACAATTTTCTTATTAAAACTTTTCATTATTTCTATTACTTACTAGAAAAACAAAATTTGATTAGGATAATATTACATAACATCTGTTATGTAATATTGGCGTAACTTTTTCCGATAGCGAAGTGCTTCCCTCTTCACTTTCGTATCGCGCAGTTAATAATACTAATATTTGGATGATCTTATTTTCAATTATTACATAATAATATAAGAGAATATGCAGGTCCCATCAGATAGACACACTTATTAACTTAAAATTATAATTATGATTTTTTTTCCGAATTAGGGCATGGGAGCGAAATAAAAAAAATGGACTTTCTGAATTTGTCGTACAGTACAGGTTTTGGTCAAAACTTGAATATCTAAAGGCGATTCGTCGAGAGACAGATTATGTTGAGATTCTTTTAATGAATTTAATGATATGAGAGTCTGAAAAGGTAAGTTTTCAGTTTGGACCGAAATCCTGTTGGGCTCGTTATACATCTTAGTTCCGGAGGGAGTTTATTGCGAGCCTTCGGCCCCGATACTCCTGCAGCGCGATCTCCAAACTTAGTATTTGGATTGCGTTCGGGTTATATCAGCCTTCCGATAGCCGATGACGTTGCTGATCTAAGAGTCAACTGCCTTAGAAGAATGTTTTCTGGAATGTTTTCAGTTGTTGCTATTATTGGTTGTATAGTGGGTGCGTTACTTCATTTCCATGACCCCCTCCACGCCATTATTCCCCTCTCAGTCGCAATTTCGAAACTAGACGTGCGCAAATGAATTTTATTAAATTAAAATGTTTCGTCAGATATAAAAAATATTAAATAATGCAAGATATATTTGCGGCACGTTCCTGAGTGGTAGATACTTTCAGTGTCGCCCTGGTGAAAGACCACCATTCAGAATAGAAGCGTTGCTTGAAACGGCAATAGATCGGAATGGCTGAGTTCTTCCCAAGCCTCCTTCCCTTCCCCGCTTCTCCAACCTCACGATATACTCCAATTAGGAAAGCCATAGTGTTGCTGGCTCCACTCCTTGAAGTAATAATGGAGAGAGAGCTAATTCTTTTTACTCAACCTATACAATTTGGGATAAATCACTTTCTCCGGGTTTTAACGTCGTACACCATGAGAAAGAAAGAGACTACAAAATCTCCCAAATTATCACACCGCTTCAAAGTATTGTTAGAATGTGTCCCGCGTATCCGTTGACTACGCCCACACGTTTTGATACGCGAAATAAATTAACATTACTCAAAGGTTTATTAGGTTACATGCTATACTTTTGTTTATAACTATATTGTGAAAAAGTGGTTATACGAATAAATAAAAACATTATGTCAACATATGCTGTAAATGGATGTATACATACCCTAGCCCTAGTCCTAGCCACGCCCAGATTTAGCCGAGTCCGGCAAACCTCATACAAACTGACTACAGCAGCGCTCTCTCTTGTATATTATTGCTCTGAGCTTCGGGCAGTCGGGAATCTTGTGCGACATTTAAAAAAAAAAACAAAACTTACACAGGGAATGGTTTTTCAATGAAAAAATAGTTTTTCAACTTAAATTAACTTTATTATTTACAAAAAATAATCACTTATCTTTTCATATATATACACGGCATATCTTACATGATTTAATAACAACTCATTAAAAATTAAACCTAGAACATAATAAAAAATGATTTTGGAACTTTTTCTTAAGGCGAATATCCTTCAAGGCGTCTAGAAACAGTCTAGATAGAATGGTAGACATTTGCATGTAGTGTTTGAGGGTAGCCAGAGTCTCGACATTCAACACTCGCGGGTAGAATCAAAAAGAACGTGGGATTATTTATAGCGTAATTTTTTTTTCAGGCACGGATGACTATCCTTAGAGAGGCTACCTGGAAAAACAGTAAAACTGTTGAAAAATTGGTTCGATAAATCAAAAATCAAACTCAGTTTTCAATATTATGTGATGTGATTCAAGATGTGATTAAATATGCTCACGGCCAATCATACTGTGGTGTTTGACTCTTGGGGTATTTAGTCCCATTAGGAGTCCTCTTTCTCCTGCCTACGTTTTGGACAGCCTCGCAGTTTGCAGCATCTGGGCAGGTGAGCGGGTGGTGTTTGCTGCCCTCGCTACCCTGACGATGCACACCGCAAGGCTGGTCGAATCGTCGGCAATAAGGCTTACCACCCGAAAAGTCAAACAACACAAATGTTATCGGTTCATTAAAATGATTTTTTGTAAATGGGACTTTTTTGTACGATAGGCATTATTGCTAAATTTATAGTCAGTCTATTTGTATTTACGAAGAATTTCAAATACAGCTCCTCAAACGTGTGCTAGTTCATTCATTTTCCTGGTGGATTTGTATTTTCTGGGCACTCCTTGTTACGTTGCGATCAAGGAAGAAGATTACCTCGTAAATAATATATAAGATATTCGTAATTTCTGAGAGCAGGTTATCTTCATAACTTTGGCCGAAGTAATTTGAAAGAATTTTTATAGCTGGCGCAACGAAAGTTGAAACAAACAATACATGCAAAGCGTTGGATTTATTGTGTATCGGTATACGCTCCAGTGGCGATGTATTTACGATGCGTCATAAAGAAAGACCCTTTGTCTTGTTTACGCCTACTTATTGTCACCAGTGGAAAAGGGACAGCGAGTGTTTATGTTGATATTGTAAATGCGTGTCCTATTCATTCTGTTCGACACGCTGTACGTAAGCTTTGCATCTGTGTGAGTATTGGCCGGCACAAACTCTCGTGGTGAAACGTATACGTTGGGTTGATTCGAGTATTTTGTATTATTTATTGTTAAACTTTTTTCTATGAAACGAAAAACTTCCAAAACTATTAGTCTAATGTTTTCGTGTGTTGGCATATGAGGAAGGTACTTAATATATTTATGGACGGCAGCGAACCGGATATCATGTCATCGCCGGAAAGGCAAAAGGGTTGACGCGCCATTTTGAGAAGTTTACACCAGAGCACTTTAAAGTTTTTTTTTATTTTACAATAAAATTCACAATTCTTAAATACCTGGTTTTGAAAAAAAAGCTCAGGTAACTCAATGCTCTCACTCTTAAGCGATAAAAAGCTAAAAATAGTCCCAAACTTGTGTCAAGCCTTCTCCAAGATAGTAAATATTTTTTGATCGAAACTGCATATTTAACTCACTTTTGTGAGTGTCGCATAACACGTTCATTGCTAACTAAAACTCGTACACATCAATGCCATATGAATGACGAATCAATTAAAACTGACGAACAGTGACGGGTTTCCCTGTGCCCTGTGGAACGACTTAAAACAACATGGCCGCGTCTGTTTAGATCGGTTCAAAGCGAAGAGGCAGCACATCGAGCGTGGCGCGTTGTGCGCATACCACTCACATTCAAGCTCTTTTGCCTTTCCGGATACGATATAGTGTTTAACCCGAACACCACACTGATCAGTGAGATGTGTGGAACTGACAATCATTTTTTTAGGTTATGTTTAAATGCGACTAGCAGATTTTTGCGATGCTGTCATTGTAGAGCAGTCCGTCGAATCAAAAGAACGTCGTATGGTCCATAAAATAAATATTTTATCTACGTATTATTATTATGTTCCTTATTTCTAGTCTTTTAATTTACTTCGGACAACTTCGCCCAAGGCTCTGGCTCCCCTCCCGTTGGTGTTTTCGTAGTAAGGCAGACTCTCCAACCTTCTCAACCACGAAGTCAGCTTAGGAAACCTAGAAATAAGCCAAAAAGTTTTTTAATAACAAATTAATATTATGATTAATAACTGCGTTCAATTTTTTGGTCGGTTTTATACATAGAGTTGGTAGAGTAGTATCTATACAAGGCAGTGAAGTCAGTTTTTGATGATTTTAACCTGACTCGGCGCACCTGGGCGTGGCTAAGACTAAGGCTACGGTATTTATACATCCATTCATATTACATATTGACATAATGTTTTTGTTTATTCGTACGGCCACTTTTTCACAGTATTTTCATCAACAAAAATATAGCATATATCCTAAAAAACCGTTTAGTTGTGTCAAGTTTAGTGGCATAATAAAAATGTGGACGGAGTCCCGCGGTGAACCAGGAGCTTAAGATCATTGCGACAGTATATAGAAGCGGTTTATGAAATTCGTTGTCTCTTTCTCTCTCATGGTGTACGACGTAAAAACCCGGAGAAAGTGATTTATCGCAAGTTTGTGTAGGTTGGGTAAAAATAATTAGCTCTCTCTCCATATATTGTTACTTCAAGGTTTTATATAAATATTCAAACTTTATAATATTTAGGTTCGAAGTTTAAAACTTTGAATCTATGTAACTAACATTTATTCATTCATTCTATTTTCGTAAAAAAGCACTTTGTGGTTTGATGTATTCAATGAAAATGAAATAATACCTTTGTATAAGACCACAGATCCGGATATATAAGACCGTTCGGTTTAGCTTAGCCTAAGCATCATCAGGGTACAAAATTAAAATATTTGATTAAATTAGTTTAACTAATTTAATCAAATATTTTAAAGCGCCGTTGAGTAAAAAACCTCACCCCAAGGGCACCTCATTTTTTATTGACACTAATATTTTTGTTCGAAGGAAGCAAACACGTTGTGGCCGGACATTATAATTTAAACAAAATAATAATCATTTTTTTCTCACTGTTCTCTTATTTTATTTTATATTGTTATACATACAGAGGGATCTGTATGTATATAAACCGCACACTTTGTATTTTCGTTTATCTTAATTTTGTACCTTCGTGATACTTAGGTAAGCGTAATGAATAGGATCAAGAAAAGGACTCTTAGATGGTTTGGGCATGTAGAGCGAATGAATGAAGAAAGGAGTATGAAAAGAATATATGATGCGAAAGTGAATGGAAGAAGAAGTCGGGAACGCCTTAGAAAGACATGGCACGATCAAGTGAATCAAATACTTGAATCGGGCCACGTGAAGAGTCAGAATAACAGAAGAGTATGTATGAAACGATGTATGAATGTCAATGAAGCAAGGAGTATGTGTCAAGACGGAGTTGTATGGCGGTCCATCTCTGCCTACCCCTGCGGGGAAACGGCGTGGTGGTTAGTTAGTGATGCTTAGGCTAAGCAAAACCAATCGGTCATAAAAAATAAAATAAAATCTGTGGTCTTATACAAAGTTATTATTTCTTTTTTTTTTTAATGCTAGTAAATTTGTTTTGAATTATATTGCTTGCAGCATGGTGTTACCGTTTTAGTAGTTAAAAGTATGATATAATATAAGGTACGGGTTTCAAAATTGTTTAAGTGACAAACAATTAATAAATGTTGAGTAAAACATATTAAAAAAACTTCAAATAAATTCAATGATTCGGTATATAATTTAATTTACCAATTAAAGCTTAAGTCAAGTGTTTTATTTTGTGCTTGCAGTGGAGGCTCGTGACTTTTGAGTGTGATATAGTGCTGATATTGCACCACATCAACTTACTGATTTTGTGTTGCAGAACACGAATTTTTTTAAATTCTTCAATTTTTATTAAGATTTTCAAGATTTTTGAGCTACGTGGGATATTGAAAATTTTGAAGAAAAAATTACCGAAAAAAAATTTTTTTCGGCTCCAATAACATCACTAAGTACGTATTTTACAAGTGATGAGCCGTCACTGTGTACTGGTAACTCTATTATCAACAGTAGCGACGCCCTCGACTGCGCAGTCAAGCAAGTCGATCCGTTCACCCTCACAACAGAAGTCAGCGTGGACTCACTTGGCTTCCTCGATCAGCAGCATCTCGTACATGGTGCTGATGGTGGCCACCAGCGAGAGGTCCGCGATAGTCATCCGGTTGCCGGCAACCCAGTCGTGGTGCTCCAAGAAGATCTCCACAACGGACATGGCGTGGTCGATCTCCTCCCGCGTCTTGGGCGAGTACGAGGTGGTTTGCTGGAGCCAGAGAGGCATCTGGAATCGAATGAGGTCATATTCATAGTTGGCATATTGAAAAGTGGGTCAAATACTGGCACTGGGGTGCATGGAAGAAGGCGTCCTCATAAACGGCCAATAGTCAATAACCTGGTACCGAAACAGATGAAAATTCCCCGAGGGAGTTAGTGTGAGTACTAACAGAACACTACCCTCCCCCCAGGAGATAAATGGAATTCGAATTAGTTCAATGTGATCAAAAACGGTTCAAACCTCTAACAAACAAGAAAACTACTCAATATGGCTAGAAAATCACTAAAAGAGCTTGTTGGATCCAAAATAGCAATAAAACAAGGAATGTGTTTTCAGCTTCAGATGAATTCGAGAAATAGTGGATTGTAAACGATAAACTATACTACTTGATGAAAGTGTCTAATTTTTTGTATTTATTAACTTTTTGTTTCTTACATTATTTTTTTTACATTACCTACCTTACTAGGTCATAAGAACCTGTTCTGAGGTAAGTGACAGTGAGTACAAGTAGAATAATTAAAAAAAAATTATATATGTTACACAATGTTCTAGTTTGTCATGGTGAAGAATTTCAAGTGCTATTTTAGGAGGTCTTCAATTTCCTTGCGGTCCTTACTCATTAGCCATTTAGTAATGTTTTGATTAAAGGAATACATATTGGTGGCGCCCTTGAGGTGATTTTCCCACAAAAACGGCGCTATAAAAGTAATCCATTTATTATTATTATTATTATGGCTACAGTCTGTGGTGGGAGTTCGAAGTAAGTGTGAGGCGCGATGTACTCGTACATATGGTGTCTTTGTGCAAAAGCTGTATTGTATTTGGGTACTAAAAGTCTTTCTTGTTGTTTAGCCCTTGTATTTTCATTGTGTGATATACATTAAAGATTTTGAAGAATGAGTCATTTTTAACACTATTTTAAGATATAACTGTCTGATATTGAGGATTCCTAAAAGTTGAAATAGTGGCGTTGTTGGGTGTCTTAAGGGCTTTCTAAATATAATTCGTAAAATTACTTTTTGTATTTTTATAAGAGGACCTAGCAAGGTAATGGCAATTCCCCCTCAATCAGCTAGTCCATATCCCATATGGCTTTGACATAAGGCAAAGTATACACTACGCAACTCTTTCAGTTCAAGTATATTCCTTAGTGTTTTAAAACAGTAAATATATTTTTTAACACGTTCCGTTAAAATTTCTATGTGCTATTTCTATATTGACCATAGAAAGAATTATGAAATTACGGAAGGAAAAATGAGAAACCATTCACTCACCGATGAAGTTGAAGTTCAATACTCTTTTTGCTCAATTTTACAAAAAAAAAAACCGTACTTATTTTAGTAATCTATTCGCGAAACACCACATTTATTTTTTATTTTTTGAACAAACCAACGAACCAATGAAACGAACGAGCAACCATATTTTTTCGTACAAAAACTCTTCTGTTCGATTGTCAATTGTTTCGAACACGGTATTGTTAAATACGAAATTCGAAACGTTGAGTAGGTAGGAACTGAAGGTAAAACCTAACCTAACTCAACAAAGTATCACTTTGAAATCAAACAGAGCTAGTATGACCAATAACAGAAAACTACCCATCGAACAAATATATTCACCACCACCTCAGGAGGCAAGTGGAATGAGAGAGTCCAACGTGCTCATATATGGTTCATATCCTGAACGAACCAGGAAACTACTCTACATGGATAGACACTCACTAAGAGTGTTAGTATGACTACTAACAGTTAAAAAGACACTGCTGCCTAAAAAGACTCATACGAATGGTGGGAGTAGAAAATACCGAATAGCAATACGAAATGTGAATAGGATAAAGAAACTCTAATTCACGTATGGTGCAAATATTTCGCCTTGATTGGAATAAGGCTCAGATACTTGGAAAGATACGTTATAAAACGAAGAGACATAGCTACATACCAAAAGACAACTGGTAGACTTTATTTAAAGGATATAACTACTGCCAAGTAAAAATAAAGTAATCATTACATATATATTTTTAAGATTAATGGGGTTTACGGCTAAAATATTCAACCAAACTCAATGATCTTTTTGTAAATCAAAATGTATCAAGTACGCCATTGAGTTCTTTAATTTATTTTAGTTTCATTTTACCAAAGAATAGACAGACAAACATTTATTCATCATGTTTCCAAAGTAACTGGAGTAAGTTTTTTTATAAAAAATATTTTTTTGCCAAATTTTCCTTTAAAAAACACTAAAAAACTTTACTTATATTTTATAATTAAGAACAAAAAAATAGTTTAGTAACTCAAGAGCGTACTAGAGTATGTCACAAATTATCCAAATATTATTATTATGTCATATTTTTTATTAAAAAAAGATCATTCAGTTTGGTTAGGTTTTTAAGGCGAATATCCAAAAAACATGTTGCATGCAAAAGGCCTCGAGTGCATTATTTGTGGCGCCAAAGAATGTTGCATCGGATGACGTCACATAATTGCCAATCATTCCGCGATGGCATCTAGAGTGGCACCGGAAGATATCTGACCCGAGTCAGGGTGCTTAGATTTTTTGGTTTTTCAACCATAAAAAAAATATTTATCAATAATTAATCATTTAACAATAACCGTCAGTAATAAAATACATTTATTCATAACGACGACTTACTTCGAGGTTTGATATTCAAAATAATGAAAACAGTATGTTTGTTTAAATTATAAAATTTCCTTTAAATTTCTTCATTATTCAATAATACAAAAATATTCCAAGAACTGCTCTTGGAATCTCGAAGGCATAAGCCTGAGAAGATTGAAGGCACTGAACACAAAATACCTAGAAGATTTATTTATACCGTTTTTAAAGAAAACTGACATCACTACTTTACACAAGACCTTTAGACCTAGGCCCCACCAAGAATTTCGATTCTTGAAAATGTTTGGTCAATTTCAGCAAAAGGAAAATTTGATCTTACTTCGAGTGCTTCAGTGATCTGCTGCTAGAGGCGCTGTCAGTGTTTGGACATTTAAAAAAGAAGGTGTCAGTTGTACTATAAAGCTGGATTCACACCAACGTCCGGATCCGCTCAGTGACGATATTGCTCCGCCTGAGAGCTTATTGATATGGTATGAATATCAATCAAGGAGCATGTGCCAAGACAAAGTTATGTGGCAGTATATCCTTCTGCCCACCCTTGTGATATTTAACTACTTATTTATTTAAATAATTATTTTGAAGTGTAAAAATACTTAAAACGCAGATATTTTTTTTAAACCATTTTTTGTCACTAAATAATATTTTTTAATAATTAATAATATTATTTAGTGATAAAAAAAATGGTTTTCAATAAAAAAAATCTGCGATGTAAGTATTTTTACACATCAAAATAATTATTCAATAGTTAAATAATTATTTTGATGTGTAAAAATACTTACATCGCAGATTTTTTTTATTGAAAACCATTTTTTTATCACTAAATAATATTATTAATTATTAAAAAAGTTAAATATCTAAGTAGTTAAATATCAGAAGGGTGGGCAGAAGGATATACTGCCACACAATTTTGTCTTGACACATACTCCTTGATTGATATTCATACGATATCAATAAGCTCTCATGCGGAACAATATCGTCACTGAGCAGATCCGGACGTTGGTGTGAATCCAGCTTAAACATGCCTACCAAAAATACAGACCGAAGTTAGGTAAGATACGGAATGCAACTATCTTCACGTTTAACTTCGAACACACCGATACAACACATTTATATTGGCTTTTCTTCTTCAGTGGTCCATGTAAATGTGTAGTTCTTAGTGCGTGAAGACGTGAAGGTTAAACCTAAGCGAATTCAATGTGATTCGACTAGACGAAAACAAAACGATTACAGTCAAGGTCGACCCAGAAGAAAAGAGACACAGTTCCCCTTAAAAAGATTTAATTTGCCAAGCCTTTCTATGTAAAATGATTATTTTTTGGTGCTTTGCTTTCAAATTGTACACGCGATACAGGCAAATGATTATTAAAATACAATTATATTTTTTCAAGTAGACTAATACGAAACGAAACATTTTCAAAACGAATATAAAAAACTGAGACAAGGTCAAAAAGTTACATCTGTAATTGTATGGATATCGAAATGAATGTTGACTCAAACACAGTACTCACACATATGCGTTGCTTGCATACAGCTGTTTCAAACTTGTTATTCGACTTCGGAAAAGAAAATTCCGGCGAATTTGAAAAACATCGTTTTAATACTATAAAAATAATACACTGTACAACTTTTCCGATTTTCAAATTCGACGATCGTAGACACGTGGTGTCCCTTTCTCGCTGATAACAAAAAGTAGGCGTAAGCAAGACAAAGGGCTGTTTCTGAGTGACGTTTGGCAAGGACATCGTTGCCGGAAAGGCGAAAGGGTTGACGCACCATTTTGAGAAGTTTACAGCAGAGCACTTTAAAGTTTTTTTTTGTTTTAAGTCTTCAGTACCTGGTTGGATTTTGAAAAAAAAAGTTAACTCAGGTAACCCAACTCTCTCACTGAGTTACCTGAAGCGATAAAAAGCTAAAAAAAGTCCCAAACTTGTATCGCTTAAGTCAAGTCTTCTCCCAAATGGTAAATATATTTTATTAAATAAAAGAATACTTTGTTTTAAAACCACAGAATTTATTATGATGAAGGCCAACCGGTTTCGCTTGGATCAAGCTTCGTCAGGGCACATATAATAACTAAAGAAAAAATACAGAGTTAACAGGTATATATAGGTACAACAGTTAATGATAGAGTGAGACAGTATATAATACAAAGAAGGAAAAGAGAGAGCATATATTAGAGGGAGGGAACAATTGAAAGTGCTTAATATATATTACGAAGAATTGGTAAATAAACAAGTGCACATAATAGAAAGATAATGATGTAATGTTAGGGGCAGACAAAGATCCTATATTGAATTTATATATGAAAACGACATTTTACATCGTTACTGGAAAAGAAGCTATTTGGATACATAATAATAATTAAATGGGTGAGTTATGGAATAAAACAAAGTGATTCGTAGCATCAAATGAGGGTGAAGTTGACAATTGATGGGATAAACGTTGATTTACAGGAAACATATTTAAAATAGGGCTAAAGGATACATTTTTTTGATTATTAAGTAGGTTAAGTGATAAATTTGATTTTAAAGATTTCATAATTTCGAGTGCTTCTAAATTGTCTAATCCAATGCCTATCCCGTTTTTATGTAAAAGCCTAATTCCTGTAGTTTTTTCGAAAGTATGGTTTGATGAGATTAGATGATTTGCCAATTCAGAGCAACCAGTACCATTTAAGCAACGTAAATGTTCTTTAACTCTAGTGTTAACATTTCGTGCTGTTTTTCCTACATAAAACGCGGAACAATCATTGCAGTTAAGTTTGTATATGCCAGAATGGCTTAAATTATTATCTTTATCCTTTGTATTGAATTATCATTTTCTTTGTATTATATACTGTCTCACTCTATCATTAACTGTTGTACCTATACCTGTTAACTCTGTATTTTTTCTTTAGTTATTATATGTGCCCTGACGAAGCTTGATCCAAGCGAAACTGGTTGGCCATCATCATAATAAATTCTGTGGTTTTAAAACAAAGTATTCTTCTATTTAATATAATGTCCAACCACCATGTGATTGCTTCTTACGAAAAAATAAATATATTTTAGATGGCTGAAGGGCCACAAAAGTTTTCAGAATCAAACGAGAGTCAGAGATAATTTGTTATACCTTCATGTTTTTTATACACTTCCTACCTATCCAACCATTTCGCAGTATTCAATTTCCGTATTTAACAACACCGGGTTCGAAACAATTGACAGTCGAACAGACGAGTTTTGTGTGAAAAAACGTGTTGCTCGTTGGTTTTTCGCTTGTTCGTCGGTTTTGTTGTTGTTCTCAAAATAATACAAATAAATGTGGTTTTGTGAATTAAGAAGACTTAAACAAAGATGTTTTAATCGTGTTTGTCAATAATACAATTGTTTAAGAAGATTTCAAGAACTTATAACTTCAACTTGCATTGGTGAGTGAATGGTTTCCCATTTTTGCTTTTATTCCACAACCTTTTCACATACATAATCAAACACTTCCATCAAGTAGTATAGTTAATCGTTTAACAGTCCATTATTACCCAAATTCATCTGAAGCTGAAAACACATTCGGCGTTTGATCGCAGTTTCGAATCCAAAAAAATTGAGATGTTCAATAAAAGGTATTTAACGACAATGTGTTCGAAATTAAACCATGGAAATCGATAGAAAATTGCATGTTAGGGTAACAGAGCTGCATTATTGCGATTAATAGCTTGAATCTTCGATTAAATCTCGGATTTCGTAACAGTTTTACAAGAATCGAGAACCGTAAATATTATTTTGTTAACAGGCAAACGTTATATTGTTTTTCATCACGTATAAAATATTGTGAGGAATAATTCTTAAATAAGAAATATTGGCAGCATCCCGCTGTCGGAAAGGCATTTATTTCGCTGAAGGCGCACTACCAAATACCTCTGATAGAACCTTTGCCTCTTTAAAAACTTTTTCTAATAAAAGCATATAAGCACTGCCTACCCGGCCGTACTCGCATACAAATATGTGTAATATTGAAATGAACAATATTAAATTATTCCAAAAATAAATCTACAATTTAAAAATAAAATGTAAGTTTAACAAATTGCACTGCCGCGAGCGCCCCACAAACATCCTACTATAACGTGTCAAAAGCAGTAACCACATATGCCAAAAACGCCGTCAACGTCACAGTAGAATATTTTATGTTTACTAGGACTAGACCTTAGAGAACACAGAGTGGTACCTATCCAAGGCAGTGTAGTCAGTTTTTGATGATTATTGCCGGACTCGGCAGACCTGGGCGTAGCTAGGACTAAGGCTAGGGTATTTTTACATCCATTCATAGCACATGTCGACATAATGTGACAAAACAGTGACATCTGTTGGTACCTATCTCTATTATCAATTAATCCGCTGTTTTTCCTACTGCCTACCCTGATTGGGAATTCTGTGCACGCCACTGCGAACAATGCATGGATTGTATGGGTCAGAGGTGTTTAAAGAGACGTGACCCGGGCCACCTTTTACACTAACCTATTTTTCTATTTTCCACAGGGGTTCCAAACCTTCTTAAAACCGCTAACCTCTTTTAATAATAACGAACTAATGAACTTCTCGGAGGAGTGATCTGTTGTCAAATCTAATCATGACGACATCCGCTGGCAGAGCGGTTAAGATCGTCGGCTACGAATATAGAGGTTACGAGTTCGAATCCCGGCGTGGCTGAATAAATTGAATTTAATTATTGAAACAGTATCAATAATATTAAATAGAAAATGTAACAGAAAATGAAGAGATTATCTATCCGGGAGTAACGCATTAACAAACTTTGCTTTGGATTTTTTTTTAAACCGTTAAGTTTGACGGTTTAACGCGTTCATTGCTGACACCACGCGTCGCACGTTGACAGAAATGTGACCGGTATGCGCACAACGCGCCACGCGCGTTGGGCCACCTCTTCGCTTTGCACCGATCTAAAACAGACGCAGCCATGTGGTTTTGAGTCGTTCCACAGGGCACAGGGAAACCCGTCACTGTTCGTCAGTTTGAATTGATCCGTCATTCATATGGCATTAAAATGTACGATTGTTGGTTAGCAATAAACGTGTTAATAAATGGCTAATGGCTAGGCTTAAGTTTGCTTTGCAATAAATGTGGAATAACGCCTTTGACCTAAACACAGTCGAAATGTAAAATAAATAAATAAACCCGCAGATTTAGAACCCCTGCTATAAGCTCTACCTTTCCCACGCCTGCCTAGGTACCCAAGTCGAATACACAACAAGGGCAAGTGAAGTAAATTCAATTTCACTTTAAACGGTGAACATTTACTGCGTTAAGCGTTTTTTAAAATTTATTTAATGTTGTCTCAAAATGCGTCAATAACTTCTTTTAGATTTTTGCATGATCGCGTACAACTTCAAAACATATTGTTTTGATTAATAATAAGAGATAAACAAATATTGTTAGGAACCAAAATCATTTAGCTGTATTATTTTTGTATTAGAAATAGGCAGCGAATTTCAGCGAAAACTATAATGTTTAAAAAAAACGTATTCACGTTAAAATATTCTGTTACAAAAAAAAACGTAGATTCTGAAAACAAACAAACAATCCAATTGACATTGAGGAATTCTAATGTTTTTCAGAAGTATAAAAAATAGGTATTGGGTATCGCAGTGAATGTTGAGTAGAACACAGGACTCACACAGATGCATTGCTTGTATACAGCATGTTTTAAATTTATTATTCGGCTCAAAAGAAAATTCCAATGGAATTTAAAAAAAGTTTATTTTTAAAAATTTAAAAACTTTCAGGTGCTTAATTTTTTTTTTACTAATTTATGTTGTCTCTATTTTAATAGCAACAATGTAAGGCCATATACAAGGCGTTAGCAAGACAAAATACTATTTATCAGTGATGTGTATAGCCTAAAGAATATTTTGTTCCGGTCAACTCTGAAGTCCTGGCTTTTTGTTTTCACATAGATTAAGGTTTCGCTAGCTTAATTGGCAGATACGTTACTCTTGGATAGAGTAGAGGTTCCGAGTTCGAGTCTCAGTCGCGACCTAATTGTTTTTTTTTTGTTATTGTTTCATATTTCGTTGAAAATTATTTCCATACAACTCTGTCTTGGCACACATTCCTTGCTTCATTCACATTCATACATCGTCTCATACATAGTCTTCTGTTATTATCTTTGACTCTTCACATGGCCCGATTCAAGTATTTTATTCACTTGATCGTGCCATATATTCCTCGGGCGTCCTCGACTTCTTCATCCATCCACTTTCATGTCATATATTATTTTCTCACTCCTTACTTCGTGCATTCACTCTACATGCCCAAACCATCGAAGCGTCCCTTTCTTGATCCCATTCATAACGTTAACATCAGCATTGCATTCTTGATATTATTTCAATAGTTAATTATTTTCAAACTCTCGACTTTCATGGACTTTGAAAACCTATAAAAAGTCTTGATAATTCTAGTATTTGATTGAGCATAAGTTGTGTTGTCAGGTTTGCCAATCTGATAGTGTTTGCAGAATTGTACAAGTCCACTAGGGCAATACTTACCACAGCTTTTTTGAAGATTACGAACAGCTCTGTGTCGAAAAACATCCTTTGGTCAACCAGGGCTCTGAAGCGAGGATCCTTGGGCAGGAGGGAGTCGTCCTTGCCGTAGACTGTGACTAGATAGGCGGCAATGGCGTGGCTGCAAGATAAAATTAAATATTAATAATAGATTTTCATGTAATACTAAATTAATCTATGTTCATAAGAAGAGAGTACCATCAGTATTATTATTAAACTAGATGTTACATTATTTCTACAGAATCAAAAAAAAAATAGTTGCTTTACGAACATAATCCATGTAATGGTGTCAGTAATAATTTTAATTAATAATTTTCTAGTTAACAGTGAATAATCACGGGTATGTCAAAAATGTCCAGTTTCTCGACTTTTCTTAAATTTGTTTCTTACAAAGAGTTTGAGATTGGGGATCTTTAAAGGTGTATTTTTTTAAAGGTATGAAAAAGCGTTGTTTAACGAAAGTTAAAGATTTCTCAAATTAGGCACTTAAAAAGCCGTTTCATTAAAAATGAATATAACACCAACAATTTTGTTTTTTATCTAGACATAAGTCAAATTTTTATTATAAGTACAATTCTTTGATCTTTATATTGACTTTACTTGCTCATTTCAAATATAGAATAAAAATAATTGTCTGATAAAATATATTACAGGTACGAACTTTATCACTTAGGATTTGAAATGATTATTTTTTTAACATTACAATTTTTCTTAAGTACATACGAATGAGACATTTTCAAAATTTGAATGATGACGTATAAAGAAATTCAGACAAGCGATAAAGAAGCTACCTAACATGTAAAATATTTTACGATTATTTTACTAGTATTATTTACCGACAGCCTCCATGGTCGACTGGTAAGACGCTCGACTACGAATCCAAAGGTCGCGGGTTCAAACCCGGCGTGTGCCAATAATTTAATTAATATGTGTCGCAACACATTTAATTCTTACAAAAATAATAAAAAATATATTTGCGGCGCTTTCCAGAGTGGTAGATATTCTGAGTATCGCCCTGGTGAAAGATCACCATTCAGAATCGAAACGTTTGAACGAAAGCCGTGTTTGGTGACCAGATCTGAATAGCCAGGTACTTCCCAATCTTCCTCTTCCCTATCTCCTTCCCCTCCCCACTACCTTCAGCCTCAGAACATACCCTATTTCGGGATGCCATAGTCTCACTGGCTCTAGAGGGTTGGGAACAGTTGAGACTATTGTGCGGTATTCATAAAAAAAAAAGTTAAGGCTCAGCACCCAAAACTAGCGTATAACGTCACTTTGTAGTATTCTAATACAAGCAGTACTGCGCATGTATTTGTAAATTCTTGTTAGGAAAATGTCTAAGGTCTCCAGTGGATACAATTTTAAAACAGTAATCTTTTAAATTCTATGAAAAACATACTTAAATGTCATTAAAAGGTACAATTTGAAAACCAGCGAAGGCATTTTTTAACTTTTTACCTAAAGTTCCAGTATGCATTTCGTATATATTTTAAAAGATAAAAGTAAAATAATTTTATTCACTAGAAACCTTGGGCATTTGCCTAACTACCCGTATAGAATTTACAGATAAATCATTTTTTTTAGTATTGCATTTAGTAAAAAGTCAAAATTGAGTATTTTTTGGTGTTGAACCCGTGATTTTTCACGGGTAACAACTAGTAATTTGATCATTTTCTTAACATTCAGATCAAGTTTTGAAAAAGTCACATTCGTACCCACAAAGAAATTAAATTGTTTAATGAAATGTAATATTTACCTGTCGCATAATAAAAAATCTCCATCCTCTAATAATGGCACGGTGTGTTGGGGGTTTTTCTGAAACGATCAAAATATTAATTTAAATGTGAACAAGACCGTTCTTTTGCTCGTGAATAAAATTTCTGATTTCGAATGACATAATCCGAAATTAAAATATTATCCTTAGCCACTTAACTGGATATGGAAAAATATTCAAATGCGTTTGGATCAAAGCATAAAAATTTTATATTTTGTCGGAGTTAGCTTTCTAACGTCTTTGAAGGGAACGAAATTTGTGAGTATTTCCAGAAATCAATGTTCTTTTGAGCTTTCTAAAGCTTTGAATAAAATCATTGCTAAACACTTGAGGTGCTGAGAAGCAAAAGCAACAATCTACAAAAACGGTTCTGTAGCATTGTCAACTTTTTAATGATTATTATAAAGAAACAGAGAATTTGGTGTATCAAAATGTTTGTGTACATTAAACTGGAAACCATTTGAAACAATAATCTCTAAATGTATCAACATATTCATGAAAGCAAAGTGTATAAATCGCTGAATAAACTTTTCAATAAATAATTTAGGATAAAAAAGATTGCTGTCTTTGCTTCTATACCTCTTTCTTGTGGAATAATCGAACATAATTTTACCAATACAATCTTCAGTTGATGGTCGTTTTTCAGAAATATAAGGTTGACGTATTCCAGTTCCAGTTTGATTAATTTTACCAGTTTTTGTGGTCATTTTCCAGGATGTTGAGGTTGACATATTCCAGCTCCAGCTGGTTACTGCTGGAATCAACAACACGGTGCTACATCCAAGGGCATCGGACTTATGATATTATGCGAAATTATGCAATATTATGTGACAACTTGTCTTGTCTCTTTCTTTCTCACGGTTTACGACGTGAAAACGCGGAGAAAGCGATAATATTAGCAATATTTAGCTCTCTCTTCATATATTTACTCCAAGCAAATGTTCTTCACTGGCTCCAGTCCCTCGCCATTCGCTTCCAGCCCTCAGACCTTCCAACCTGTTACCTTCTTCTACGCTGTAAGCCTATCTCGTCATTCTCGTCTCGGGTAGTTCTAAGGGCGCCCAGCTATTTCTGAAAAAAAAAAAAATTACCTTGACGAAGTCCGGTTTGAGGTGGTCTTTTTCCAGGAAGTTCAGGTTGACGTATTCCAGTTCCAGTCCGATAGCCTGTGCAGCCAGCATGGAGCCCCTGGAAGGGGGGCTCATCTCGGCCATGTACAGCTTCGGCGCCATCTCTCAGTCTTCTGGAACAACGTACACAGTAAGTTTTGATATGAATAGAAAAATCATTCTCATCTCTAAAATTCTACTATTTATTATTTTGTAAGTATTTGTTATTTATTATTTTCCAACAACTAACCATCACGCCGTTTCCCCGCAGGGATATGCAGAGAGGACGGTCCGTCATGCAACTCTGTCTTGGCACACATTCTTTTCTTTATTCACATTCATACATCGTCTCATACATACTCTTCTGTTATTTTGACTCTTCACACGAGCCGATTCAAGTATTTGGTTAATTTGATCGTGCCGTATATTCTTCGGGAGTCCTCGACTTTTTCTTCCATTCTTTTCACACTCTTTACTTCGTTCATTTGTCATACATCTAAGCGTCCCTTTCTTGATCATATTTATTACTCTTACATTAACCATGCATTCTTTCCGGATATCCACATTTTTAACACGGTCATTCAAGGTTTTACCGAACATACGCCTCAGGAATCTCATTTCCACAGCATTCAGTCTGATTTCATCCTTCCTCTGCTAGTCTCATGCCTCACTGCCATACGTCAGGGTTGGTATAAGCACTCCATTGTGGGCTGCTAGCTTCGTTTCTTTGGAAAAAATTTTAAAAGATTTCTCTTTAAAATTTTTATTTATTTTAAACTTTAGACATTTTCTTAACTACCCGTACAGAATCAACGAAAAATCATTTGTAATATCACTTGCATTAGGAAAGCAAAAAGTATGTATTGTTGGGTGTTGACCCCTAAACAAGACAATCAGTCTATCAGTCAAAAAATAATTATATATTGTTAGGCATTTTCATCTCCGCTCGGGACCTTCTGCAGCTATTTACATTTCGAACTCGATTCTGAATTTAGATTGAAGTTAGTGTAACTTAAAATCTTTACTGTAAGATCGATTATCTCTCTAATTATATGTATTTAGCCTCGGTCATCAGATGATAAGCCACTTAGTTAATAATCATCATTCGTTGTGATGGATGATACTTTTACAATGTCGTAAGCACCTACGGATTTTTTTTACAGACCATCAACTGCTAAGTCACCTATGATGCAACCTTGGAGTAGGAATATATGGAGAGGTACCTTTGCGAAACAGTGTAGTCAGTGTTGTTGACTTTATACTGACTCAATAGAAAGAGACAAAGATATGTTAAAGGAAGTTGGATAGCCTATTAGTTACCGCCCACATAGAATTCAGACATTTTTAATAAACATTTTTCAACACATTAAGCAAAACAATATCAATACACCATTAAAATGATTTATAAAGTCAAAATATCACACAAACACTAATAACAGAAGGTTTACCTAAATAATGATGGAAACTTTTTGTTGATTTTATGTCCTTATATCATTTAAAATGTGAAAATTCTAAAGTTCGGTCAAAAACTGTTGAAATATCTCGGAAAAGTGATGTTTTATAATATTTGTTTGATCTTATTTGAACTTTCGCGCATAGCACATATCACCATCATGTTTGATTTATTTGTATAACCACTACAAGTCTTTTAATCAACACTAATATAGGAAATAACCTCAAAATCGGTTGACGAAAGTTATACGACTCGATGATGTGAAGTTAGCGCGGACGGAGAACATTCTTACATACTCGAACTTAGAAGTGCTGCAATATTATATGAAGATTTTTTTTGTCTCTTTCTCTCTCATGGTATACGACGTAAAAATCCGAAGTGATTTATCGCAAATTTGTATTGGTTGGGTAAAATATTTCTTACTCCCAGGTTGCAACTTTAGTGTGTATTTAGGTATCAGTTATGTTGAGCTGGTCCATAACCCGATGGGTAGGACTTTTAACTATCAGTTGGGTGGGCCAAAGTTGACACTCACAGCGGGTACCCGACGTAATCTGTTTTGACACGAGTGAAAAAGAACAATCCTATAAATATTAAAGTATAAGCCGTATGGCTTATTGAAAAAAAAAACAGAAAATGTTTTCATGATAAAGGTAGCATCCGAATAAATAAAGTAAAAAATAACAATACCGTTAAACTAGTGTTTTATTATTCAGTTGGTATCTTGTTATTCACTAAACATGTTTATTTATCACATTCGCATTACCTCTTCAAAGTATTGTGTGTCGTTGAACAGATAAAATGTTGTTGCAAAAAGTGATACGCGCTTATTTTTTTTATCTCGAGACATCACAAATATTTATTGTAACCAGGACCGGCCTTGGAGGGATTGGGCTGGATCCATGGAGTAACAATCCACGGAGAGAGAGATAATAATTTTTACCCAACCTATACAAACTTGCGATAAATCACTTTCTCCGGGTTTTTACGTCGTTAACCATGAGAGAGAAAGAGACAGCAAAAATAACACACCGCTTTTATGTACTGTGAGGATGATCTTGGTCTCCCGCGTCTCCGGGAACTCCGCCCACATGTTTTCATATGCGACTAAACTCGACACAACTAAACGGTTTTTTAGGTTATATGCTATATTTTTGTTGATAACAATACTGTAAAAAAGTGGTTTTACGAATAAACACAAACATTATGTCGATATGTGCTATGAATGGATGTATAAATACCCTGGCCCTGGTCCTAGCTACGCCCAGGTCTGCCGAGTCTGGCGAAAATCATCAAAAACTGATTACACTGCCTTGGATAGGTACCATTCTATGTACTCTAAGGCTGGATCATAATTAAACATTAGAATAAAAAAAAACTCAAATAAACAACCGAATAGCATTTTTCAAGTCATGGTGTCATGAAAATATGAATACCTGCCTTGGCTCCATCGTGCCATCTTATTTCCCTCGCCCTTATTGCTCTTGAGAAAATCGTCTTATTTAAATCTCATCCATTTGGGAATCCCCGGCCAAGGACCCAGAGTGGTAGATACTTTAAATATTGCCCTGGTGAAAGACCACATTCAGAATCGAAACGTTGCTTGAAATGACTTTAACCGTATTTGGTGACTAGATCTGAATATCCAGATACTTCCCAACCTTCCTCTTCCCAATCTCCTTCCCCTCCCCACTACCTTCAGCCTCACGAAATACCCTATTTGGGGATGTCATAGTCTCACTGGCTTTTGACGGTTGGGAGCAGTTGAGACTCTTGTGCGGTATTCATATAAAAATAAAATAAAAGAATAATGATAAATTTTATGAGTTTACAGGAAATATACCTAATATTGGACTACTGGACAAATTTATCCGATTATTAGGAATATGACTATTAATTTTAATAGCTTTCTTTATTTCTTGTGCTTCTAAATTAAGTGATCTGTTGCCATGATCATTTTTGTGAAGCATATAAGCACCGGTGCTTTTATTGAAGGTATGATCTTTATCAATAAGATGATTAGCGAATTCAAAGAAAAATAATTTATGTTCGGAGTTGTCAAGTGACTTGACGAAATTGAATGCTGTAATGATGATAATTTCGTCATATTTTGAATGTGTGATTTTATCAATCTTATTCTAGACATCGTGGGAAAAATGTAACTAACGGTCATAAGATACACCGTGGAGATGGTCGATATCAGAATTGGGTGTACCTGCGGTTCCAGTTACTGGTGACCGGCGAGGAACCGGTTATTTATCCAGTTATTTTTGGAACCGGTTCCTGGTGCCAGAAAAGGATCCACGAAGGATATGTTGATATCTTAGAGTATACTAGAGGTAGCCCAAGCCAAGGCAGTGAAGTCAGTTATGGACTTGTTTTTGATGATTTTAACATGACTCGGCGCAAATGGGCGTGGCTAAGACTAAGGCTACGGTATTTATATATCCATTCATATCACATATCGACATTATGTTTTTGTGTATTCGTATAGCCACTTTTTCACAGTATTTTTATCAACAAAAAATAGCATCTAACCTAAAAAACCGTTTAGTTGTGTCAAGTTTAGTGGCAAAATAAAAAATGTGGGCGGAGTCCCGCCGTTAACCAGTGAAGATAGCCAGCTTAAGATCATTGTGACAGTATATAGAAGCAGTTCAAGAAAATTGTTGTCTCTTTCTCTCTCATAGTGTACGATGTAAAAACTCGGAAAAAGTGATTTATTACAATTTCGGATGGGTTGGGTAAAACAAATTAGCTATCCCTCCATATATTGTTACTTCAAGGTTGATATCCAAATCGAACTGGATACTGGGCACTTCGTGGTATTCAATATAAAAATAAAACATTTATATCTTTGACATTTTCCTGTTTTTATCGAATGTTCTTAGCCCCACCTTCTAATCTAACCTAACCGTATACCGTGTGTCACGCTCATATAAATAAAATCGGGGTTGATTATTTATAAAAAAAGATTATTCGTAGATTTATTTTCCATTAAGAGGAACCCACTCGGGGCCTGTTTCATTCGAAATCGCCTAAAAATAACACGTTATGACAACAAACGAAAACTTTTGTGCTTTTCGAAAATCAGAAGTAAAATTACGGCACGCCATGTTGAGCGTGGTTTCCGAGTACCAACCAAAAATAGACAAAACGGTAAAAATATACTTAGCCCCGGGTGTTTAAACTCTCCCCACATTTGACACCGTCACGAATCGATGATAAGGGCCTTTTTGCATTTTTGTGATTTGAACGGTTCCCGTTAAACACCGATATTCGGCCCGTTTCAGCGTTTGATCAAATTTTAAACGGTCGATCACAATTTTAAAATACGTTGAAACTAAAATGAACAAATGTCAAATTTTCAAAATTGCGCTAATTCAACCACTAGGAATAACAAGGTTCCATCCCACTCGGCAATGTCATGCGATAGTGGGCTCTGTAGAAAGCTACTATAGAGTTTATTATCGCATAACATTGCGGTATAAGATGGAAGCTTTTTTTTTGATTTCTTGTTACATACATTTTTTGAAAAAATTAAAAATTTAAGAAATAAGAACAGTAGGTAAAAAGAAAAAAACATGCTATAAAGGATAAAGGAAAGAAATAACAATGTTGACAAAAAATCCCACAGAGGTAAAGCCAGTGCGTGGGTATACTTATACAAATCAACAGTAGGCTCTCTATAGCAAAAATTAATACTTGTGATCAGTCAAATAGTGAAAAAACCACCTACTAATTACTATCAGTTATTCCAAAGGGTCGAATTGTCGATCTGAACGTCAATCGAATGTGACTGGGTTCATCTTGTACATCTAAACCGCAAGTTATTTATACAAAAACAAAAAAACTGCCATGGAAAATCAGAAGAAAAATTACGGCACGCCCCTGTTTAGCTTTGTTTGCGAGTGTTGTTCAAAAATAGATGAAATTGCAGCAAAATAATAAGGCATTATGATAGTAACAATTTAATTGTTGTTGTGAAAGAAAACAAAACTATAGCAATATATTTGAAGATTTAATGCTTATTTATTATGAAAATTATTAATAATCTAAAACTCAAATATGAAACAGAAAAAAGCCAGCAACTAAAAAGAACAATGGTCATGACCGAGACATATATTTATGGATATATTTATCCAAGAAACCATCTAGATACTCAATATGTGTTTGGGTAGAACTTTGAATATCATCAAAAGATGGCAGCCTAAAATCGGAGGAAATTCAAATATGAATAAAATTCAGTAAAAGTATGAGATCCTTTAAAAGTGCCGTTTTCTAATGAGATCTTGATGAAATTAATTGGCAGAGTGATACTCCTGGATAGAGTAAGGGTTCCTATTATGAGTGATCTTACCCCCCCGCGCTATCCGCATGCAACGAGTTGAGAATAGAGACGAGCGGCGAAATTAACGTTAATACCTTAGAGTTAGGTTAATACTACAAGTCATGCTGACGCGCGGTATCCAGTGTATATATATATTAGCTTTATTACTTCTGCCGAGTGATGCTAGATGACGTGTGGTTGTTGATCACGCTGTATCAGATACGTAAAAGCGTACCGCTAATACCTCCGTTGTAACCTTGGAGTAACAATGTATGGAGAGAGAGCTGATTCTTTTTACCCAACCTATACAAACTTGCGATAAATCACTTTCTCCGGGTTTTTACGTCGTACATCATGGGAGAGAAAGAGACAACAAAAATAACACACCGCTTTTATGTACTGTAAGGATGATCTTGGTCTCCCGCGTCTCCGGGGACTCCAACCGCATGTTTTCGTACGCGACTAAATTTGACACAACTAAACTGTTTTTTAGGTTATATGCTATATTTTTGTTGCCAACAATACTGTGAAAAGGGGGTTATACGAATAAACAAAAATATAATGTCGACATGTGCTATGAATGGATGTATAAATACCCTAGCCTTAGTCCTAGCCACGCTCAGGTCTGCCGAGTCAGATCATGAACTGACGAATCAAAAACTGACTACACTGCCTTGGATAGGTACCATTCTATGTACTCTAAGGTTGTAAGTAAGTAAGTAACTCTTGGAGTAAGAATATACATGGAAAGGTACATTTGCGAAACAGTGTAGTGAGTATTGTCGACACTATACTGACTCGATAGAAAGAGGCAAATATATGTTAAAGGATGTTGGATAGCCTATTAGTTACTGCCCACATGGAATTCTGACATTTTTAATAAGCATATTTGAACACATTAAACAAAACAATAGCAATACACCAATACACCATTAAAATGATTTATCAAGTCAAAATATCACACAAACACCAATAATAGAAAGTTTGCCTAAATAATAATGAAAGCTTTTCGTTGATTAAATGTCTTTATATTAATAAAAAAGGGGAAAATTTTAAAGTTCGGTCAAAAATATTTAAAATTGTTTCAATGCCGATTCTTGATTTTCATATATATATATTTTTTTTTTTTACCATAACAAAAAGATTTTTCACTTAGGCCCTTAATAAAAAACTCCAAAGAAATGTGACGGGAGTTAAAACACCCAGGCTTAATCAGCATATTGATTTTAGGGATATCTGTGAAAATAAATCACTAGGTACGATACGTCGTTGTTTATCGGATTTTGTTGTTTTGCTTTTACAAAATTTATCTTTTAGTATCGTGTCAACAGTTTACTTAGGTATCTGTTTCGGAGAAATTTACACTAAATCACACTTGAAATAATGTTAACTTGTTATTGTCATTCAGATCCGTCAGTGTAGCAAAATAAAACATTTTCTTAAGCTAATCGAAAAATTATTCGGTGTGATATAAAATTGAAATCAGAAGAAAAATTACGGCCCGCCCCTGTTCAGCTTTGTTTTTTAAAGTTGTTTAAAAATAGATAAAATTGCAGTAAAATAATAAGACATTATGATAGTAACAATTTGATTGTTGTTGTGAAAAAAAAACAAAACTATAGCAATATCTTTGAAGATTTAAGCCTGATTCACACCAACGTCCGGTTCCGCTCAGTGCCGATATTGTTCCGCAAGAAAACTTATTGATATGGTATGAATGTCAATCAAGGAGTATGTGCCAAGACAGATTTATGTGACAGTATATCCTTCTGCCCACCCTTGTGATATTTAACTACTAATTTAGTTAAATAATTATTAAATTGAACAATATCGGCACTGAGCGGAACCGGACGTTGGTGTGAATCAGGCTTTAATGCTTATTTATTATTAAAATTATTAATAATCTAAAACACAAATATGAAACAGAAAAAAGCCAGCAACTAAAAAGAACAATGGTCATGACCGAGACATATATTTATGGATATTTATCCAAGAAACCATTTAGATACTCAATATGTGTTTGGGTAGAACTTTGAATATCATCAAAAGATGGCAGCCTAAAATCGGAAGAAATTCAAATATTAATAAAATTCAGTAAAAGTATGAGATCGTTTAAAAGTGCCGTTTTCTAATGAGGTCTTGATGAATTAATTGGCAGAGTGATACTCCTGGATAGAGTAAAGGTTCCTATTTCACGTTCGTGTTCATTTAGTTTCTGGCTTTTTCTGTTACATATTTGGGTTTTGGATTATTAATATTATTTAAAGCAGTGTAACTAAGTGGCGCTAAAAATATTGACCGAAAATAATAGAAAATTTTTAATTGAATCAATCAATTATTTTATAGATACTCCATTTAGTTGATACAGTTTGAAGTTAAATTTACAAAAATCAAAGTGGAAAATACAAAATTTATTCATTGCAACAAATAAAATAAAATACGGTAATCACTCACAAATGTATCTACAAATTAGTATTTCTAAATTTGAAATTGTTAATTCGTGGTAGAACTTCATTAATGATTTAAAAAACCATTTTTTTTACTTTTAATTTATTTAAAAATGGTGGAAAAGTTAAAAAAAATGGTATTATTAAATCATCATCTACTCACTGTATTGGATATAAATCTCCAAAAACTGACAAAGTTACTTTTAAAAGAAAAAAACTTTGAGAAAAGTGTTTGCATCACTTTCCATCAAGATTTTCCATTTGTGTCGCTTTATTTAATAAAAACAAAAACGATACAGTTTGAAGAAACACAATCAAAAATATTTTGACAGTCAAATAACAAAAAAACATGGCGTCTTTAATTTTCCTTCCCGCAAATATATACTTGTCAAGCTGTAGTTGATTTTGACGAGTGCTCAGTGTAATTTAAGGAAAATAAACAGTGTTAGTTTTTCATTCAAAATGGCCGACTGTTTACGCCACTGTGTTATACCATAGATTATTTTTTTAATATGGTGCGATATTTTGTTATCATTTTAGATTGTGGTCCCAAGTACCTACTTTTGATGGGTAGGTACTCGTCGGCATTTTTTCTTTCGTAATCTGCAACGCAAACAAATTTTATGATGAAAAATGTTGTTTTTATCTTTTATCTAATTGTTACCAGTGAAAAATGACGGTATGTAATGTGACTTGCTGAAACGAAAATTGATAAATTTTGTTTCCACAGAGTCAACAAATATGAGTTACTTGATAAATAAAAACTTTGACAGTGAAAGATCATGGTTGGAGAAAAGTTTGCGGATTGCTTGCATATTTTCAATTACTCAAATTTACTAAATATTCACCCGATTGTACTACGTCTTCCAGGGGTGATCCATACTCTTTCATCCACCCACTTGCACGTCACATTATATTCTCCTGAAACTCATTTCTCTTAATTAAATCCACGAATACATTTTTTTTTTTTTTTTAAATGGTAAGCAAAAGTTAGCCATATTTTTTTATTAAAAAAAAAATAAAGACAAACATTCCCGGGTTACGAATAACCTGAAAATATTCGAAAAACTCCTACTGCCATCATAAGAAGCGGAAGATGTTGCTTGTGCAATGATGGAGGACTTAACCAGCAAAGGAATTGAACGCACGACGCCCGGGTGGGAATCCGACGCGTTTGTCCACTCGGCTACCGACCGGTATGGACCCACATTTCAAATAGAGAATAAAAATAATCGTCTGGTCAAACATATTATAGGTAGGTACTTAATGACTTGTCTGATTTTTTATTTTTTATAATTGATTATTTTCTCAACGATAGGTGCAAGAGTTCTAATTTTTAAAAACGTCACATTCGTACGCAAAAGGAAATTATATTGTTTGATAAAGGAGGTATACAGTGTGACACACTTAAATTTTCAGTTAGTGACGTAGCCAGCGCAGATATTTTGGATACAAATAATCTATAAATTTAAAAAAAAATCTTCGTTCTTTCGTTAGTTTATTTTGTATAGCTTAACACGGTTAACTTTGCAGGCGGTCTGAATTGACACTATTAATTAAATAAACGATTGGGTGAACAAGTTAATAGCTAAGCGAGGTCAATGTCTAATTGATTAGGTGGTTTTTTTATGTCTGTCACCAACATACCTACGTAGGCATATAAGATTATCTGAAGAATATCGTCTTCCAAGCTTGATTGACGAATGTGTATATATATTCGTTATCTCTGTGATCGAGATTCTTGCTGTGATTGGAAATTAAAGCTTCGTGAATAATTCATTAATATGTTTGAGAATCTCAATAATAATTAATGAGTTATATTTTAGAAATCAAATAATTATGTTATTGAATTAAGCTTTACTTTGTGGTTATTGATTATTTTACTACGGTATAAAATGCATACTTTAAATGACACTGAAGATTGTTTAATTAATTTTTTAAATTTCTATTCAAATAGGAATTTAATTTATCTCTGCAATCTTACACGTGCTCTAAAAAAATTATAAATAAATACATATATATATATACATATATGTATTTATTTATATTTATATATATATATATATATACACCGTCGCCGGAAAGGCAAAAGGGCTGAGATGCACCATTTTGGAAAGTTTACACCAGAGCACTTTAATTTATTTTTATTTATTTATTTCCTTGGAGAAACAATGTATGGAGAGAGAGATAATCATTTTTTACCCAACCGATACAAACTTACGATAAATCACTTTCTATTACCATGAGAGAGAAAGAGACAAATTTTGGACTCCGCCCACATTTTTTATTATGCTATATTTTTGTTGATATCAATACTGAGAAAAAGTGGTTATACGAATAAACAAAAACATTATGTCGATATGTGATATGAATGGATGTATAAATACCCTAGCCTTGGTGTTAGCCACGCCCAGGTCCCTTGAGTCAGGTAAAAAATATCAAAAACTGACTACACTGCCTTAGATAGATACCACTCTATATACTCTAAGTTTATTTCACTTTTATTTTTATATCATTCATCTCTTAATGTATTTGGTGAACAACTGTTTTTATGAGATATTGTTAAATAAATTAATAAAGTTATTTTTTACAGCAAAATTTGAAACTCAAAAGGGCTTAAGCGACACTTTGGTAAAAATTGAGTTAAATATGCAGTTTTGATCAGTTATTTTTTCTGCATCGGATGCTCTGACTCTCGTTTGATTCTGAAGACTTTTGTGGCCATTCAGCCATCTAAAATATATTTACCATTTAAGAGAAGGCTTGACTCAAGCGACACAAGGGTGTGGCTTTTTTTTTAGATTTTTGTCGCTTCAGGTAACTCAGTGGGAGCATAGAGTTGGCGGAGTTAACTTATTTTTTTCCAAATCCCACCCGGTACTGAAGAATTTTTTTGTAAAACATAAAAACTTTAAGGCGCTCTGGTGTAAATTTCCCAAGATGGCGCTTCAGGCCTTTTGCTTTTCCAGCGACGAATTATAAAACTTTCATATAATACATTTCCGCGATCCGCCACTGAAAATAACATTCTCAAACTTTACAGTTACAAAGTACAATGCTACGTTGTTTGAGAATACATCAAATTCGCCTCATAGATACCTGTCATGTGGGTTTTTTTATTTATTTAGAATTATCAATGATACAGCGAAACCGTTGCGATTAGATTAGCGTAAAAGTAACACAGCTGGGATACAATAATCGTGTAGTCAAATAAACGTAGATTATCTCTGCGATTATATACTTAAATACTAATATAACCATAGTTAAAGAGCCATGTGTGCAAGGTTCGTTAAACTAAACAATCTACATTACTAGGTGTGTATTAATTTAGTTATTTTTGATTTTTTTTAATAAATCAATAAATAAAATAATTCACCACGAGGAATTGAAAGGTGACATTTTTTAAAGCTCAGGGCGCTTACTTTTTATTATCACTAATATTTTTTTCAAAGGAAGCTAACACGTTGTGGTCTGCGATTATAATTTAATCAATTGTTTATTTTTTTCCTTGAAAGTTTTTTTCTCATTGTTCTCTTATTTTATTTTATACTGTGTTCTGCCTCTGTATGTATATATAACCGCACACTTTGTATTTTTGTTTATTTCAATTTGGTACCCTCATAATAATAATAATAATAATAATATTTGGAAAATTTGTATAGCGCCGTTTTTGTAAAAAATCACCTCAAGGGCGCTGATGCGTAGGTTAAGCGAAACCGGTCGGTAATAAACATTAAATTTAATCTGTGGTCTTATACGAAGTTTTTTCATTTTTTCACTTCATGTACTTTTATTTAAATTAATATATATTTTTTAATTTATTAGAAGAGTTTTCACACTGATTTCAAACAATAATTCAACAATACTTTTAGTTGGATTTTATGTTTATTTAACCGAAAGAAACACTTTAACAAAAAGCTACGAAGTGTACAAAAAAATGTCATGCAGCTACTGAGCACATACGAGTAAAAAAAATGAAGAACACACAAAAACGTGACTAACCTTTCCAGTTGTCAAAAACAAACCACTAATCCAAAATGGCTGATAATGCTAACATATGATAAGCATATGAGTACCAACCATAGAGTTAGTAGAGTAGTATCTATCTAAGGCAGTGAAGTCAGTTTTGGACTTGTTTTTGATGATTTCTAACCTGACTCGGCGCACCTGGGCGTGGCTAAGACTAAGGCTACGGTATTTATACATCCATTCATATCACATATCGACATAATGTTTTTGTGCATTCGTATGGCCATTTTTTCACAGTATTTTTATCAACAAAAATATAGCATATAACCTAAAAAACCGTTTAGTTGTGTCAAGTTTAGTGGCATAGTAAAAAATGTGGGCGGAGTCCCGCCGTGAGCCAGGACCTTAAGAACATCCTTACGATACGTTCAAGTGGTCCAAAAAAATTGTTGTCTCTTTTTCTCTCATGGTGTACGACGTAAAAACTTGGAGAAAGAGATTTATCACAATTTCGAATGGGTTGGGTAAAACAAATTAGCTATCCCTCCATTAGATTTTTACTCCGAGGTATCAACATAACAAACAAACAAAAAACGATAATCGAATGTACACAGCCCGCGAAAATTCAAAATTAACATTTTCTTTTGAACAGGCCTCGTAAATCGCGGGTGGTTATGTATTAGGTCAATCAACAGAATTTATTAAATTAATTTATTTTTCAACCTTCACTTCAGCTGGCCACATAAGTAAAGCAGATATTGTGGATATCAATATAATATTTGTCCCAGAACTAAGGTTTTATTTGGACTGATAAACTGATTTCTTAATACTCAATTTTTATTGAGAGCTGCAAGAAAATTGTTTTTTTTCGATAAATTAAAATGAATAAATATATTAACTGCACACCATCAATATAACATACACACCGTCTTTCAGGTTGGTACCGGGAAACTTCAACAGGTGATATTCTAAAATAAAAAAGATCAAATATTCATTTCAAAAGGACCAATTCTACTTTCCAAGAAACAGAATATTATAAGAAATAATATTTTGTTTGAAAGCTGTCAACGGTCTGTTGTGATCTCAGAGCAATAATATACAAGAGAGAGTGCTGTAGAGAGATCTGTAGTCAGTTTTTACGAGGTTTGTCGGACTCGGTTAGACCTGGGCGTGTCTAGGACTAGGGTATTCATACACACATTCATAGCACATGTCGACATAATGTTTTTGTTTATTTGTATAACCACTTTTTCACAGTATTGTTAAAAACGAAAAAACATGTAACCTAATAAACCGTTGAGTTATGTCAATTTATTTCGCGTATCATAACGTGTGGGCGGAGTCAACGGAGACGCGGGACACGAAGAACATTCTAACAATACTTTAAAGCGGTGTGCTAATTCGGGAGTTTTGTCGTCTCTTTCTCTCCCATGGTGTACGACGTAAAAAGCTTAAAAGGGTGATATATTGGTTGGGTAAAAATAATTAGCTCTCTCTCCATATATTGTTACTCTAAGGTTGTAATCGTAGGTTTACAATGGATCAATGGTTTATCACATTATCGCCAACATCTAGTGGGAGTAGGTATCCACTAATTCACAAAGGTAGGTGTTTGTATAGTCGTTAGGTTACAGTCGGTCAAACAGATTTCGCACCAATAGCGGTAGATTACCACCTGTAGTGGGCGGTATAATGTTTTCTATAAATGATCGGTTACACTTTAACCTTCGCAAATATAAAATAAACAACAACCTTTTTTTAGTTGGGCATAAATAAAAATATAAATACGTTTTTTTAAGGTTTCTTTTTTTTTTAACAAACGCAATCGTACGATTATACGATTGATCAAATAATCGTAATCGTAGTGGTCAACTGAAGAAACTTCGCGCCACTACAATATAACAAAGCCTTTGAATGTATTATTCGAACATCGCTCAACGACAGCTCAAATTCAAATCATTATTATGTATGTCAATAAACTCGCTGGCAACATTAAACATGACCGAATTTATAAGCGATCGTTGATATGTGAAAAAAATAAAATAAAGAAAAATAACAGAACGATTTCACAGTAGTACCTAATGACAAATTATTATATATACGAGGCCTGTTCAAAAGAAAAGGTGAATTTTGAATTTTCGCGGGCTGTGTACATTCGATTATCGATTTTATTTTTTTTGTTATGTTGGCACACAAATGTTTATCATATGTTAAAATTATCAGTTATTTTGGATTAGTGGTTTGTTTTTGACAACTGGAAAGTTTAGTCACGTTTTTGTGTGTTCTTTAATTTTTTTTTACTTTTGAAAAAATGGATCAAAGAATATGTATTAAATTTTGCGTTAAAAATGGGATAAAGTGCTCCAACGCACTTAAAATGTTGACTGTGGCATTCGGCGAGTCTACTCTGTCTCAAAAAAGTGTTTATAAGTGGTACAAGCGCTTTACAGAAGGCCGAGAAGATGTTAATGACGATGAGCGTCGTGGAGTTGTGGAAAAACAAATCATGGATTTTATTCTTTGGTCCATTTTTTTCAAAAGTAAAAAATCGAAGAACACACAAAAACGTGACTAACCTTTCCAGTTTTCAAGAACAAACCACTAATCCAAAATGGTTGATAATGCTAACATATGATAAACATATGTGTACCAACATAACAAAAACAAAAAAAAAATCGATAATAGAATGTACACAGCCCGCGAAAATTCAAAATTCACCTTTTCTTTTGAACAGGCCATGTATATCCCTGAAACAAGTTTTTCTTTAAAAAACATGGGAATCCCCTAGTTATAACCATAGACAAAAAATACAAGACACGTCATATTCATACAGATCTTTCGAAAAATGTAGCACCATTAATGTTGCACCGCTAAATGTTTCACCCGCGTATGAAAAGGATTGCCATTCAAAGAATATGTGTGTGCGGAAGAGATAGCTATTTGAAGCATGTTTCGAAGGTACGTCTCGTTGACTTAGTTTAGTGCAACCAGGCGCGTTGTCTTAGTAACGTATCTATATTATTTAATTCATCTAAGGTTATAACACACTTGCGTTAGCATTACAGAGGTCTTAAACTTTGAAATGAATTCATCGAAACCACTGAATAATAATAATCAATATAACCTAAACGAATGATCAATGTACAAGTTTAAAAAAAAACTGGTGAAACATTTAAGGACCCAAAAAGCTAACGAAATTAATTGTGTGAGCGAAAGATAGAACGGAATGAGTAAAAAGAATCATGTTTTCAGTTAAGTATGCAGAATCGTTCCTTAGATACATATCTAGCAAGGAAAAGTGAAATGAGTCAGAAAATAAAATAAAGTCAGATTATTTTTTGAAAAAAGACATATGACAAATGACATGATTTTAAATTATTATTAATATGAAATTCTAAATTTTGTTTTGGCTCTCCCGAAAACCTGCGTTTTTTTACTGATTTCGTTTTACCTTTCGCACACAGAATTTTCAGTTCAAGAAATAATTTTGATTTTTGAAAAGGATCAATTTCTCCCAAAGTTAGAGCAATTTGATCTTACTTCGGGCACCATAGACACGCCTACAACACACTCCTACTACTAATAATAATAACAGTGAATTTAAATAGCGCAGTTTTGTGATATTTCACCTCAAGTGCGCTTCATACTAAATTAATTATGCTAATAAGACTAACTAACAAGAGAAAATAATATATAAAATGAATACAAATTAAAACTATCTAAAATCATGATCGTTATCATAAATTATGAGAGAAAAAGGTTCAGTTATGGGTATAACAGTGCGTGTGTACATCAACAGATTAAAAAAACAATTTACCAAAAGCTAAGGGTATAAAAATTCAGATGAAACGTATGAATTCATATTAACATATTTTTCAAATCAAAGAAAAAGAAATTAGATTGAGGACAGTTAATATGTTGGTACTCAAAACATTAATATTCAAGTATTATTAGTAAACGATTCTAAAAAATGCAAACAGTGTAAATATAACAAGTAACAAAAGAACAATAAATATTTTGTGACAATGAGTATACGGTTTTCAGTAGATAGTGAGGACATTAAGTTATAATGATAGAAGTAAGGAGAAAACCGAAACAAAGCAAATGGGACGTTTTTAAAGAAACTAAATTTTAATAAGCTACGTCTGTATGTAGGATTTTTAAACAATTTGGTTTTTAAGACCCGTTTGACCTCTGCTAGGTTCTATATATTGGCAAGTTTTGGAAGAAGCTTATTCCAGATGACTGAACCAGATACGGTATACTTATTCAGTGATTGGATCCCATTAGCGGAAAATGTTGCTTGAACAATGATGGAGGACTTAGCTAGCAAAGGAACTGAAACCACGAAGCCCGGGTGGAAATCCGACGCGTTTGTCCACTCAGCTACAAATTGGTATATTAAAAAAAATATTGCAATATTTTGTCCAAGTCAACTAATTAATAATAATTGTACAATGTTTTCCTGATATTCGTATCTCGCTGAATAGCTTTATCTCCAACATGACATTAATTATGTCTGTGTTTCTCACTTTTATTAATGTTTGCATTGTCCGCACTGTACAGCGTACTCGTTTCAGCGAACTGTGGTTCTCAAAGTGGGTTCCGCGGAAAAATAGGGTTGCCGAAAGTCGGGTGCTTAAGTTAAGTACCTAACTACTACATTTGCTAAGTGTACCTTTAAAGGAACAACCAGCGAAAATGGCACATCTCAAATTAACATGGTTATTAGTACAATTTATGTATTTTTTGACATATTTTTTTCGTTTGTTTGAATCGTGTTATAATGTAACAATACACATATATTTTGAGCGTTATTTTTTTTTCTAAGCATTAGAAAAGATTAAAATAAGTCAGGGGGGAGTAGAGAAATAGTAAGGAGGGGAAGGAGTTGGTGTAGAGGTTAGTTGGGAAATACCTGGCTATTCAAATCTGACTACAAAACACGGCTAAAGTAATTTCAAGCAACATTTCGATTCTGAATGGTGGTCTTTCAACAGGGCGATACTTAGAGTATCTACCACTCTGGAACGTGCCGCAAATATACTTTATGTTATTTTATATTAATTAAATGTGGGTTTTGAACCCGCGACCTTTGAATTCGTAGTCGAGCCTCTTACTACTCGACCACGGAGACCGCCCATGAATGGCTTTAATCCACCCATTTCAAATATAGAATAATGCCTGCTAAAATACGTTACTTTATTAGTTAGGTAGAGATTTCAAAATACTATTTTTTTAATTTGATAATTTTAATTAACATCAGATCCAAATTTTGAAAAGTTTACACTCGTATTAAACGTACTCAAAATGATAATTATTTACAGAAAGATATGTTATTAACTACCTTATAACTTGACTTGACACCCATTTCAAATATAAAACAATGGCTGCTAAAATACACTAAAGGTAGGTACTTTATCAGGTACATGGAGATTTGAAAAGATTATTTCTAAATTTTGATTTCAATTAACATCAGTTCTAAACTTGAATTTTGTTTTTTTTTACTTGACTTATTCACAAAGGAAGTTATTATATTACGTAATAATTGTAATTAAGCATTTATAAAAAAAAACTTGATTAATGCTTATATATTTATAAACATAGTGAAGATGCAAAACTTAAAACTTTCATTATCTCAGTTTGACAAATTTAAACCTAGGGAAGAGTAGTTAAGGATTTCTATTTGTTTATATATTGGTTGATGCCCATGAGCAAGAATATACAATATGGAGAGAAAGAGACAAGACAAGTTGTCACATAATATCGCACCACTTTTCGGTATGTAAGCATGTTTCCCGTCTCCCGCGTCTCCGGCGACTCCGCCCACTACATTTTGCTACACGACATAACTCAACGGTTTTTAGGTTATATCCTATATTTTTGTTAATAAAATACTCTGAAAAAGTGGCTATTCAAATAAACGCTACATCATGTCGACATGCGCTATGAATGGATGTATAAATACCCTAGCTCTAGCCCTTGCCACGCCCGAATCAAGAATGTTATTGATCCGAGGTTGATGCATAATATACTAGTTGCCTTTAAAAATATTTTAAATAAATAAAACTCGTCAATGACACTCTCCCGCTTTGTTGACAATTAACTCGTTTTTTCATTGTTTTTTTTAAATCATTTTCAACTCAACAAAACGAAAAAAAAACACAATCGCATACAAAGTAGATTACTCAAACTTCCCTTTTCCTCACATCACCTCTCACCTTCCCTTTATTCTAGTCATGTGTTTACCTCCCTCCTTCCCTCAACATAGTTAATAGGACTCAAAGTTAAGTATGGCAAACTCTCTTTTATACTCAAGCTGTCACAATTTTCATCAACAGGAAAGTTTTAATTTTGTCGTGTAAAGGCCCAGCAGATAATTCAACAGTGACTCACTGCTAACCCTTAACAAATCTAACATACGTCAACAGTTGAATTAGGTAACCACCTCTGGGCTGGAGCTCTCAAATACTTGATACACCCGCTTGATTCTGTGCAAAGCAGGGTGATTCGTCTGATTGACGATCCGTCGTCAGCAAACCGATTGCTATCTATAATGCACTGACGCAACGTTGGTGTGCTGAGTATGTTTTACAAGTATTCCATTGATCGTCTGCGCATCGTGCACGCGCGTAAAGCTGGACGGACGTGAGCAAAACACCCGTTCTTAGTTGATGTAGGCTTCGTGCAAACGGGTCGTTTATTCGACTCGTTTTTGTTTTTTTGTCAGCTCGTATGTAGAACAAGCTACCGGCATCTCTTTTTTCTTCTTCATTTAACCCAGGCAATTTCAAGGCCAACATTAAAAAATCCCTTCCTAAAACCCCCTCATTGACCCGCCTCATAACGTCGCCTAGCTGGGTGGCGATGTAGTTCCCTATCTGCACACCGTATAGACAGGGGCGCTCTTGTGAGGTGACATATAAAAATAAAAATAAATATTCTGCTCTATTTTCATCATTAAAAAAATGTAGAATTTTTTTTTGACGATCTGTTAATTTTCCCTTAAATAATTTAAAAAAAAATACAAATAAACAAAGGTTAGACAATGTTATGTATTCTTCTCGTAATGGTACAGATGGTATTCTGAACCGCTTGTTTAAACTTAAACAAAATTATATGTCCGAAACGTTTGTCTATTATTTCACCAAAGGGTTTCGGCACAACAGTACCTTCGTCAGGGCAGATGTAAACTGTCTGTATACTTTGGATTTAGTACTAGACAGACAATTTTATATCTGTCCCACTGAATAAAACATCTCTAGAAGTGTGCTCCAAACCAATAAAAAAGAATGTAATCAATTTATTATTTCTAATTTTGTAACTGATGTGATAATGGTGGTGTTATTTTATTTTAATATGATTTTAAAATCTTTATAACTTATTTCAACGTATTTGTTTTTGACCGGACCGGTTTCGCCTTACAACGGGCATATTTAAGCTGTAAGTCAGTAGTTAAAAGTCGTAGTTGCAGGTCAACAGCAATAAGTCTTATTTGAAAGGCACTAATTATAAGTATTCACTGTAAGTCCATACTTATACATAAGACTTAGATGTATATCACTAGTTATTAGTCTTATTTATATATCAATAACAATGGTCTTAGTTAAAAGGCACTAATTATAAGTATTAGCTGTAAATCCATAGTTATACATAAGACTTAGATGTATATCACTAGTTATTAGTCTTATTTGTAAGTCAACAGCAATAAGTCTTAGTTGAAAGGCACTAATTATAAGTATTAGCTGTAAGTCCATAGTTATACATAAGTCTTAGATGTATATCACTAGTTATAAGACTTAGTTGTAAGTCAATAACAATAAGTCTTAGTTGAAAGGTACTAATTATAAGTATTCGCTAAAAGTCTATAGTTACACATAAGTCTTAGATGTATCTCACTAGTTATGAATCTTATTTGTAAGTCTTAGCTGAAAGGCACTAATTATAAGTAGTCGCTCTAAGTCCATAGTTATACATAAGTGTTAGATGTATATCACTAGTTATAAGTCTAAGTTGTAAGTCAATAACAACAAGTCTTATTTCTATGTCAAAAACAACAAGTCTTAGTTGAAAGACGCTAATTATAAGTATAAGCTGTAAGGCCATGGTTATAAATTTTATCGCCATTTATCATTACAAAGAGAAACCTAATTGATAAAATTTGACACCCAAATAACAAAAACACGAACTTCTTAGTTCCTCTTTCAGCCACCTGCAAATTTAACTATGCCAAGCTGTACCTAGGTATTATATTAAATAATCTCTAAATGCGTGAGTTTCAACACGCTCCCAAGCACATGCATAGAGATAAGGTCATACGAAGTATCACCATATAAAATTAAGTACTCTGTCATAAACGTGGTTATAAACCGGATAAAATCAAGACCATTATTAAACCGGCCACTCAGCATGACAAAGCATTAAATTCTTTACCACTGCTCTGCATACAAAACCAAATAATAATACTATATACTGCAGTCTAAAGATGTCGAATAGAAACTAAAATAATAATTTATCCATCAGCTGATACACATTTTAAATTAAATAAAATAAATATCTCTGTAGCCAGTACCTACACAGAACAAAGAAACACAATTTTTTGAAAATGTTGTTTTTGAGAAAAAAATAATATCAACAACCATATAAATAAAATAAATAAAATATTGACCGAGTTGCTTACGATATTTGAAATATTCGATCACAAAAATAATTGTTGAATACAAAAAAAAATTAAGCTCAAGAATGCGATCAATCAAAATATTTCAAAAAATCTTCAAAAAATATTTATAATCACGAAATTATTATTTACGTTCATCAGCCTTGAATGCGATTTCACATTACACAAACTCACAATAGGTTAGGTTAGGTTAGGTGTAGACATAATTCTTAGTAACAAGCTTCAATATAACATTATGTTCAGAATAACCTTTTTTTAATCGCTTAATTTCTTGTGGCAACATATCAATATTATACGATTTAGTTACATCTAAAAATTTAGATGGCCAATTTTTTTTTGACGAATACTATCAATTTATTGGTGCCTAAACTTTTAGTGACAAATAATTGGGTGTTAATTCACTACTTATGTTGTGCTACGATTAATACAGGCCATAAACAAACTTAGACTTTGTAAACATAGAGTGTAAACATTTCACTATTTCGATGGAGCATCGTTTAAAACTTACAAAAACTTCGTAAAACAGGGAAAACTCACAGTTTATAAACATTTTGTAGCGTTTTAACGTATGATACTTGAAACAAAGTGACGTTTGCTGGCGACAACACGAAGTGTACATAAACAAACAAGTTTTAAACATGTACCTTTTATATTATCCACTCACAACCACACTACTAACGTTTAGGCCCAAGGATAGATAAATACTGAATTGAAAACTCTGAGTAGTGAGTACTGAATGAATATTAATTTCTCAAAGGCTAGAGCATGAGGCTATTCGTTGCTCGACACTGGAAATATTGAGGTAACGAGAACGTGTTACTTCCGTGGTGTAGCGGGAAAGAGCGGTTAGTAGGATACGGAGATTGAGATGCGGATTCCTGTAAATAGTCATCGGAAAATGCTGATTCCGTTATTTTTAAAAATTATTTTTTAAATGGATACCGCCTTGAAGTAACAATATATGGAGGGATAGCTAATTTGTTTTACCCAACCCATCCGAAATTGTAATAAATCACTTTTTCCGAGTTTTTACATCGTACATCATGAGAGAGAAAGAGAAAACAAATTTCTTGGACCGCTTCTATATACTGTCGCAATGATCTTAAGCTGGCTATCTTCGCTGGTTAACGGCGGGACTCCGCCCACATTTTTTATTTTGCCACTAAACTTGACACAACTAAACGGTTTTTTAGGTTAGATGCTATATTTTTGTTGATAAAAATACTGTGAAAAAGTGGCTATACGAATACACAAAAACATGATGTCGATATGTGATATGAATGGATGTATAAATACCGTAGCCTTAGTCTTAGCCACGCCCATTTGCGCCGAGTCATGTTAAAATCATCAAAAACAAGTCCAAAACTGACTTCACTGCCTTGGCTTGGGCTACCTCTTGTATACTCTAAGGATACCGCACGAGAATCTCAACTGCTCCCAACCGTCTAGAGCCAGTATGGCCTATAGCATCCCCAAACAGAGTGTGTTGTGAGGCTGAAGGTAGTGGGAAAGGGAAGGAGATTGGGAAGAGGAAGGTTGGGAAGTACTTAGCTATTCAGATCTGGTCACCAAACACGGCTAAAACCATTTCAAGCAACGTTTCGATTCTGAATGGTGGTCTTTCACCAGGGCGATACTTTGAGTATCTACCGCTCTGGAACGTGCCGCAAATATACTTTTTATTATTTTTATATGAATTAAATGTGTTATGACACATATTAATCAAATAAAAGTTATTGGGGCACGCCGGGTTTGAGCCCGCGACCTGTGAAATCTTAGTCGAGCGTCTTACCACTCGACCATGGAGGCCGTCATCCATTTTTTCACGAAAATCAAAGTAAATGTACTTATTTTGTATAGAGAGAGTGTCGATTTCATCTTTTCAATCTCACTGAGTTACCTAAAGCGACAGATAGCTAAAAAAGTCGCAAACTTGTGTCGCTTGAGTCAAGCCTTCTCCCGAATGGTAAATATATTTAAGATGGCTGAAAGGCCATAAAAGTCTTCAGAATCAAACGAGAGTAAGCGCATGACGGCCTGCATGGTCTAGTGGTAAGACGCTCGACTACGAATCCAAAGGACGCAGGTTCAAACCCGGCGTGAGCCAATAACTTTTATTCAAATACGATGTGTCAGAGATTGTATGAAATTAAAGATGAAAAATTTGAGTTATAAAATCATTGGTTTTCAAAGCTTTTAAAGTGATTTTCATAGTGCAAACATACAAAAAAACGTGAAAAATAATATATACTCATAATACCGCCCTGGTGAAAGATCACCATTCAGAATCGAAATGTTGCTTGAAATGGCTTTGGCCGTGTTTGGTGATCAGATCTGAATAGCCAGGGACTTCCTAACCTTTCTCTTTCCCATCTCTTGCTCCTTCCCATTACCTTCAGCCACACAGCATACTCCAATTGGGGATTATTGGTTCATATTTTATATTCGACGTTTGAAACATTTAAGAAAAACAATGAAATAATACTGCCTAACTAAACTCAATAAAATAAATTATAAATTTAAAGTACGCACATAGCTGCTTCTTAGATATTTTTACGATTCAGACCAATCTTATATTTCGTAATATTAAAATAAAAATATATATTTCATCATTAGTGCGGGGGCTGTTAACGAGGACACGAAATGTAAGTCTATCTTTGTATCGGGTTCTCTACAGTTTTATGACCATTTCATTTTATTCGTGAACACATCTGCTTCACAATCAACTTCTGTATGACGTGACGAGGCACTTAACCAAAACGGCGGGTCATCCAGCCCGCTGTGTGTCCTCGGGGAGTCAACGTCGCGGACGCTTCGGTGAAAGGGCGACCTTTTGGCGCGTGGCGCATCAGCGACACAAGTACGAACAAATATCAAGCAATAGTGAACATTGATGGCAAGGTCCAAATATATTATTATGCTCACTATTGATCTGATTCACATTGTTTTGTCCTTTTGACTTCTAAATCATTTGTTTGTTAGTTGGAAACTGCCTCGTACGCAAGCCGCGCGGTGTGGACGAAGCTAGTGGTCTGTGCAAGCAATGACGTATGTGCAAGGAGATTACTCAATATTTTATCTGACTAGTTGCCAACCAAGGTTAGTTTATTTATTTTGTTGCTTCAAACAATTTATCGATAAATATGTGAATACTTCACGTTTGCTTTGTATCTTATCAATTTTCGGTTTATCAACGTTCCTGTTCAGAAATCCAATAACATATAGTCAAGTTCCAAACCCATCCTCGCTTGCATGATATCTAGTTTCCTATCTCATTGACAGATGTCGTCTATTTTCTAAATCCTCACACAGCTTGACACATTTCGTTTTGCAGGCGACCAAAGGAGGGTCTAAAATATTTTTGAAAATCATAGTTTACGCCGTTTGAACTTAAATGAAGTTTAATTCGATCGGTTTACGAAATTTTAAGATTAACGAACATAACTTAGAATGCGTGAGAATGCAGGAATCTCTATTAATGGAGGACTGAACGCTGTTGGCGCAAATAAGAAATTGTCCAAAGAAGCGAAGCTAGCAGTCCACAATGGAGTACTTATACCAACCCTGATGTATGGCAGTGAGTCATGGAACTGGCAGAGGAAGGATGAAAGTAGACTGAATGCTGTGGAAATGAGATCTTTGAGACGTATGTGCGGTAAAACCATGTATGATCGTATTAAAAATGTGGATATCCGGAAAGAATGCAAGGCTGATATGAGCGTAATGAATAGAATCAAGAAAGGGACGCTTAGATAGTTTGGGCATGTAGAGCGAATGAACGAAGAAAGGAGTGTGAAAAGAATATATGATGCGAAAGTGAATGGAAGAAGAAGTCGAGGACGCCCGAGAAAGACATGGCACGATCAAGTAAATCAAATACTTTAATCGGGTAATGTGAAGAGTCAGAATAACAGAAGAGTATGTATGAGACGATGTATGAATGTAAATGAAGCAAGGAGTGTGTGCCAAGACAGAGTTTTATGGCGGTCCGTCCTCTCTGCCTACCCCTGCGGAGAAACGGCGTGATGGTTAGTTAGTTAGTTAGTTTAGTTAGAGTAGTTGTATAAAGTAAATAGTATATTATTTCTAACACTTATTTTTTTTAAACTTCACGAAGCCACAAACTCGCAAAATTTGAGGGATGGACTGTGCACATAGATAATGGTATCAATTTCAATGCGATTTTTGTTAAACATTGGCAACTCATGCATTATTTATTACATTAATAACATTGTTATTAATTGTTTCATTTCAAAAGTGATTGAAGTCGTGCTAAAATTGGTATTTATTTTCTGAGATACAGTATCTTTGAATAATATTAGCTCTTACATTGCAACGTGTTGGTAAGCATGAATTAGCATTTTCGTTAGGAATGACAGCACTTTATCACCAGGATTTTTGTTATTTTTTATCTAAAAGTTTTATATAAATTTACTGTCTTTTCCCTAATACATTTATGACATTTCGTATGGGAAGGCTGTCTCTCTGTTATTATTTCAGATATTATAAAAATAAATAACTATAAACAATGGGAACTTTTCAAATTTGAACTGACGTTAATTGAAAAATTATCAAATTTAAAAAATATAGCCTTTCAAATGTCCACCTACCTAATAACGTTCGAAATGGGTAGATTAAAGCAATACATATTAATTATTATTTATTCCGAAATGCGGGAAGGTCAGTGCAATCGTCAGAGCATAAATATACAGGAGGGAGCGCTTCTATAGTTAGTATTGATGATTTTTTTCCTGACTCGGGCGTCGCTAGGACTATGACTAGCGTATTTATACATCCATTCATAGCACATGTCGAAACAATCGAATCAATCGGTAGCTGAGTGGACAAACGTCGGATTCCCACCCGGGCGTCGTGCGTTCAATTCCTCTGCTGGCTAAGTCTTCTATCATTGCACAAGCAACATCTTCCGCTTCTTATGATGGCAGTAGGAATTTTCCAAATATTGTCAGGTTATTCGTAACCCGGGAATGTTTGACTTTTTTTTATATTTATGTTTTTTTGATTATTTGTATAATCGCTTTTTCATAGTATTGTTATCAACAAAAATATAGGATATAACATAAAAAGCCGTTGAGTTGTGTCGCATAACAAAACGTAGTGGGCGGAGTCGCCGGAGACGTGCAAGACGGAAAACATGCTTACATACCGAATGGTGATGCTGTATTGTGTGAGAACTTGTCTTGTCTCTTTCTCTCTCACGGTTTACGACGTAAAAACCCGGAGAAAGTGATTTATCGTAAGTTTGTATAGGTTGGGTCAAAATATATAGCTCTCTCCCCATATATGGTACATAGCCTGTTCAAAAGAAAAGGTGAATTTTGAATTTTCGCGGGCTGTGTACATTCGATTATCGTTTTTTTCTTTTGTTATGTTGGTACACATATGTTTTTCATACGTTAGCATTATCAGCCATTTTGGATTAGTGGTTTGTTTTTGACAACGGGAGAGGTTAGTCACGTTTTGGTGTGTTCTTCGATTTTTTACTTTTGAAAAAAAATGGATCAAAGAATAAAATCTAAGATTTGTTTTTCCACAACTCCAGGACGCTCATCGTCATTAACATCTTCTCGGCCTTCTGTAAAGCGCTTGTACCACTTATAAGCACTTTTTTGAGACAAAGTAGACTCGCCGAATGCCACAGTCAACATTTTAAGTGCGTTGGAGCACTTTATTCCATTTTTAACGCAAAATTTAATACATATTCTTTGATCCATTTTTTTCAAAAGTAAAAAATCGAAGAACACACAAAAACGTGACTAAACTTTCCAGTTGTCGAAAAAAAACCACTACTCCAAAATGGCTGATAATGCTAACATATGATAAAAATATGTGTACCAACATAACAAAAAAAATCGATAGTCGAATGTTCACAGCCCGCGAAAATTCAAAATTAACCTTTTCTTTTAAACAGGCCTCGTATATTCTGAGGTTAAATATACTGTTCGTGCAAATGACTTCAGTACATAGTTATTAATGATAAGATGTTTTACAGTGGCAGCATGACTGTCAAGTAGCATCACAATCAAAACAAACAAAGGCAAATCACCCACCATCAACTTATCAAGATCAAGAAGCCTCACAGTTTGACAGTCAAATGTCATATCGTCGCCGGAAACCAAAAAGGCTCAAGCGCCATTTTGGGAAGTTTACAGCAGACAACTTTATTTTAATTTTAAAATAAAACACATAAACTTTGTTTATAACCACTTTATCATTTAATATTACGTCTACCGGTTTTGGAAGTACCCTTCCATCATCAGGACAATATTAAAATTAACCTAAAATACAAAATACTGAAATATGGCAAGCCACAAAGTAAATGCTTTTTACGAATACGTTAATTTTTATTGTTTGTTTTGAAATAAAATTCAAGCTTTCAGTACCTGGTTGGATTTTGAAAAAAAAAGTTAACTCAGGTAACTCAATGCTCTCACTGAGTTGCCTGAAGCGACATAAACCTAAAAAAAGTCTCAAACTTGTGTCGCTTGAGTCAAGCCTTTTCCCAAATGTTATACATATTTTAGATGGCTGAAGGGCCACAAAGATCTTCAGAATCAAACGAGAGTCAGATCACGACGGCCTCCATGGTCGAGTGGTAAGACGCTCGACTACGAATCCAAAGGTCGCGGGTTCAAACCCGGCGTGCGCCAATAACTTTTATTTAATTATGATGTGTCATAACACATTTAATTTATACAATTTAATATAAAGTATATTTGCGGCACGTTCCAGAGTGGTAGATACTCTAAGTATCGCCCTGGTGAAAGAACACCATTCAGAATTGAAACGTTGCTTAAGTGGCATTAGCCGTGTTTGGTGACCAGATCTGTATAGCCAGGTACTTCCTAACCTTCCTCTGCCCCATCTCCTTACTCTCCCCACTACCTTCAGCCTCACAACATACCCCAATTAGGGATGCCATAGTCTCACTGGCTCTAGACGGTTGGGAGCAGTTGGGACTCTCACTGAGTTACCTGAAGCGCAACAAAGCTAAAAATGTTCCTAACATGTGTCGCTTGAGTCGAGCCTTTTCCCAAATGGTAAATATATTTTAGATGGCTAAAGGGCCACAAAAATCTTCAGAATCTAACGAGAGTCGGAGCATTCGGAGCAGAAAAGAACTGATCAAAACTGCATACTTAACTCGTTTTTGACCAAAGTGTCGCTTAAGCCCTTCTGCCTTTCTAGCGACGAATTATTATTTATTAAAGTGGAATAATTGTCGTTTCCATGGCTACACCGACTTTGGAATAAATTTAAATGCATTGGTGTGAGGTTATGCTTAGTTTCCAAATTTGACAGTTTGTAATTTGACAGGAAAAACAGCATAACTCCCCTTTGATTAACATTTTATTGTTTTATTTATACTTATTACTTCTTTGGTATTGACATTTAAAAATACAAAAAAAACACTGTTGCATGTAATTATCTTGCTTGCAAAACGTTTAAAAAAATAACAAGTTTAAAAACTTCGTCTTCACGTAGAAGCATCTCTCTTCGAAAAGTTCCGCAAATTTCAGAACACCGTGCACACGCAGTGTGATACAAATAAATTTAGACTGTCGTGCTCTAAAGTGTAGCCCATTTTCCTTGGAACCTTCTTGGTGTTGCCATTTAAAGAAATTAAAACCATTCCACAAAAAAGGGTCAGTTAACGAACTACGAACATTTATACATCCTAAACGGTTCCTTTTATCAGTTTAAGGCTCAGCACCCAAAATGGCGCTAAACTTCACTTTGTAGCATTCAAATACAAGCAATACTGCACATGATTTATCTGTAAATTCTACATGGACAGTCAGTAAAATGTATAAGGTTTTCAGTAAATAAAAATTTTAAGCTGTAATTTTTTAAATTCTCTGAAAAACATACTAAAATGTCAGTAAAAGGTGCAGTTCAAAACTTAGCGCAGCTTTTTTCGAATGTTTTACCTAAAATTCCAGTATGAATTACATCAGTCATTCCTAAAGTGGTCCATATCGACCCCCAGGGGTCGATTCCGACCTGCAAGGGGTCCACGTCAATGAAAAAAATAATGGGGGTGCATGAGACGTAAATGGGGGTCTACGAGAGTGGATTCCATTTAGGCAGGCCGTCACCAAAATGACGGCTTCCCGCAAATGTAAATAATCCACCTCACAGATAGTACCTTACTTCATACTCTCTTATAATGGACATTAATTCCCTAATCATATTAATAGCTTTTTGGGGAGGATATTTTGTCGATTTGCTAGTACTTTTTGATTTCAAATCTCTACAGAGTAGTGCTTTTTTTCGGAGACGAATTTTTGTTGATTTGTTAGCACTTTTCGATATGAGATCTCTACCGACTAGTACTATTTTTTGGCGAGTTCGACTTCAATTTAAGTGTTCACCGCGAAGGGTTAATTTCAAAGAACTAACAGTTCCTGAAGCGTTCACAAAACTTTGAAGTTTTTACAACGCTAAAAAAAAAACAATGTTAGGAAAGCAGGTGGTCTATACAAAACAGAAAAAATCGGCAAGTGGTCTACGGGATAAAAAAAGTTTGGAAACCTCTGAATTACATGAATAATTTAAAAGATAACTCCTTAAAAAATTAAATTGTATTTACTGGAAGCCTTAGACGTTTCCCTAGCTAACATTAGTAAATAAATCATTTCTAGTATTGCTTGTATTGGAAATCCAAAAAGTGTGCACACACGTCCTTTAGAATAGAGGGTTCTGACAAAGAATATGAGATATTTTGATATCAATTATCAAAGCAATATCAATAATTTTCGACGAAAATATGAAACAGAATACACATAGAATAAAAAATATTTTTATTTTCAGTGTTTTTTTTTTAATTCCAACTTTTTGTTGAAGATTATAGATATTATTTAAATAAATATTTTTTTATTATCTGAAAACATAAACGTAAAAAATGAATATATTACTTTTTTTATCATTAAACAAAAAAAAGCATTTGGTTTCAGCGTTTGTTTTATTGAGCGTTCTTTTCGTCCATGTCTAGTTCACAAGAACATTGGCAAACTTTGCGGTACAAAGGGGTGAACTTATATATTTTTTTATGATCGTTTAGTTTTGCTCTCGACCAAGTCCCTTAGCTTGCTCTCTCCGGGCGCGCACAGCTCCATGTAGAAGGGGAGGCTGTAGCATTTCTTGATCCAGGCTGCCAACTTGGGGTACCTGAAAACAGCAACGAAGAATAATTTGTAGTACAAGATTTTTAAATGCAAGAAATTTGAACCGTCCCCGTTAAACACCGATTATCTTTAGAATATAGAATTGCTGAGCGTCATTGGGGTGAATTTTTTTACTAAACGGCAATATTATTTTCTTAAATAATAATAATCACCAACCCGCCAAATATATTAGAACCGTCAACCGTCAACCGTCAACCGTCAACCGTCAACCGTCAACCGTCAACCGTCAACCGTCAACCGTCAACCGTCAACCGTCAACCGTCAACCGTCAACCGTCAACCGTCAACCGCCAACCGTCAACCGTCAACCGTCAACCGTCAACCGTCAACCGTTAACCGTCAACCATCAACCGTCAACCGTTAACCGTCAACCATCAATTCCGACTACGGTCTTTCAACTAGCGGTAAGGTAGAAAAAATCCTTATCGTGTCAATGATGACAATGTTAAAGTGATCGTGCTAGCCCTCCTGGACGAAGAAGCTATGAAAACATCGACAGTTCTTACTCTGTGTTGCCGACAGGGAGGAGCATGTCCATGGCCCCGATAGAGGTGATGCAGCTGTAGTCGGCGATGGAGGGCTGGTCCCCCGCCACCCACTTGCTGGTGTCCAGGAACTTCTCCATGATGCTGTAGGCCTCCACAATGTCGTTCAGCTTCTCCTTGGGGATCTCTGTTTCTCCGTTGTAAATCAATGGACGCTGTAGAGAAATATTATATAGTTAATAAAGGGTCGAGAATCGGTCCTAGGTTTGAAGCAGCCTAAAATCTCGAACGGTGAGCTCATCATGCACACATCTGAAACATTTGCACATTTTTTTGTTTTTATTTCTAGGCTAACGCATTCCAGTCATTTCTATTACAAGTTTTAAATCTATGTCAATAATTTATCTTTCTTTTGACATCAATGCGTTTAACTGTCAAAATGTATGTCAAGATGGCAAACCTATTATAATGTTTGTAGCATATTATTATATTGTAACATTTGAGGGTTTAGTTTTTACTCGGGTAAGGTCAGATATGTACACCTTTGTACCAGTAATATACAATGCAATGACATTGACGGTACACTTACGGTCACCGTCGCGGCAAAATGGCCTATCTCACAACTCTTTACGAGTATACAAAGAGTTTTGTAGTTACCTTCTGTATTGACTTGCATATAAAATTTCAACAAAATCCAGCTAGAAGCACCATAAATTTACTCTTAGGTTGAGGTGTTTCAAATTTTCGTCAAATTTGACATCGTCACAATTCATAGATCAGCGCCATTTTGTTTTTTTGACATTTGAAAGGTCCCCATTAAATGCCGATTCTAGACCCATTTCTGCTTTTTATTAAATTGTGGTCATCTTTTAAGAATAAAGGTCATACTGTTATACTTTTCAGTTGATCACAATTTGATTAAAAAAAAAACAGAAACAGGTCTAGAATCGGCGTTTAACGGGGACCGTTCAGATGTTGAACAAACAAAATGGCACCGATCGATTAATTGTGACCATGTAAAATTTGACGAATGTTTGAAACATTTTAACCTTAGTGTGGGTTGTTTCAAACTTTCGTTACATTTGACATCGTCACAATTCAACGATTAGCGCCTTCTTTGACATTTAAACGATCCCGGTCAAATTACGATTGTTGGTCCGTTTCAGTGTTATTATGCTTATCAGCTGATGAAAAAATGTTCAAAAGCTGAAATGAAAATCGACTTTAACACAAATCGTTCAAATGTATAAAAAAAAATTGCGCTAATCGTTGAATTGTGATGAATGTTTGAAACACTCCAAGCTCAGAATATTTCCTTAATGTTCGCCCTGTCAACATTACAATATCATTTTTTATTTATTTCAATGTAATAAGGATTAAACAAATTTGTAAAAAATATAATACTTAGATTAAAGTTAAATCACCTTGCATTTGTCAACAGTAGTGGCGTGAACAGAGTTTTTGATCAGGGTAGGCAGTAAGAGAAATAGCGGATCAATTGATAATATAGATAGGTACCAACAGATGTGACTGAATGTTATTGCTTTGTTTTGTAAAAGCACTGCTTCGACACGAACAAAGATACTAACACAAGCGAGCCACTTGAATACGCACACAGCTCATTGCATACATATTTTGTGTAGTCGAATGAACATAGAATAAACTCTGACGTTGGCGGCATTTATAGTTACTGCTTTCGACACGTTATAGTAGGACGGTCAGTGGAGCGCTCACGGCAGTGCGATTAGCTGAACTTCGCGCGTATTTTTGAAAGTCTAGATTTGTTTTTTGCAATGATTTTATATGACTTAATCCAATATAATTCATATGTTACCCGCGGCAGACTAAACAGTGCTTATATGTCTATACGGAGTGCACGCCTCTGGTCAACAGGCATTCATAAAAAACAGTTTCTGATTTATCTTGTAATTAGCAAAAAAATGAGATAGGTCATTGTTACCGCTAAGGCAAAGATATCCTAAATTGATAAGTGGTATATATACATCTAAACCACGAGTGTTTAGAAGGTTAAACACAAAGTTTTCTTCTTCTAAAACCTAAATTTGTTTTCGAAACTTTAGCGGTGAAGCGCCTCCGAAAATTCAGTTGTGCAGTTGTTGGAAATGAGGTCCTTTATTCTTCGTTCTCCCTACTGACTCGAAATGGCTAGAAAGTCCTGTTAATCAGCCGTCTTTCGTGAAAAGGTGTGATAATCTGTACTCACGACGGCGCTCTTGAACCTGGCGAAGAGGGTGCTGTTGTCGAAGTGCAGCCTGCTGTCGATGACGGCGCGCTTCTTGGCGACCTTGGGGTACAGCGCGTCGTCCTTGGCGTAGGCGTTGCACAGGTAAGCCGCGATGGCATGACTGCAAAAACAAAAGTTAAAATTAATATTTATAGTACTGATATAGATAGCGCCATATTTTTTGTGAAATATCACTTCAAGAGCGCTCAACAATGCTAGAAAATAACTAAGAACTTAGCATAAAAATACTTTAAAATGCTTTACATAGATGTAAAAAAGATTTTTTTTATCTAAATAAGTCAGTCAATCGCTACGCGTAGAGTCAGTTGTTTAATCAACAGTCATATTTGGCATCGTAACAATTCGACGAAAAATAAAATTTCAAAATAATAGTTTTAATGTATTTAATATTTTTATTTTCATATTTGCCATATTGTCAAAGATTTCACACATTAATAATAATAATAATAATTGGGTGATTTGTATAGCGCCGTTTTTGTAAAAAATCACCTCAAGGGTGTGAAAAAAAATGATTTTGACATTTAATCACTACATCATCGTTGGAAAGGCAAAAGGGGTTAAGCGACACTTTGGTCAAAAAAGAATTAGTTTTTTTTTTCTGCATCCAATACCCTGACGCTTACTTATTTACATAAGGTTAAAAATATGTCAAATACAGTAGTTTTAAATATTTTTGACCGAACTGTAGAATTTTCACATTTCTTAATGATATAAAGACATAAAATCAAAAATAAGCTCCCATCATTATTTGGGCAAACCTTCTGTTATTAGTGTTTTCGTGATATGTTGATTTTATAAATCATTTTAATGGTGTATTGATATTATTTTGTTTAATGTGTTCAAATGTGTTTATTAAAAATGTCCGAATTCCATGTGGACGGTAACTAATAGGCTGTCCAACATCCTTTAACATATCTTTGTCTCTTTCTATCGAGTCAGTATAAAGTCAACAATACTGACTACACTGTTTCGCAAAGGTACCTCTCCATTTATATTCTTACTCCAAGATAGTACCTATGCACAGTACGGTTTTAGGTCAATTATAAAACCACAGAGGTAATTCAATAATTATTCCCTTACGATTGAAGTTTTTAATAATAAGTTCATACCTGTCTCCAAGAAATAAGTCTCCATCCTCCAGGACCGGAATGGTGTGCTCTGGATTTTTCTGAAATAAATAATTAATTTTAAAAAATATAACAATAATATTTTTCAGGGGGTATCATAAACCCTCAGAGTAAAAATGTAATGGAGGGATAGCTAATTTGTTTTACCCAACCCATCCGAAATTGTAATAAATCACTTTTTCCGAGTTTTTACATCGTACACCATGAGAGAGAAAGAGACAACAAATTTCTTGGACCGCTTCTATATACTGTCGCAATGATCTTAAGCTGGCTATCTTCGCTGGTTAACGGCGGGACTCCGCCCACATTTTTTATTATGCCACTAAACTTGACACAACTAAACGGTTTTTTAGGTTAGATGCTATATTTTTGTTGATAAAAATACTGTGAAAAAGTGGCTATACGAATACACAAAAACATTATGTCGATTTGTGATATGAATGGATGTATAAATACCGTAGCCTTGGTCTTAGCCACGCCCAGGTGCGCCGAGTCATGTTAAAATCATCAAAAACAAGTCCAAAACTGACTTCACTGGCTTGGCTTGGGCTACCTCTAGTATACTCTAAGCATAAACCACTTCTGAGTAACAAATAAATTTGGGATGAACTCCTTACAATACATCGCATATACACAATACAACGGATTACCCAAAGAATTAAAAAAGAACTCCCAGTTGTGAACAAAAAAATATTGGCAAAAACACTCAAAGGATATTTTCTCGATAATTTTTAATAAATGATAAATATCCCATATGTAAAGCCTCTGTATGAGTGAATACCTTTCTTATTGTGTCTATAATGTTTATCTTATTAATCTTTACTCATATGAGGCTCTTTTTGGTGTATTTTTTCACTTGTACTCCCTTTTAAAAATTTGTGTGTCCCTGTAAAAATATTATTCCTTTTTATTTTATAATTTTTTTCTTATATATCAAGAAATGTTTCTTTTTTGTATTACTCGAATATTAACATTTTAATAAAAAAAATAGGTATTTAACTGACGAGTAGCGTTACTCAACAGTGGTGAAAAAGATAATATAAGCTACTCAAAGAGTAGCGTTAATCGGCAGTTTACTCGCAAGTATTGAAAAACAACCTTATTGTGATTACGATGATTAATAATGAAAATATACGAAATAAGTAGTAATTAAATCAAACCCTTTTTTCTTTGTTTGAAGTTTACTTTTAAAACTATATTTAATACTACAATATGTTTTTCCTAGACGGCTGATCAAAATTTGATGAGAAACCGGTAACAGGCCAACAGATGGCGTTTGACGGGGACCGTCCAAATGTCAAACATAAAAAAAGGCGCCGATGGTCGATTTGATCGTCAATCAAATGTGACGGAGGTTGAACCACCCCAACCTTAACTAAAAAAGATAGAGGCAAGAAAAATACATGTACAAGCTCCGGGTTCAAGTTCTACTTATTCAAATGCGCAACACGTTCATTGCTGACACCGCGCGTCGCACGTTGACAGACATGTGACCGGTATGCGCACAACGCGCCACGCACAGCCATGTGGTTTTGAGTCGTTCCACAGGGCACAGGGAAACCCGTCACTGTTCCGTCAGTCTGAATTGATCCGTCATTCATATGGCATTAATATGTACGAATTTTAGTTAGCAATGAACGTGTTAATATATATGATCGATTTGATCGTCAATCAAATGTGACGGAGGTTGAACCACCCCAACCTTAACTAAAAAAGATGGAGGCAAGAAAAATACATGTACAAACTCCGGGTTCAAGTTCTACATATTCAAATGCGTAACACGGTCATTGCTGATACCGCGCGTCGCACGTTGACAGACATGTGACCGGTATGCGCACAACGCGCCACGCGCAGTCATGTGGTTTTGAGTCGTTCCACAGGGCACAGGGAAACCCGTCACTGTTCCGTCAGTCTGAATTGATCCTTCATTCATATGGCATTAATATGTACGAATTTTAGTTAGCAATGAACGTGTCAATATATAAAATGTATCAGAAGGGCCAATAAAATACCTTAAGGAACTCTGGACTCGTGTTCTCCTTCTTCAAGAGGTTGACTTCGACATATTCAACCTTCACCTTGAGTGCCGCAGCGATCATCATGACAGCCCGAGCGGGGGGACTTGCGTCGGTCACGTACAACTTGGGGGTCATCTAAACAAGGCAAATAGATAAGTAATGTGATTCTTACTGTTAAATAAATCTCTTTGAATTGTTCACTTTTTTATTTTGTACGAGTACATTGCTTTTTTTACACTCTTTTTACACATTCTCACTGTTCGTGTGAGCAAGTTATTTGCTCCTGTATCGCTACATTATCTTTCTTTGTTTAAAAGAAAAACAAACATTGCCGGGTTACGAATAACCTGACAATATTTGAAAAACTCCTACTGCCATCGTAATAAGCGGAAGATGTTGCTTGTGCAATGATGGAGGAGGAGCCAGCACAGGAATTAAACGCACGACGCCCGGGTGGGAATCCAACGCGTTTGTCCACTCAGCTACCGACCGGTCTTAATATCTATCTACTGTCATAATATCCCTCCCACCCTCTCTAAGCACAAGAATTTTCTCAAATGGGGAGGTAATTATTTCAATTTATAAATTATAATGATTACATGAAGTTTTTTAATTATACTTATATGTACCTACTGTAAGTATAGAGTAAAAAATGTTTGGTATGTACAATTTGACGGCCTGCGTGGTCTAGTGGTAAGACGCTCGACTAAAAATCCAGAGGTCACGGGTTCAAACCCGGCGTGCGCAAATAAACTTTATTTATTCAATATGTGTCATAACATGTTTAATTGATATAAAATAATATAAAGTATATTTGCGGTATGTTCCAGAGTGGTAGATAGGTAAGTATCGCCCTGGTGAAAGACCACCATTCAGAATTAAAACGTTGCTTGAAATGGCATTAGCCGTGTTTGGTGACCAGATCTGAAGAGCCAGGTACTTCCCAACCTTACCCTTCCCCATCTCTTTTCCCCCTTCACTACCTTCAGCTTCACAACATACCCTGATTGGGGATGCCATAGTCTAACTGTGTCTAGATGGTTGAGGGAAGTTGGGACTCTTGTGCGATACTAAAAATAAGCTAAACCCATTTGGGCGTATACAAATCAGTAAATATTATTTTCCGTAGCTTGGAAACTAATGTTTATCGTCTAAAAGTACCTTTTTGTTAATCTATAAAGTGATACTCGTGATTTTTTTAATAATTTTTTTTTTCAATTAATATTAAAACTGATTAATACATATACTCGTATAATAATAAAAATAGCAAATCATGCCAATTATAATGATAGCGAATATAAGTGATACTTAATAGTGATAACCTGGTATGATTATTTTAAATAAATTCGAGTCAAAAGCGTAAACAACAATGTATTATTGCGTGGTAATTGCATAACATCGTGGTTATTTTTAAGTATTGAAAGTAAAATTAATTAGGTAAAAAAATATGTTTAAGTCAAGATTCATATCACCAAGTCGATTTCTCATTCGATAGATGATGTATCTGGGGCCCTAGCACGAAACGTCGATATAGATTTATTTATTTATTATAAGACATCGATATGTTGGTAATTTGGAATCTTTCCCGAGCCCGCCTGCAGATCGCCAACGATCAAACGACACACCGACTAAATTAAGCAGATTTACTCGACGTGATTTTTTTTTTTTCGTTGGTGATGTGCAGTCGTGAAATAACCGATATTTTACATACACGCATTTCCAATTGGTTATAAAAAATCAAGTGTAATAAGATGGTAAAAGTATTCAGATGGCAGAATTCTCTAATTCTTGAAAAGCAGGAGGAATGTTGTGGTCCATGTCTACTATCTGCTTTGCATATTACGATAAACACAGGTTACATTTTTCTTATATAGAAAAACGTACAGTTGTGTACAATTTTTTATCAATAAAATTATTACTATATTGCAATCATTGAAGTTTCCGGTAACAATAGTAGTTCGTAGCCATTTTCTGATAGACTGACACCAAAATCTTTCATATTATCACAACCATGAATCGGAGAATATTTATTTTATCTATGAATTATTATTATTTTTTATTATTAAATATCTTGCTAACATACTCGTACATAGCAATCCCGATGAATTATAAAAACTCACTCTACTATTTTACTAAGGATACGGTAAAGCTACAATTTTTAAAATTTGGCTTGCCTATCATTCTTAACCAAAAAATAAATCCAAAAAGACTTTGAAACGGAACCAGGCTTTTATTGAAAAAGATAATTAAAGATATCATCGATACTACAATTTTAAATGTAAAATTTAAAAAAGAAGATATGCTTTTGCCGCGCATCCCAATGATTACGAAAAATATGCCATTCAAATTCTAACGTCTTCTTTATCCACTGTAAATCAGATTTGAAATGAAAAAAAAACACAAATAATCGCTAAAATTATTTAATTATTTTCTCCCTTTGCTCGTCTGTCTCAGAAGAACGGGTTTGAGATGTTCGATCGATTTCAAATCTTTTTTTCCCTTCGCTCCACTGCTTCTGAAGCTCGTGATGCCTTTATTTTTCTTGCTTGACTTGTAGATCGACCAACAGCTTTTCTATTTGGTGCCGCAACTAATTTGATATCGAAATTAATCTATTTTGACAACTATTACTATCTATAAACAAAGAAACATCAATTCTAAAATTTAAAAAAAAAACTTAATTAGGTCCATAATTGTGAAATTATTTATACTCAGTGATATTAGTATTAATATTTGATTTATCTCTAAACAAAGAAACATTAATTTTAAAAAATTATTTCATTCAAAAAATATAAATTGAAAAAAAAAACTTTAGTAGGTAGCTAATTATGTTTTTCATTTTTTAAATATTCTACACAAACAAACCTTATTCTGTGGAATATGTAATATGTCAGATAGTGGTATATCTATGGCTAACTTCAATACAACATGGCGGATTCAATGTTTTTCATACTAATTTTTAAAAATTACATTAAGAGTTTTATAGTTTAGTTTTAATTCAAACTACTCTCTAAACCTTCCCGTCACCAATAAAAAGAAAAATTGTTATTTTAAGCGTAATCGGTCTAGTAATTTTCGAGAAAATCGAAAACAGACCGACAGACAGACAGACAGAAAAACATTATTTTTTTATATATAGAGAAGATTAAATGGTTGCAAACATTTTTTAAGAAAAGAACAGAATAGTAAGTACATTAAATTTGTTGTAATAATTGTAATATTTTAAAATGTGTCAAAATGCTACTATGTTTTGTTCGGTCGATATTAGTTCCTAGCTGTAGCCAGGCAGATAGCCTTTCTATGGAACCAAATAAATGTGTTTCACCTGTCTGTTTGCACAAGGTTATAAAAAATAATCTACATTATTGAAGATTAACGATAGTCAATAGATAGTGCATACAGTAAGAGGGCAGATAAAAAAATTAAAATATATATTTAAAAAAAATAATAAACATGTACGTATTTACGTACGTTTTTTGAAATAATATGACATTTTTTGAAATAATATATCTACCTTAGATTCGTGTTATCGAATAGGCCTGCAGGCTGTTGAGCGCAAACTGCGGAAGGGGGGAACAGACTGGACTGTGAAGTGTTCGTACGTAATGATATAACCGGCGGAGGTAACAAGTTCAGTTGAAGATAACCGTCGGTTTACCATCGCGATAACTTTTATCAACGTTTATCACATGACATCGGATTATATGCACTAAAAAAGTTAAAATAAGAATTAAAAATGTTAACATATCGACCCCTTGGAATAAACAAGGTACTATCTGATAAGGCAATGGGCTATGTAGAAAGTTACTTTATAATTTATTATCGCATAGCAGTGTGGTGTCAGATTAAGACTAGTTATTCCAAGGGGTCTATGTGCACTAACAATGTTAAAAATGCACTTACAATTCCAAAATATATATTTATAAAAAAATATGTTTTTTTACGTTACACTAGAGTCTCAACTGCTCTCAACCTTCTAGAGCCAGTGAGACTGTGGCATTCTCAATATGGGTATATTGTGAGGCTGAAGGTAGTGGGGAGGGGAAGGAGATGAGGAAGGGGAAGGTTGGGAAGTACCTGGCTATTCCGATCTGATCACCAAATACGACTAAAGCCATTTCATGCAACGTTTCAATTCTAAATGGTGGTCTTTCCCCAGGGCGAAACTTAGAGTATCTACCACTCTGGACAGTGCCGCAAATGTACTATATTTTATTTTATATCAATTAAATGTGTTTTGACACATATTAATTAAATAAAATGTATTTGCGCACGCCGGGTTCGAACCCGCAACCCTCTGAATTCGTAGTCGACCGTCTTACCACTCCACGATGCAGGCCGACTAATATATAAATGACTAAAATCTACGATAAAAACAGAAAAACATTTATTTTTATTTTAGACGCAGGGTACACAAATAATATAATAAGGTGGAAAATAAACAGAGATAAATATTGAAAAAAATTAAAAGACTTGTACAAGAAATAAAGCAAGTTTCTTCCTATAAATTCTAATAAAAATAAAAAGTTATAAAAAACGGAGAAATAATATGAATATAAGAACAAGGTAGGTTAAATTTATTTATTTATGAATTAACGGACTAAAGTCCAATTACAAAAAATACATTTAAAACACGAAATGGAAAAAAGAGCCACAGAGAAGGAATAGCATTTACATAAAAAGAAATGAAGCGATGACAAAAATAAGGCAAAATAAACATAAGAGAGAACATTCAAGCCACGGTCTAGTCAAAGTTTTGGTAGAGTCGTAAAGAATGACAAAAATCATTTAGACTGCTACCAAAAATTTGAAGACCATGACTTATAATAATTGGCTGATTTTCGTAGCGCCATTATCGAAACATAGTGTAAAAACCCTTACGACCCCCTCACTTTATATTTAAACGTTTATCAAAGTTTTGCATTACTAACGTGAAATATAATTAGTTTACACTTGCCACGAATACCATTTGCCACTTTTTAGTTTTGCAAAGAGGCTTCTCGTCTATGGCGACTTTAAGAACTAAAAGTTAAAAGTTGGAAGTTAAAAGTTAAAAGTTATTAGTAGATTTTTTCCAACAGGTTGGCCACCCCACTAGTATTTTTCCATCCTATGTCAAGGTCAAATCACTTGTGCAATAATATAAGCACTAGTTGTGCGATAAGTATTTTATGATAATTTATTTTGGTTCAGAAAGGATCTCGCATTAAGTATTTTTAAGCTTTGTCCCCCTTACGAAAAACACAGTGTAAATTTTATGCGTGGCGTAAGGCCGGAATAGCGAAATACTTAACATACATCCAGCCACGGCTTATGGGACTAATAATTTATTATGATCTACGTCCGGTTTAACTAAACCGACGCTGAGCCGGTTCGTAAAAATCTAATGAGTAAGACCTTGGAGTAAGAATATATTTGGAGAGAGAGCCAAATATTTTTACCCAACCTATACAAACTTACAATAAATCACTTTCTCCGGGTTTTTACAACGTACACCATGAGAGAGGAAGAGAAAGGGACAAGAAAAGTCGTCCCATAATATTGCAACACTTCTTAGTATGTAAGAATGTTCTCGGCCCGCGCTAACTTCGTATTATCGAGCCGTATAACTTGCGTTAGCGGATTTTGAGGTTATTTTCATGATTGTTATTTGCGCTATGCGTGAATGTTCAAATAAGACTAAACAAAGATTATGAAACATCACTTTTCAGAGGTATTTCAAAAGTTTTAAATATTTTTGACCGAACTTTAGAATTCTCACATTTTTAATGATATTAAGACATAAAATCAACAGAAAGCTTCCATTATTTAGGCAAACCTGTTATTAGTGTTTGTGTGATATTTTGACTCCCATAAATCAGTTTGATAGTGTATTGATATTGTTTTGTTTAATGTGTTCAAATATGTTTATTAAAAAAATAAATTCCCCAATTATAATAATACCCAATCCAAAACCAGAATGGCACAAGTGATTTTGTTTTTTGTTTTTCAATCGTATTACTAAATTATTATGAATGTTTCATATGAAAACAGTCACTTTTTGCAAGAAGTATTATATGCATTTTTTAAAAATAATTATAAAATAAAACACAAAAGGGATATTTATCTTCTGATGTGATTATGGTTTTCAATCCGTCAATTTTGGTATTTTTTCTGACACTTATTGCGCGTTATGACGCAGTTCACAGGACAAGAGGGATTTTTCAGTTTTTGTTATGTTTTTTGAGCATTTTAAAAGTCGCCTGTATCCACAACAGCACCTCAAAAAAGGCTCACTAAAATACACATTATGGTAGATATAATATGTATGTTTTATACCAGCAAGTAAATAAAAATATATTTTCTCACTTTATAACTCTTTATAATAGAGCTGTTTTCAATTGATCGTCAATCGACCTCCAAACGTTTTCTTCTGTGGTCAAATGCAAATATTTAAAAAAATATTTTTTAAAAGAACATCTGATCCATACCACCAAATATTTTTTTAAAATTTATAAATGACTAAATAGCGATAAATGTTATTTTTCAAAAACACGTAAATCAAAAACTTTTAACAGGTTTTTACATGCCAACAAACTGTATAGTAAGTAAATAAAAAATAAAAAAAATTAAATATAACAGTACTTTTACCATATAAATTGAAGAACAAAAAAAAAATGTTATTTAATTGGTAATTCGCGATTTTTCTCAATACTAAAAATATATAAAAACGATTACATGAAAGAATTCCATTCTGTATTGAAATAGTAAAAAACTTATCGTTGGGATTACTAAAACCAGTGTTAGTTTTGTGTCAACTTTTCAGAAAACAAGGAGTGTTTACACGGGCTTTAGCATCTTATCTTCGTTGCGATAACAGCTGTTTATTCCGATAACAACAGTTGCTGAAAATCACTGGCCTTTCAACATGTCAACGAGAGTTGTTCAAACAACTTGATAGGCCTGTATTTATTGGTTATGACATCACGAATCAATTAAATATGATGACACGCACAAACGTCCACTGGTCTTTCTAGTTAGACAGATGCTTCAAGTATTACTTATTTGTTTAGTAGTGTAAACCTGGGCTACTTGGCCAAAACATCCCGTTTTTTTTCTAAAGTCAGAAATAATTTTCTTGTTTTTTTTAATGTTTTAATAAATATAATTTAATTGAATTAAACTAGTTTTTTGTGACAGCGGTTTCGGCGTTTAGACCATTATAAAACTGTTGGATAGTGGCCTTAAGCGTCGAAACAGTTGTCACTGAAAACAAAACCTAAAACTAGCAGAACTAAATAATAATAATATTACATTTAAAAAAAATTAAATGGAGTTCTACAAATTGAACACAAAAACTATAAATAATTTGCATGCTCGGAAATGACGCAGTCATTAGTTTAGCCTCAGCATTTAAAAATAACGCTTAATTTCACTTTGTAGCTTTCTAATGCAAATACTACACATGTTTTATCTGAAAATTCTACATGAGTAGTTAGGAAAATATCTAAGGTTTCCAGGGAATGAAAATTTTCAACTGGAATATTTTAAATTCTATAAAAAACATACTAAAATGCATGTAAAAGGTGGAGTTTGAAAATCATCGAAGGCGTTTTTGAACGTTTTACCCAAAGTTCCAGTATGCATTTAGCATTTAAAGATTACTGTTTAAGAATTGTATTCATTAATATAATAATCAGAAACCTCAGACATTTCCCTAACTATCCAAATTTAGTAAACGTATAAATCATTTGTAGTATTGCTTGTATACGAAAGTCAAAAACTGCTTATTTTTGGTCGCTAACCCTTAAGAAGCATTCATCAATGTTGTCAAAGTAACACCCTCGGGGACAAAATATCCCTGGTTTACGATAATGTGTTAATTTAAAAATGTATTTATTATGTTATCCTACATTTTATAATGTTTTTGAACTATTTTTTTTTATTGCCACAAACCTCTTGCGTTTGGAGCTTGGATGTTTTAGCAGATATAAATCTTGTATTTACCTATAGGAAAACACGTCAAACTCGATTTCGGAAAATTGTGGGTTGGACGCTTTCTGCATAACTACGTCCAATTATAGTGATGGTAGTAGGATTCATTATAAAAATGACCGGTTATTCGTAAACAATTAAGGTAGTAAACATAAGATTTCACTAATTATTAATAAAAATAAATGTACAATTCACGCTGACGTTAAGAACAGATGTGACGTGTTTATTGATTATCGAGCAGTGACTGAACCAAAAATGCCGTAACTCCATACTGTCGTACTGCGGATAGAAGGAGTATATGGTCGAGTTTGCCGTAGCAGACTTAGAAGGGTGTTCTCCCCAGGGTGTACATTTTAATTAACTCTAATGAAAATATAACTATAATCTCGAATGTTCATGAGGAAAATCTCGGGAAGTGACTAATTCATCGCATAGAAAAATAAAATCTGTTCCTTACCGCCTATGGTTTTGCTGAAAAACGAGTAGAAAGTTTTTGAAAATGTTTTACGGGAAGAATGTAAGTAGTGAGGGTTGGTTTTAATTCATCTAAAATGTTAATTATTTCATATTCGTAAAAAGCATTTACTTTGTGGCTTGCCATATTTATAAATGGAACACATACACTTTGTTTATAACCTCTTTATTATTTAATATTATGTCTACCGGTTTCGGAAGTACCCTTCCATCATCAGGACAATATTAAAATTAACCTTTAGATAATAACTTCATCTCTTCTGGCAGAAACACATGTGGAGATAAATTCTGCACACGATCAAAAAATGTATGTTTTGGAGTATCTGGAGAATGTATATTAGTATTCATTTTACAAAGATTTAGAATTAAATCTTTGTAAAATATCCGGAGAATGTATATTGGTATTCATTTTACAAAGATTTAGAATTAAATCTGTGTAAAATATCTGTAGAATGTAAATTGGTATTCATTTTACAAAGATTTAGAATTAAATCTTTGTAAAATGAATACCAATTTACATTTTCCAGATACTCCAAAACATACATTTTTTGACCGTGTGCAGAATTTATCTCTACATGTGTTTCTGCCAGAAGAGATGAAGTTATTGTCTAAAGGTTAATTTTAATATTGTCCTGATGATGGAAGGGTACTTCCGAAATCGGTAGACATAATATTAAATAATAAAGTGGTTATAAACAAAGTGTATGTGTTCTATTTGTATTGTTAATTATTTACTTTCCGACTTCATCTTTGGAAATCATTTGATATTATTGTTACATATTCATCAGAATCGAATGAAAACAATCCTGTGTTACGTTCTATCCACGTTGTCCCACTATTGTACAGTTAGTAAGTTAGTTTTAATACATTGACAATAATAACATATGGTTTTTTTTCGAAAAGAGTTCTTCTGAATTGGGTTAAGTTTTAACCTCAGAGCAATAATATACAGAAGGGAGCACTTCTGTAGTCAGTATTGGTGATTGTTGCCTGACTCGGGCGTGGCTAGGACTAGGGCCAGAGTATTTATACATTCATTCATAGCACATGTTGACATAATATTTTTGTTTAAATATATAACCACTTTTTCACAGTTTTGTTAAAAACAAAAATATAGGATATAACCTGAAATCCGTTGAGTTATGTCTTGTTATGTCGCGCGAGACGGAAAACATGCTTACACACCGAATGCTGGTGCTATATTATGTCAGAAATTCACTCGTCTCTTTCTCTCTCACGGTGTACGACGTAAAAACCCGCAAAGTGATTAATCGTAAATTTGTATAGGTTGGGTCAAAATATGTAGCTCTCTTTCCATATATATTCTTGGTCTGAGATTTTTACCATGTGATGACTTATTTAATTTAAGACAAATAACTTGGTGTACATAACTTTGTTTAATAAGTCATATTGCACGTAATGCGTCAGTCGATATTGATTAAGATGACCATGCACAAAGTTAATTGATATAATTACGTTATATAAATGATAAACTCTGAGGAAAATTATTAGTAATCTGCAAAATCATTTTCAAACGTTTGAGACAGGTGTTGTATACTACAGCACCTGTATATTGGCAAAAAGCTGTACTTACGAGAAGAATAATAATAATATTTGTATAATTTGTGTAGCGCCGCTTTTGTGAAAAATCACTTCAAAGTCGCTGTACAAATCATATTCCACTTTGGTCAAAAATGAGTAAAATATGCAGTTTTGATCAGTTTTTTTCTGCATCGAATACTCTGACTCTCGTTTAATTCAGTAGACTTTTGTGGCCCTTCAGCCATCTAAAATATATTTACCGTTTGGAAGACGGCTTGACTCAAGCGACACAAGCTTGAAACTTTTTAAGCTTTTTGTCACTTCAGATAACTTAGTGAGAGCATTGAGTTACACGAGTTGATTTTAGTTTTTTTTTTTTTACAATGAATACCGCCCAAGAGTCCCAACTGCTCCCAACCATCTACAGCCAATGAGACTATGGCATCCCCAATCAGGGTGCGTTTTGAAGCTGTAGGTGGTTGGGAGGGAAATGAGATGGGGGAAAAAGAAGGTTGGAAAGTACCTGGCTATTCAGATGTGGTCACCAAACATGGCTAAAGCCGTTTCAAGCAACGTTTCGGTAATAAATGGTGGTATTTCACCAGGGCAATACTAAGAGTATTTACCACCCAATCACATTTCAGATATTTAACTTAAATTGAAGTTTAAAAACGTTATAAAATGTAGGATAATGTAAGAAATTCTTTTTTTTTATTGAACACATTGATATTTTATAAATTACCTATTTACAATAATGCTTGTGAAGAAAAAACACTGATATCCACTTTACAAATGCCGATTACGCATATTAATGTTTTTTATCGTCATATTTTTAAACTCCTTTTTCTCAGTTTCATCTTTATGGGGTTGAATGTTTTTGCATAACTACGTCTAATTATCAATTCTTAGGAAATACAAAATATGGCTTGGGTGTGGAATTTTTCGTTGCTATTCTAAGTTTTTTTTTAAGCTTAGTAAATGATGTATCCTTACAAAATACAGTCAACCTAGTGCATTAAAAAAAAAATATATATATAGTGAATACCGCACAAGAGTCCCAACTGCTCCCAACCGTCTAGAGCCAGTGGGACTATGGCATCCCCAGTTTGGGTATGTTGTGAGGCTGAAGGTAGTGAGGAGGGGAAGGAGATGGGGAAGAGGAAGGTTGGATAAAAAAACACCTTTGATGGTTACAGATTATATTTAAAAAAAAAAACAAAAACCAATCACTTTCAAAATAATTAACATCAAAAGATAAAGGCAGATAGTTTTTTCCAACTTCTGGACTAAATTCAAATAGATTTAAACGCGTCAAAGGTGAAAATAACGTTTGCCAATATTTTTTTGATTTAAACTTTCTTCTCAAAGGATTTATAATTTAAAAATAGAATGAATGTCAAAAGGACTTAAAATTTCATAAAGTTCTTTATGTATTTCATTACTAAAATATTTCTAAGAAATTTCTACGAATTGGCCAAGGTGACGAAGGTGACGTTGGCACCCCATTTAATTTGCTTTGATCCTACGCTTTCGTGACATAACCTAAGGTCATTTGCTGTAGATAATACTTAAAATAAGTATATTCATAATATTCTTTATCTAATATATTATTATTATTATATATATATAAATATGTATATTTTCATTTTTTTATCGTGGGAAAATTAACAGAAAATCATATAATATATAAACACACAATAATAAAAATAACAAATAATGCGAATTACAAATCTTCCTCTGCTGATGACAAACACTAAAAACAAAGTGCGAGAATGCATATACATGGCCTGTTCAAAAGAAAAGGTGAATTTTGAATTTTCGCGGGCTGTGTACATTCGATTATCGATTTTTATTTTGTTATGTTGGTACACATATGCTTATCATATGTTAGCATTATCAGCCATTTCGGATTAGTGGTTTGTTTTTGACAACTTTTTTGTGTGTTCTTCGATTTTTTACTTTTGAATCAAATAATAAAATCCATCTGAAGGTTTTTGGACGCGTGAGCAGACCACATACAGCTGTCTATGTGAGAAGCACGGATTACCCGAATTTAGTTGCCACACTAGAAAATCGAATATGAAATAACTCACTCCCCATATGCAATTTATTTTGTTTCGCAAAAACTCACTCGTCAAGAGGTTAAGCTTTCGTCTTAGAGCTTTAAGCTTTGATCTTTTACTTTGAGCTTTATATTATAGCTTTGAGCTTTTGAGCTTTCGAATTTCGAACTTTTGATCTTTGAGCTTTTGAGCTTTGAGCTTTCGAGCTTTTGCGCTTTTAAGTTTTGAGCAATGGAGATTTTGAGCTTTTGAGATTTTGAGCTTTGAGTTTTTAATCTTCGAGCTTTTAACCTCTCGAACTTTGAGCTTTTAACTTTATAGTTTTTGAGCTTTGAGCTATTGAGCTTTGATCTTTTTTAATTGAATTTGAGTTTTAAGCTATTAAATTTTCGAGCATTCAAGCTTTCAGCTTTTGAAAATTTGACCTTTGGAGCTTTTAAGCTTTTGAGCTTTCGAGCTTTCAAGCCTTTGAGCTTTTCAGATTTTGAGCTTCGAGCTTTTGTGCTTTGAGCTATTGAGCTTTTGGACTTTTGAACTTTTGAGCTTTAAGCTTTTGAATAATACCACTATTAAAATCATTTCATTTCGAAAATATTCAGTCCAAACATTTATTTAAAAAAATATTCTACCCAAACAAACCTTCATCTGTGGAATATGTAATCTGTGATTAAGTAGTTTTCAAACTAATTTTAAAAAGTAAAAGTTTCAAATATTGGATTCCGGTCAAACTACTCATTAAAACTTTCCGTCACTAATAAAAAGAAAATGTGTTATTTTCAGCGAAATCGGTCGAGTTATTTTCGAGAAAATCGATGACAAACAAACACACAGACAGACAAACATTCATTTTTATTTAAGAATATTTTAAGAAAGAAGATGAAATGTTGACACAGCAGATGTTTAATAATTATGACAGGTACGTACCTACGTCGTACCGTTTAAAAGCGAACTTAGGACTAAAAGCATGTAAAGCACTGTATTTATATTAATTTATTATAGGCTTCCTGTGTTTATCTAAAATATATTACAATTTAAAACGTGGAAATTGAAAAAAATATATTTGTATGGCAGAGCTGAAATCTCGATCAAGATCGTCAGTTAAATCTGAGATTCTGAAACTGTTAATTCTGTAGAATTCCATTTAAATGATTTAATAATACTAAATTTTAAACTTTATTCCACTTTTTCATTAAGACCGGACCGGCTTCATCTTTTAACGGGCATCTTCAGAATGCTTTAATTTTTATCGAATCTATGGTGATGTTTAATATTTATAATAAAGACCCAATTATCCATTCCGGACATAAATAGTTTTAATATACTATAACGCCTATTTAGGCGTATTATAATATTATTTACATGGCCAGCAACGGGGCGCACCTAACAGCCTAGCAGAGGAAGGTATTTCCCGCGGGAAAGATGTTTCAGCGGGAAAGGATGAATTTACCCGCTGACACTTCGGTTCACCCTTCGTGACAGAAAACGTTTTGTGATTACTTATGTCAGCGTGTTTAAATTCGTAAATAAACGTGATCTGTCTAACCTTAAAGACCATCATTTGACAATCAACTAGTACATTTATTTACCATGGATTCACTTTAAATAGCACCTGAAGATGCCCGTTATAAGGTGAAACCGGTCCGGTTTTTAATAAAAAATTATGGAATAAAGTTAAATACCTGGTATTATTAATCATTCCGTGATACCTTAATAAGAATTTGATCATTATTGAGATTAAACTTTCGTACATATAACGTTAATTACACAAATAAATCAAATGTGTTTTTTATTAGATAGTAAGTATGGTGGTGCGAGAGTAACACTTTTTTTTATATTGATGGTTTGTTGAAAATTTGAGTGACAAAAGCAATGTACTCGTATGGCTTCAATTAAATTTATTCAATCAGAGCTGCTCTGAGAAGTTCCCCAAACTTTTTGACTCCAACCCCGTTGGCTTCTTCGTAGTAAGGCAGGGCTCTGCACGTCTCCATCCAGTCATAAACCTTTGGGAACCTGTGCACATCAAATACAATTATGTGTTATTATAACGATTTTTCTGTGTTTTATTCGGGTTTAAATAAAAAAAATCTAAATAATAACATAGTAAAAAAAATAACATTTTTTGGTATTCCATTGAGCGCTTTTTGTGTTTTTTGTTCCATGCGATATTGAATTTAGGGTGAGGTACTTATCGACGCTGGAAAGGCAAAAAGGCTTAAGCGACACTTTGATCAAAAGTGAGTTACATATGCAGTTTTGATCATTTTTTTTTCTCGGTCACAAAAACTCTGACTCTCGTTTGATTCCCAAGACTTTTATGGCCCTTCAGCCATCTAAAATATATTTACCGTTAAGGAGAAGGCTTGACTCAAGCGACACAAACTTCGGAATTTTTTAAGTTTATTGTAGCTTCAGGCAACTTAGTGAAAGCTTTAAATTACATGACTTTTTTTTTGTCAAAATCTAACCAAGTACTCATGAATTTTATATTACAAAAACAAAAACTTTAAAGTGCTTTGGTGTAAACGATAGGTTATCAACGTGGGCGGTAACGCCCCCTTGTGAACGCTTAAGAGATTCAGGGGGCAGTAGAAGACCCAGAGAAAATTAGGGGGCGTTGGAAAAAATAGCCGGTCACAGGAATGGTCGACATCCTTTGTTCGTTCTTTTTGTGTTTTTTGGACGAGGAACCGGTTCCAGTTCTTTTCACTTTAAAATCTCTACCAACTAGTACTTTTTTCTTGGCGAAGAATCAATTCCAATCCTTTTCGTTTTCAAATCTCTACCGACTAGTACTTTTTGTGGCGAGGAACTTTTTTCGATTTGCTAGTACTTTTCTAAAAAACACCAAGAACTGGTTCCTAAAAGAACTGTATAAATAACCGGTTCATCGGTGAGTCGCCAACGTGACAGATGGTAAGTAAAAAAAAATTAGGGGAACTCTAAAAAAAAAATTATCTCAAAGTGGGCGGTGCGTAAAAAAAGGTTGAGAATCTCTGGTGTAAACTTCACAAAATGGCGATTCAGATTTTTTTTATTAAATACATTTTAAAAGAAATGTTTTGTGTTGATATTAATTACTAAAACAATGTCAATAATTTTCAATGAAATAAGAAACAGAAGACTCAGAAAACAAATTTATTAAGTTACGACCGAAAATTGGACTCGGAACTTCTATTATAATTTTAAAGAAATATGGGTTTATTAAAAATGAAAGTATCTTAAAAGGTTTCGTTAGATCAAACGGCAGAGACGTAACTCCCGAAGAGAGAAGAGGTTCCAAGTCAATTTAATTTCGTTTAAACATAAAACAATTATTTCGTATCCAAGTCATTAATTTTTTACCAAGTTACCACAAAGAGTTTGCTTCGAATGACAACTTTATTCCGTTACGTGACGTATACGTCACGCCGACGTAATCGCTCAGCTTCCAGAGAAAGTTAAATAACGAGGAAAATGAAAAGGGGTTTAAAATAAAACGAGGATTACCTCGAAAGGAACCAAATGCGTTTTTTTGCCGATAAACCCCTCCCAATCACCCAAGAGTCCAGCCGAGCGAGGAGAGGATGAACAACGAATGCCTACACACCTGATGGGGTGGGCAATCGACACGTTGCGCTGAGCGCTAGCTGAAAACTAGATGAAAATGCCTACCCTTCCATAAGGAGAAATTAAAGACAAGTTAAAAATAATTTATATACAAAGGACTTTGTTTCTTATTAACATCCAGCTACTTTCTAACCTTCCTCTTCCTCTTCCCCGTCTCCTTCCCTTCCCCTCCAACTTCAGCCTCACAACATACGTATTCCATATATATTATTTCATTTTCATTATATGTCAAAACCACAAAGTAATTACTATCTACTAAAATACAAAAAAAAAAAAAAATTACATATATTTGACAACCTCCATATTCGAGTGGTAAGACGCTCGACTACGAATCCAAAGGTCGCGGGTTCAAACCCGGTGTGCGCTCACAACTTTTATTTAATTAATATGTGTCATAACACATTTAATTTATAAAAAAAATTATAAAAAGTATATTTGTGGCACGTTTCAGAGTGGTAATATACTCTGAGTATCGCCCTGGTGAAAGACCACCATTCAGAATCGAAACGATGCTTGAAATGGATTTAGCCCTGTTTAGTGATCAGATCTGAATGGCCAGGTACTTCCCAACCTTTCTCTTCCCAATCTCCTTCCCTTCCCCACTACCTTCAGCCTCACAACATACCCTATTTGGGGATGCCATAGTCTCACTGGCTCTAGATGGTTGGGAGCAGTTAAGACTGTTGTGCGGTTTTCATATTAAAAAAAAACCAAATTCCTTGCAACAAAAAAATATTTAATATTCAAAGGCTGGACATATTTGACTCTCCCATGATTTTTCCCTGTCAAGAAGGTGTCTAAAAATAAAAGTAAATTAAAGCAAATTATTTTTTTTTTTCAATTAATATTGAATTTATTACATTGCTGTTACTTTGCATATTTTTAATGTTACAATGCGTTGCACAGATTTTCTTTTTTAAATTATTAATTGTAACTATGTATTTATTTCTTGCTTAATTTTTTGATTTTCAACCTGACAGGTTGACGGTTAATTTCTTTTTACTGTGTATTTATAAATAATTTAAATTAAAATCAGCTATAATTTTGCCAAAGTAAATAATAAAGTTTTGTTTATCTGAAGTGACCTGCCAGGTAAATATGTTTCTGTATATTTTATTATCTCTGTACATAATTTAAATTTTTTTTTAATATAAACTAGGAATTAAGATTTGTACAGCGCCCTTGAGGTGATTTTTTACGAAAACGTCTTAAAAAATATTCAAATATTATTATTATTACTACCCACACACTGTTTTATTTTATTTATTTACTTAAGGCTCAGTACCCAAAAGGTTGCTGAACGTCACTTTGTAGCATTCTAATACAGGGCAGTTAAGAAAATGTCTAAGGTTTCCAATGAATTAAAAATTTGAGCTGTAATTTTTTAAATTCAACCAAAAACATACTTAAATATCAGTAAATATTGCAGTTTGAAAACCAGTGCAGCCATTTTCAAACGTTTTACCTTAATAGATAACTAGATAACAGTAAAAAAAATGCATTCACTAGAAACCTTGGACATTTCCCTAACTACCTGCATAGAGTTAACGGATAAATCATTTGTAGTATTGCTTTTATTAGAAAGCCAAAAAGTGTGTATTTTTGGGTGCTGACCCTTAAGAGGAAAAATAAAGTTGTACAAAATTAAATAAATAAAAAAAACCTTATTGCCCTTAAATTTAATGAGAAATGTTATTTATCTCAACAAGGCGGTTATTATTTATTTTTAAGGCTTGTGGCTTTAATTTGTTTACAGTACTAGTAGATAGATTATTGTTTAAATAAACCTTTTAAGGAATTGTTTTCTAAAAATTGCCTATTCGATAAAGGACCATAAAAAGTAAGATGGTGAAGGACGGGAAGGCTGAAGAGGAAGACTGAGGGTAAATGTCGGCCTTCGTGGTCAAGCGGTTAAATCCTAGACTTCGAATCTAGAGGTCACGGGTTAGAATCCCGCCGTGCGCATTTATATTTTATTTGATTAATTTGTATGATCACATTTAAATAATTTGTTAAATTTAAAATAATAATAATTCTTGTTAAAAAAAAATAAAAAACCTAAAAATTAAAATGGAATTCTACAAAATAAACTTTAAAACAATAAATAAATAATTTATCTTATAGTCCTATCCTAGATATTTTTCCAATAAACCGCTCGGTTATTCCCATAATCCCCTCAATTACCCCTTCTCCTTCTCACTCCAACGCCTAAATATGTATATATGTATCTCAGCATTTTGTATTTCAGGTTAATTTTAATATTGTCCTGATGATGGAAGGGTACTTCCGAAACCGGTAGACATAATATTGAATAATAAAGTGGTTATAAACAAAGTGTATGTGTTCTATTTATAAATTTGCATTGTGTTTGTGGCACCTTCTAGAGTAGAAGATACTTTAAGTATCACCCTGGTGAAAGACCACTATTCAGAATTGAAACGTTGCTTAAAATGGCTTTAACTGTGTTTGGTGACTAGATCTGATATCCAGATACTTCTCAACCCTTCTCTTCTCCATATTTTTATTTTCCCCACTCCCTTCAGCCTCACAACATACCCCAATTGGGATCGCCATAGTCCTACCGGCTCCGGACTGTTGGGAGCAGTTCGGTATTTTGTGCGATACTCACATTTTTTTGTAGATATTTTTTTTCCAATATCTTTGATTATAAATTATATTGACCTTTGGAAACTTAATAAATGAAATTGGTTTTTCGAAACACTTGTTTCGTAAAATCGACGAAGGACTTTTACTAATGAAACAAAACAAAAAATTGAAAAAAAAAAGTGAAAAACCGTTGTTATTATTATTAAAACCTTTCATGGGCGTAGAGGCTGGTAACTTTTTGTGCTAGAGGGTAAAGATTGAAAAAAACTTTTATATATATTTTGGAACCGTTCCCCTTTCTTATAAACGTTGTGTAAATGTTACGCGTGGCGTAGGGTCGGAATAGCGAAAAACGGCTGATTCACACCAACGTCCGGTTCCGCTCAGTGCCGATATTGTTCCGCAAGAGAGCTTATTGATACGGTATGAATATCAATCAAGGAGTATGTGCCAAGACAAAGTTGTATGGCAGTATATTCTTCTGCCCACCCTTGTGATATTTAACTACTTATTTAGTTAAATAATTATTTTGAAGTGTAAAAATACTTACAACGCAGGTTTTTGTTTTTTTAAACCATTTTTTTATCACTAAATAATATTTTTAATAATTAATAATTAATAAAAATATTATTTAGTGATAAAAAAATGGTTTTTGATTAAAAAAAATCTGCGATGTTTAACTAACTAAGTAGTTAAATATCACAAGGGTGGGCAGAAGGATATACTGCCACCCAACTTTGTCTTGGCACATACTCCTTGATCGATATTCATACCATATCAATAAGCTCTCATGCGGAACAATATCGGCACTGAGCGGATCCGGACGTTGGTGTGAATCAGCCTTTATGCACCTACTTTAATGACCTACGGCCGGCTTAACTAAACCAAAGCTGAACCGGTGCGTAAAAATCTAACAAGTAAGACGGCACAAGTGTAAGTTTTTATTTTAGGAAAAAGTCAACAGAGTAGTTTGAAAGAAGTCGAGCAGATGGTAAAAAAATGAAATGATGAATACTTGACATACTGAATACAAAAGTATGTACGTATGTAGAATGTTAATACAAATCGGAATGAAGTAGGTAATATGTTGAAGGAAGGTGCTTTTACACATTTTCCCCTTGCTTAAAAACGAAGTGTAAATGTTACGCATGGTGTAAAGTCGGGATAGCGAAAAACCTGCCTTAGAACCACGACTTACGGTAAATTCACACCAACGTCCGGATCCGCTCAGTGACGATATTGTTCCGCATGAGAGCCTATTGATTTGGTATGAATATCAATCAAGGAGTATGTGCCAAGACAAAGATGTGTGGCAGTATATCCTTCTGCCCACCCTTGTGATATGTAACTACTTAGTTGGTTAATTAATTATTTTGAAGTGTAATATGTGATGTAAGTATTTTTACACTTCAAAATAATTATTTAACTAACTAAGTAGTTAAATATCACAAGGGTGGGCAGAAGGATATACTGCCACAAAACTTTGTCTTGGCACATACTCCTTGATTGATATTCATATCATATCAATAAGCTCTCATGCGGAACAATATCGGCACTGAGCGGATTCGGACGTTGGTGTGAATCAGCCTTTATGCGTCTAATTGAATGGCCTACGTCCGGTGTAACTAAACCAAGGGGCGACGCCCCCTTTTTCATAGTTAATATTATTTTGAAAACCTAATTGATTTGTTTCCATCACTTTTTAGAAAGCTATGTACACACAGTACTTGGAGTTTCAATATAAATCTTTCATCACAAAGTTAATATTTTCAAAAATATTAATATTATTTAACATTCGTTAACTGCGTTGAGCGTTGACGGCATTTAACGGTTATTTTCAACGGCTAATTATTTTAAGATACAATACTGGTTCCACTTCATCCTAGCCAACGTACCTATCGGGAGTGACCGGAATCAGCTCATGGATGCTGCTGGTGGTCGCGATGCAGCATAGATCAGCTATAGTCATGGAGTCTCCAGCCACCCAGGAGGTTTCCTTCAGATATTTCTCCAGCACCCCGAGGCTAGAGTAGACCTTCTCTTTGGAACTTTCGGGAATAGTCGAGTCTGTACCAGTCAGCAAAGGAAACTAAAAAAATGAAAGAAAGCTCTTATTGACTCATTGAACAGCTTAAGATCCTCCACACTAGCGACCAAATTCTTGCAAAAGTGTTACAAATTCTAAGATTCAATAGCATTCTAAGCTATAAATCGCAAAAAAATAGAAATGCAGATTTGCTACCCTAGCAAAAGTAAAAAAAAACGATTTCAATGCCAACCCCATAGAATAACATGCTTCCATCTTACACGACAACGTTATGCGATAGTGAACTCTAAAGTAAGTTTGATCTAGAGCCCATTATCGCCCGACATTGCTGTGTCAGATGAGATTTGCTATTCTCAGGGGCGATGCCTTAATTTCCTAATTTATTATTTAATTTATATGTATAAAATTTCACCCAGTGACAGCCAAAATGCTGGCTGTATTTATTTATTTATAAACTAACGGACTATTGTCCAATTAGAAAAAAAAATACATAACACAGAATGGGAAAAAAAGAGCAATAGAGAAAGAACAGCACATACATATAATATTACATGAAGAAATTACAAAAATAGAACAAAAATACATTCAAATCAAAGCCAAGGTCAAGTCAAAGTTTTGGTAGAGTCGTAAAGAATGACAAAAATCATTTGGACTGCTACCAAGATTTTCAACAATTAAAATAAATTTTTCATGATTTTTAGCGATATTGCTAATTTGACTGTTTTTTCACCATAAACATCGTACGTTAGCATTTAATCGCGAATAACGCAAAATTTTACTTATTCAAAAAATAACAGGCATTGTTTAATATTTTGTGATTAATTGATACGAGGCATTATTTATGTTTATGTTGACAAATATTATTATCTCGTACAATGTTGATGAGTTACTGGGTGGATTTTTTGATGACACGTGATGTTTTACGTTAACTAGATACATTTATTTCGCAGTATCACGTGGCATTCCGGTGTGAATACAAGTCATCTTTATACAGCAAATAAAAAAAACACCTCAAAGGTTTTTTTTTACTTTCATTATTTGTATTTAGTAATCAATCATTTTACAAATTTTCATTAATCTTTCACTTGCAATGATGTTACTCGTGGTTTATTTGTAATTTACAAAACGCAAAACACAATTCCGATTTCAAATATTTAAAAATTACCCTTGCTTACAATTTAAAAAATAACGTAATTATACATCGGATTATGTGCATTTACATATTTGTATATGCTTTGAGCCTGTTTGGTCGCTAGCGAATAATTAAGCCTGTTGGATTTCAAAGTGATAATATGTTGGGTTCTTACCATGATGTTTTTAAACCCAAGTTCCGTACCTGTCCAACCATTTCGCAATATCGAATTCCGTATTTGATAACAGCGCGTTCGAAACAATTGAATATCGTATCAAAAAGTTTGGTCTGAAAAAACATGTTAACTCGTTCGTTTTCGCTTGTTCGTCGGTTTGTTGTATTGTTGTCCAAATAATATAAAATAACTGTGGTGTTTTGTGAATAATAAGACTAAAATAGCGTGGTGTATTCGTTTAGTTGATAATATAATTGTGTAATAAAACTTTTAAAACTTCATATTCATCGGTGAGTGAATGGTTTCCATTTTTCCTTCATTCCATAATCTTTCCACAAGCTACAATTAGACGCTTCCACCCAGTGGTATTATTTATGGTTTTCAGTCCACCATTTGCCAAATTCATCTGAAGTTTTCCATCGCAGCTTCGGATTCAACACAGCCTTTTCCGGCCGTTATTTCGAAGCTGTTCAAATTCGAGATGGTTGATATTTCTGCCCTAATTAGTTTGCTATCACTGAATTACCCGATATTATTTTTCTTATTTTTTTATACAATTTTTTTTTTCTTTTGTAATTTTGACAAAGTGAGCTTACTAGAGATGGTCTTCGGGAACCGGTTCCACAAATCATATTCCTGTTTTTATTGTATACTTTATTGATATATTGTCTTAGCTTTGTAAGTGCATATTTCGCCATTTTGATAATGGATATAATATAATGCGAATTTGATCGCTAGTATGGAGGACCGTTAAAGCGTGCCTTATTAATAAATGCATCGTTGTGTCGAAAGTTAATACGCTAAACTCGAATAAAGTGGTATATTACATCAGTCCATTTTGTTCGAATAGGCAGGAAGTAAGTAATTGTGTATAGGGATAGCAGCGAATTTTGAAGATGCATTGCTTGCATACAGCACGTTTCAAATTTGTCATTTTTTTATTTATCTTTTAAAAAACTTTATTTTTAATATAGTGAAAAGAACACGGATAGCTGTAAAAACTCTAATAAAAATTGATGATTGTATTTGTCTCTTTCTCGCTAGTAAAAATATAAAGGCGTAAACAGGACAAACGGCTGTTTCTCAACAGCCTAGTCCAGACACCGTGAGGCTAGCGCATATCCGTTCCCAACTAGCGAGAAAGTCAATAAATACTAAAACTTTGATTTTATTTTTTCGTAGATACCAATCACTTTGTGGTTTTACATTAAAAATTAAACAAAATTTAAAAATAACTTTGTATAGGCCCACGAATAATATTTTAATATACATAGTTTAATTTTGTACCCTGATGATGCTTAGGCTAAAAGAAACCGGTCGGTCAAAAACAAATAAATAATAATTTCCGTAGTCTTATAAAAAGTTATATTTTGTAATCTCTTTAAATACTTAAACATTCACGGGAAGGTCTGAATATTCTATTATAGTCACAATTGATTTCATGTACTTTATTTTGCCCTTTTGACTGCTAAATTATTTATTTGCTAGTTGGGAATGGCTCACATGCGTTGTGCGAACTGTCTGGACGAAACTATCAGCTTTGTCCACACTCTGCGCGGCGTGCGATGAATCAAGACAAGTACGAACAAGTCAATAGTTGAACATTGATGAAAAAGTCCGGATATAATTATCATAGTCATAAATGATTTCAAATACTTTGTTTTCTCCTTTTGACTGCTAAAATATGTATTTGATATTTGGAACTAACTGCCTCAAATATCGCGCGGAGGTAGGACGAAGATATTAAAGTTTGGCAAAACCAACCTCAGAGCAATAAAATACCAGGAGGGATAGATTTGTGAAACAGTGTTGTCAGGATTGCTGATTTTTTCCTGACTCGGGCGTGGCTAGGGTTTTCATGGACACACCTTTTTACATCCATTCATAGCACATGTCAACGTAATGTAGCGTTTATTTGTAAAACGACTTTTTCACAGTTTATATTAATTATTAATTAACCTCAAAAACCGTTGAGTTATGTCGCAGAGCAAATCTTAGTGGGCGGAGTCGCCGGAGACGCGGGAAACGGAAAACAAGCTTACATACATAAAAGTGGTGCGATATTATGTGACAATATGTCCTGTCTCTTTTTTTCTCATGGTTTACGACGTAAAAACCCGGAGAAAGTGATTTAACGTAAATTTGTGTAGGTTGGGTAAAAATATTTAACTCTCTCTCTCTCTCCATATACTCGTATATATTCTTACTACAAGGCACCATACACACAATCTTAAGTTTGTGTTGTTTGATACTAACAATGACTCGTTGTAAGTTGATGAACAGAACCGAAGAGTCGAAGTGCAACCTCTGGTCTACGCACGCCCTCCTGCGAGGCTCCTTGGGGTATAGCTCGTCTGTCCGCCCGTACGCTGTGGCCAGGTAACCTGCTATGGCATGACTGAAAAAATAAGCAGTATTTTTTTATTCATTTTATTAACTTTTTTTCTTAATTTTTTTTACATAACCTACCTCACTAGGTTATTAGAACCTATTCTGAGGTAGGTGACATTGAGTGCATATAAAAATAGATCACGTAAAAGCAAAACTTTTGTACATATACGTATGTGCTTATACATATACAAATTTAAGTGGTTTTTTTAAGTTCTAAGAAACATTATAAACGTGTGTATGAATGTAAATGGGGCATTAAAAAAATCAAACGCAATAAAAGTAAATGACTGAATTTAACAAAAAGTAATACATATACGAGGCCTGTTCAAAAGAAAAGGTGAATTTTGAATTTTCGCGAGCTGTGTACATTCGATTATCGATTTTTTTTTTTGTTATGTTGGTACACATATGTTTATCATATGTTAGTATCGGTGGCGGCTCGTGACTTTTTAGTGTGGTAGAGTGTTAAGATTGAAAAGTACGACGTTATTGATGTTGTTGTAGTCGAAAATGAATTCAATTTCTTTTCAATATTTTGATTTTTTGTATGAAGATTTTCAGGATTTTTCAGTTTTGGTGGTGCACTGCACGGCTTGCTGAAAAATCTTCACACAAAAAATGAAATTTAAAAAAAAAGTAAAAATCATTTTTGTCCACAACAGCATCAATAATGACGTTTTCTTTCAATCTTACCACTCTAGCACAATAAAAAGTCACGAGCCGCCACTGGTTAGTATGAATTGAGCGTCATGTGTATCAGATGAGCGTCCTGGAGTTGTGGAGAAACAAATCATGGATTTTATTCTTTGATCCATTTTTTTCAAAACTAAAAAATCGAAGAACACACAAAAACGTGACTAACCTTTCCAGTTGTCAAAAACAAACCACTAATCCAAAATGGCTGATAATTCTAACACATGATAAACATATGTGTACCAAGATAACATTTAAAAAAAACGATAATCGAATGTACACAGCCCGCGAAAATTCAAAATTCACCTTTTCTTTTGAACAGGCCATGTAAACTGTGATACATACAACGTGATGGTGATAAATTTAGCAAAGTAGAAACATATAAAATACGTTAATTTTTAATACACAATAATATAACAGACATAGACCGTAAAACTCTCTTGATACATTTTTTTTTCAAATAACCGTAGGTAAAATTGCATGGCACTAAATCTTCCAATTAATGACAGTGAAAGTGGATACGATACAAATATACTCGTACGTACATTTTACTTTGTAACAATCCTACAATTATTGATAGTGAAACATTACCTTAAAAGATGCAAATTTTAAAGTAGTATATAATAATAGTGGAGTTACAAGACTTACTGATAATATACTAACCATCACGCCGTTCGCCGCAGGGGCAGGCAGAGAGAATGGACCGTCATTCAACTATGTCTTGGCAAACACTTCTTACTTCATTCACATTTTTACATCGTCTCATAGATACTCTGTTATTCTGACACTTGACATGGCCCGACGTATTTGATTAACTTGACCGTGCCATGTCTTCCTCGGGCGTCCCCGACTTCTTCTTACATTCCATTTAGCGTCATAGTGCCGCTGGAAAAGGCAAAATGGCTGAAGCGCCAAAAGAAAAGCTTACACCAGAGCACTTTTAAGTGGTTTTTTTGTGTTACCTGCTTGGATATTGAAAAAAAAGTTAACTCGTGTAACTCAATGCTCTCACTGAATTACCTGAAGTGACAAAAAGATAAAAAGTTCCAAGCTTGTGTCGCTTGATCCAAGCCTTCTCCCAAATGGTAAATATATTTTAGATGGCTGAAGGGCCACAAAAGTCTAGAGAATCAAACGAGAGTCAAATCATTCGATCCAGAAAAAAGAACTGATGAAAATTGCATGTTGAACTCATTTTTTACCAAAGTGTCGCTTAGGCCTTTTACCTTTCCAGCGACGATATATTCTTCTCACAATTTTTTCTTTGTACATCCGCTCTACACGCCCAAAACTATATTAGCGACCCTTTCTTAATCCTTTTCATTACGTTTGCATCAGCCTTGCATTCTTCTGAATATCCACATTTTTAAGACGGTCATACGTGGTTTTACCGCACATACGCCTCAGAGATCTCATTTCTACAGAATTCAGTCTACTTCCATCATTTCTCTGGGAATTCCATGCCCATCTATCATACATCAGGGTTGGTATAAGCACTCCATTGTGGACTGCTACGCTTCCTAGGACATTTTTATTTATTTGCGCCAACAGCGTTCCTTTTTTTTTTTAAATAGTCTATCTTAAATATTTCGCACTATGGCAACTAATAAGTTAAAAAATGGACATATAACGAGATATATTTTGAAATAACAGTCCTTCAAAGTAGCAATCAAATTATTATACTAACAAGTATTACGAAATCTGAGATTCAATTGGAGGTACCCTAATATAAACATATTTTACATTAATTCCCATTTTGTAATTTTAAAATAATATTCGGTAAATACCATTTAATTTACATCTTAATCGGTAATCTGAGTAACCCGTTAGTAGCTGAATGGACAAACGTGTCGGATTCCCACCCGGGTCGTGGGTTCAATTCCTCTCCCAGCTAAGTCCTCCATCATTGCACAAGCAGCGTCTTCCGCTTATTATTATGGTAGCAGGAGTTTTTCAAATATTGTCAAGTTATTCGTAACCAGGGAATGTTTATCTTTCTTTAAAAAAACTTAATCTCCCAAGGTAGTCGGGAAATGTTAATAAGATGGTGATTACGAAGTATTTAACGAATATAAATTATAAATTGAAACAGGGTAGCAAATATGAAATTCCGATGTTTTTTTGCGATTACAGCTTAGATCTTCGATTGAATCTTAGATTTCATAATACTTTGACAAGAATTTGATGTTTAGTATGCTTAGATGAATTAAATGATGTAGATACGTTACTTAGACAACGCGCGTGAATGCACTAAACCGAGTCCGAGAGACATACCTGAGATTTACTGCGTTCAGTTTCACACAAACATTCGTTCGACAGACAAGCTGTCACGGAAAACGGGAGTTCTTCAACCGAAATAATGTGAGATGGCGAATGCAAATATACACAGGTGTGTGAAAGACAACCGTTTCCGTACGTCGTACTCTACTTGGCTAGTCGCTCAGTAAGTTCGTCGGGGAAGAGAGATTATAACAGAAACGCGGGACGTTCATATATCTATCTCATCCGTACACACATATTCTGTTTGGTATGGCTATCCTTTTCATAAGCGTTATAAGCTTTGTAACTGAAATCAGAGCGTGCCACATTTATCTTTCGATTTGTATGAATATGACGTGTCTTGTATTTTCTGTCTATGCTAGTATAGAGGGCTGCTATGATAAAACTTGAAGCTTTTTAAGTGACAAGGATGCCTTGGTATATAATAAGTTTAGAAAGAAATAAGTATCTTACCTGTCTCCCAGGGTGAAATGGCTTTCTTCTAGAAGAGGAATTAAGCGGAGTGGATTTTTCTGAAATTTTAAATTTTATAAAATTACGATGGCCGGTAAGGTCAAAAATTGCCAAGTACTGCCAGATTTGCATAGAGCCTTATTTTTCAACTCGGTCATAATAGATTCACTGCTGGATGAAAACCTCCATGAGATTCTTACCATAAAGGACAACCCTTCTCAAAAGGAACATTCACACACCGTCTTATATGTATGAGGGATGTCCTTTACTGTTACACATAAATCTTTTGAGATGACCCGATACAAGTATATAACTTGATCATCTTATGTCTTTCCCAGGCGTCCCGATTTCTTCTTCCATTCACTTGCGTGCCATATATCATTCTAATATTCCTTTATTTAAATCTTTTCAGTTACGTTTACATCAACTTTGCATTTTTTTCCGGTCATCTCCACAGTTGTACTAAGTACTGAGGTCGTAATTTTCTCCACACGTTTTACATGACATGTGCGACTTCTAGCCAAAATTTATCTAAACCATGCTCAAATGCACAATTACCCTCTTGCCAACTTAACTTACGCCAATCAGGACACGTTAATTAGGGAACCAATTCAAACACCAGAATTAAAATCGACTTAAATCGACGAACTAAAAGAGAATTTTGATAAACTGTCGATGGAGGGAAATATATGACGTTTACATAGTTCTAATTTTGAATTTCGTAGATATTTATTGAAATATTTTAAAAAATAAGATATGAATTATGGAACTTAACGTTCTTTTGCAATATCAGAGTTGGTAATTTCAATTCAATACACAATAATATCAGTACATATAGAGAAGCACAACTTTTACAATAAACTCTTTTCAAATATCTGACACATATTTTTGAGCAAATTAAATTTAAAGGTCAAGAAAGTCTTTATGGTCGTTTAAAAAATATGCATTGGGTGTTTATGTATTTCAATTTGTAAAACAGACATTTTATTCATAATGATAGAGATAGTATTGGGTTTATGATTAGTTTGTCTAGACTAACTCTGGACGTTTTTTTCTATGGAATACCGAGCGGAGTCACTTAATAATAATAAATGGATAACTTTTATAGCGCCGTTTTCGTGGGAAAATCACCTCAAGGGCGCTTTATAAATGAATGTATCTAACATATCACTTAAGCTTATAACTAAAAACTTACAGTTAAGATTTATTACTAATGACTTACAACTAATATTTTCCACTAGTGACTTACAATTAGGACTTATAGCTAGTAGTTCGAGGAGGGATATAGCATTACTGCTTTTTACTCACAAACTCCTGAACGGTGTATTATTAATACCTGACATCCCGGCGGAAATTGGATTTTATGTCCCTGATAATTTCACGCGAGGCCGCCAACACAGGCTTCTGTTTCTTCTCAGGTGCAGAACTAACTTACCAATGGTTATGCTACTGGGAAGACTAACTACGTTAATTAACTGCCTCGCAGGAAATTTGGATATTTTTCACACGAGCTACAACAAGTTTAAGCAAGAACTAGCTATTAAGTTCTAACTGTATTATGAACTTCTTGAAAAATATTTTTTGTTTGTTTTTAAACTTCTTTTTACTAACTAAAAAAAACTGTTTTTGCAAATATAAAATAAATAACCAACTACTGAGTATAACTTATAACTAGAGACCTACATCTAAGATTTCATTATTATTACTTCATCACCTCTTCATTAAGCTAAGTAAGTATTAAACTCTTAAGCTAAGCAAAGGTTTAAAATAGGCAAATTGACGTTGCTTAAAATTTTCACTTAACTTTTCCCAATATTTCGCTAGCCGAAACATAGCATCGAAACAGTGACCGTAAGTCTCTAATACTCGTATAAACCCATGTCATTTTTTATCGTGTAATTATTTACTGAAGTGATGTCATAAAACAAGCGTCATCTATGGATATTATTATAAATAATGTCAATTGTTTGGTCCACTAGTGACAAAAAAAATGTACAGAGTTTTTGAAATTCTAAGATTCTATCGAATTTCAAATACGTTTAAAATAAAATACTATTGTAATCTGTCCATAGATGACGCTATTTTCTTTTTTTCGTTCGAATATCCGCAGTGAAATTGAAACTTTCAGGTATTAAATAAATTCTGTCGATTTATTAGGATTTTTTAAAATAAGTTTTTGACAGTGCAATATCGTCACCGGAAAGGCAAAAAGGCTGAAGCGCCATTTTCGGTAGTTTACCTCGGACCACTTTATGTTTTTTTTTTATTTTACAGTAAAATTTATAAGTCTTCAGTACCTTGTTGGATTTTGAAAAAAAAAGTTAACTTAGGTAACTCAATGCTCTCACTGAATTATCCGAAACGACAAAAAGCTTAAAAAGTCCCAAACATGTGTCGCTTAAGTCAAGCCTTCTCTCAAATGGTAAATATATTTTAGATGGCTGAAGGGCCAAAAAGTCTTCAGAATCAATCAGAGTCAGAGACTAAGATGCAGAAAACAATGCATGTTTAACTCATTTTTGACCAAAGCGTCTCTTAAGCCCTTTTGCCTTTCCAGCGACGATATAGTCTGATTTCCACCGTTATATTATTGAAGTTTGATTTTCAGCTTTAAGTTGTTTACATGCGACTTACATCATTACAGTGGTTACATTTACTGAAGGAAAAAGTATTTGCCATTAGTTTGTAGCAACCCGAATGTTTCTCTGACTATACGGTACTTAACAGAAAAAAATATTTACAGCCAGAATGCTACAAAAACCGCGGAGAAATCAAATTGGATGTATTGTTGCCAATATACAAAAAGTACTAGTTCACGAGTACTATTATTACCTTTTCATATTCCGGGGTCATTTGTTCCCCTTTAAAGATGTTGATAGTGACGAGGTTGAGTGGAACTCCCAGGGCGGAGGCCACTAGGATGGCCGCTCTGGCGGGAGGACTTAGCTGGTTCATGTACAGCGTGGGGGCCTCCCTGTACACGGGTATGTCAATCAATATATAAATATTACGAACAAAGCCTTGAACACGCTTAAAGCATTCAAACACATTAAAAAACGTTAAAAATAATTCTCAATCATTCTATGCATGCATATTACAAACATAACCTCACATTAAACATTTTAACATGTTTGAAGTATTCAAAAACATTCCAAATCTGTATTAAATATTCGAAACCATTTCAAATCATTCAAAACATTTAAAAGTTTCAAAACACAATAAAAAACTAGTGGACATATAAAGTTGACTAGTGTTTGTAAAGGCGTTGGTGAAATAGATGTTTTTTGAAAAAATACAGTTTTAATAAATTGCTCCCACAGTGTTCCTTACATAGTTCATAGACACCTGAAAGCACTTTTATAGGCCTGGTACTATTTTTTTAAGTAGGTGATCAAAAATAGTATTAAGGATACAGGTGATGTACTTTGAACACAACAGTACATCATATTTATTATTCAAAATAAGATAAAATGATTAATAAATATGGACGAGCTTCAAATTCCATATAAAACACAAGAGAGTACCCGTTTTTACATAAGCGTTTTCCGCTCACATACCACCCTCCACATATCTAACGGTTACGTTTTATTGTTTATTTTCACTATTGTGGAGAAGTCAGGAAGTTTCAGCCGGTTAGAATTACGGGAACATTAAAAAAATCTATGTTGAAAAGCGAAAAGGGTACTCGGTAGCGTTGGGACCGCTCTGAAAGAACTACTTCTTTTGGCAGCAGTTCCTACTTCCTTCATTCTTCATTGAATAAATAATTCAATTGAAGTTGGTAGTGTACATTTTAGGGTTCTGACTGCTCCGTGTGAACTATTTCATTTTGCAGCAGTTCAAACATCATTCATTTTATTACAAATACTTGAAGTTAGATTACAAAGAACTACTTCAATTTGCAGCAGTTCAGTTGTGAAGTTGAACTTCAAAGAGAAGTACTTCACTTTAAAACCTCTACCGACTAGTACGTGTTTTTGGCGAGGAACCGGTTCCAGTTATTTTCGTTTTCAAATCTCTACGGACTAGTACGTGTTTTTTTCGGCGAGGAACCAGTTCCAGTTCCAGTTCTTTTCGTTTTCAAATCTCTACCGACTAGTACTTTCGTTTTGGCGAGGAATATCAAGGAACCGGTTCCAAATAGAACTGAAGAAATAACCGGATGAATTCAAATCTCTTATTTGCGAGTTCGACTTCAATTGAAGTGTTCACTGCGAAGGTTCATTTTAAAGAACTAGCAATTCGTGAAGCATTCACAAACAATGAAGTTTTTTCGGGCACCCTTTTCAGTCACTTAAAGGTTAAACCGCTAAGCATAACAGTCATAAAAATTAACCAAACGCTAACCGGTCGAAAATTCTGCGGTCAACACAGGGGTCTTTTAAATGTGAAAATATTCAAAATGGCGCTGATTCAGATTTCTGGCGATATCAAATATGATGGTCCGTCAAACAAATTACAGGAATACTTACTCAAAATGCAGCTCTGTTTCTCCAATCAAATTATTTGCCGGTTGTCCCAGGTGGCACTGGAATTAGTAAAATTAAATGTTGAAAATGAAATGTCCGCCAAAGCAAAGTTGTACAATTGATTGGATGTATTAGGAGTACAACGGTATACGGTATATACATAGGTAGAGAGAAAGAAACGATCTTCATGAAATATATAAATATACAAATAAACTGAAGATAAATGGGTTAGGTTGATTCACTGGAATAAGAATATACATGGAGAGGTACCTTTGGGAAACAGTGTAGTCAGTATTGTTGACTTTATACTTACTCGATAGAAAGAAACAAAGATATATTAAAGGATGTTGGAGAGCCTATTAGTTACCGCCCACATAGAATTCTGTCATTTTAATTAACATATTTGAACACATTAAACAAAACGATATCAATACATCATTAAAATGGTTTATAAGGTCAAAATATTACACCAACACTAGTAACAAAAGGTTTGCCTAAGTAATGATGTAAGCTTTTTGTTGATTCAATGTCTTTATATCATTAAAAATGTCAGGATTCTAAAGTTCGGTCAAAAATATTTAAAACTGTTGAAATACCTCTGAAAAGTGATGTTTTATAATCTTTGTTTGGTCTTATTCACGCATAGCAAAAATCACCACCATGTTTGATTTATTCATATAACCACTGCAAGTTTCTTAATCAACACTAATATGGGAAATAACCTCAAAATTCGTCGACGTAAGTTATACGACTCGATGATGTGAAGTTGGCGCGGACGGAGATCATTCTTCCACACTTAGAAGTGTTGCAATGTTATGTGACGACTTTTCTTGTCTCTTTCTCTTCCTCTCTCATGGTGTACGATGTAAGAACCCGGATAAAGTGATTTATTGCAACTTTGTATAGGTTGGGCAAAAATATTTAGCTCTCTCTCTCCATACATATTCTTACTTTAAGGTTGAGACCGAGACTCGAACTCGGGATTCGCGCAGAATTTTATAAAATTTTAAAGCTTCATTCAGAATGGAAATTATTTAATGCGATACATTTTTTTTCGGTTGCGAAATTTGGTACAATAACACGCTGTGAGTTGAGAGATGAAATTTAATAATTTACCCCCTAATGGACCCCCATTACACACAAAAACAGTAACAAAAATATCAAGTTGCCTCAAAATAAACATTTTCTAAATACATATTTGTCATTTGCTGGTTCAGACAAACAGATTCTCTGTTTTATTGTTGATTATATTACCCACTGAAGATATAAGCCCAAAGAAGTCTGTTGGACGCTTTTTTGTGTGCCAAAGTAAGCTCAATTTTTCCTTATCTGTTGAAATTGATTGAAAATTTTTAAATTAGTTTTATTTTTTAACAGAATTTCAATTTAATTGGCCTGTCTTACGGTAATTGGCGACACAATTTTTTTTTATTCAGTAGAAATCACACTTTGAGGATTATCTGTTCAGTAATTGAGCGCCCTTGATTTGCTATTTAACTAAAATGGTCCTATAAAAAATATCTAAATATTATTATTGTACCAGCGAGGTTACGTCTTATAGGTCGCGCAATCAGAGTTGATGCGCACAACACATACCTAAGATTGTGTGTATTGGTGCAAATACTACAGTTGCATACACTTCCGACAGCGATGCTCTTGAGAAGTCACCGAGAAACAGCCTTTTGTCTTGCTTACACCCACTTGTTGTTACTAGCGAGAAAGGGATGAGAATTTGAAAAGTTTTACTGTGTGCTATTTTTATCATAAAAAATAACTTATTTTAATGTCACTTGAAGGGATTTTTTTATAACACATTTGCATAATTTAATCAGTAATACACAAACGAAAACGAACAGCTTGTACAGCCTTTGATGTTTGTGAAAAAATGTGGACTGAAATATTCTCATACAAAGAGAGTTGATTTGGTTTTGCTCCCTATATTAAATTATAATTTTTGATTGTTGTGTTACACAGTGTTGTAATTGAACAATATAATTTCCTTGTGCACGAGTGACTTTTTAAAACTAGAACTGACGGATGTGTTGAGAAAATGATCAGATTATTGAAAAAATCTTTCGGACAAGCGATAACTTTATCTCACTTATAGTCGATACTTAATAATAATAATATTTGGATAATTTGTATAGCGCCGTTTTTGTGAAAAATCACCTTAAGGGCGCTGGTCACTTTTCTACTTATGATGTATTTTAGCAGAACTTATTCTATATTTGAAATGGGTGGATTAAACCAACTAGTATTGTTTAGAGATGGTCAATATTCCTGTCCCGGTTAAAAGGAACCCCCCTCCTACCTTATGATTTTTTTTTTGGCGAGGAACCAGTTCCAGTTTTTTTCGTTTTCAGAATTTCTCTAGCAACCCCCCCCCCCCCCCTCCCCCCCATGAATGTTTTTTTTCTAGTACCAGGAACCGGTTCCAAAAAGAACTGGATAAATAACCGGTTCCTCGCCGGTCACCGGTAACTGGGACCGCAGGTACACCCAATTCTGATATCGACCATCTCTAGTATTGTTTTTTTAGAAATTCATGTTACATCCCGTGATTTTTCACGGGTAACGACTAGTATTATTATAATCATATAACAATGCATCTCATGTTATCTTGACTATGAACAAAGGTGTATAATTGGTGCATTATGATATTTAAGAAATCACCAATATTCATTTGACACTTTATCTCTATGAGAAAAATACTTCCATCGGTTATGACGTAAATCTCTTAAAAATAAATATATATGTTCAAAATGAAACGAAGGAATATTTTTTTTTAATATCACGATGATAATTCATTGTCTGAACGCTGCCGTCAAATCAATTTAAAGATAATTCTTAATACTACGGTGTGATAGATACGCGAGAAATCCATTCAACTTTTTCGCCTAATCATTTTAATAAAATAAAAGCGATTTTAATTTACGGGGAAAATATTTTTTTGTTCACAAAGTTTGTCAATGCCACCTACATAAAAAGCCCAGACACTGAAATTCAAGATGGCCGCCGGTATTGTGCAAGCATAATTTATTAAATGGTGGAGGTTTATTTATTTACTTAGACCTATAATAACAGAACATATAATATTTTTTTATGTTTTGATAATAAAAATACTCTCTACGCAGCATTCCCAAATATGATATAGGGAAATAACAACCCTCAGAGTCTCCTGTGTGGAGTTAATATTTTTAAAAATATCTAAATCTTTATTATTAAACAACAAAGAATAAACCATTCTAAAAAATATCTCGAGAAGCTGTCACAATATCTTTTGTGATCTTATATTTTGGAATAATTATTGAGTTTTTTTATAGAAAAGATTCAAGAAGCTATTCTATATGTATATTACTAACTAACTAACCATCACGCCGTTTCCCCGCAGGGGTAGGCAGAGAGGACGGACCGCCATATAACTCTGTCTCGGCACACACTCCTTGCTTCATTTACATTAATACATCGTCTCATACATACTTCTGTTATTCTGACTCTTCACACGACCCGATTCAAGTATTTGATTTACTTGATCGTGCCATGTCTTTCTCGGGCGTCCTCGACTTCTTTTTCCATTCACTTTCCCATCATATGTTCTTTTCACACTCCTTTCTTTGTTCATTCGCTCTACATGCCCAAACCATCTAAGCGTCTCTTTCTTGATCCTATTCATGAATATAACATGTATATATTCATGTATATAACTAAATGCGTAATTACAATATGTATTTTATTTCACTTAAACAAATTAAAAATATCTCAAAAATATCTGTCGCGGAGGTTGTCAAAATTCGAACAAGATTCCTACGCATCTCCCGCTAGAGGCGCTGCTGGAAGGCTGGCCTTTTACACAGGTGGCTTTGGCTTATTTCGATCGGCCTAGTTACCCAAGGTTCCTGTTCCGACCTTCGGGAGTCGGTGTGTGTGGACTACTCGGTGATGTGCGCATGCCGATGGAGTTTAATCTGCTTTTTAGTTGCGGGAGAATTGAGTTATGATTACTTAGTAAGTTAGACAAACTCTCTAAAATCAAATGCTTTCCTTCCGCTGAAGAGATAAATAAAACCAATTGTGTTAAAGGTGTGTCCGAAGTACGATCATTTTCATCACTTCTAACATCGAAACAACATTAAAATTTTCAATTATCTGAACCCTTTCTGGAGCAGACGAACAATTTTACTCTCCTATCTCGAGCTTAGGAGTGGGGAAACCTTATGTAAATTAGCGACATCAGTTTTTTTTTTCAAATCGGCAGAGGTCATACTTCTAGGGATTTTTTATTCAGTGCCATTTACCTTACCCCTTGCCCACTTCCACTTAAATCAACATCACAACATTCCTTGAATTAACGTAGCTATGCAGAAAGCGTCCAACCCACAATTTTCCAAAATCGAGTTTTACACGTTTTCCTATAGATAAATACGAGACTTCTATCTGCTGAAAATATCCAAGCTCTAAATGCAATAGATTTTTAATAATTCATTGTTTTACTAACCCACATTGCAGATGTTTGACTTAAATCAAAGTATTAAAACATTAAAATGAAGGATAACATAGCAAATACAATTTTTTTTTGATAAAAAATTAATACATTATAAATCACCTATTCATAATAATTCTCGTAAAGAAATAACACAGAGATTTATTTTACAAATGCTGTAATATGCTTTTATTTCGTCATATTTTCAAATGCCTTTTTCTCAGTTTTCTTTTTGGGATTGGATACTTTCTGCATAACTATAAGGGGTCCCATACTTCCACTGCTCCCGGGCAATCAAAAGTATTGTCTAACATCACAAAACAATTCTTAGAAAAGAGATTCTGTAATATTTAAATGTAAATATTGCTTTAGTAAGACAAACCTCATCTAAAGAGTATTTATTCCTCGCCGCCATCTTTGTCCAATAACTTGGTCTTCTGAAGGTTCCAATTTATTGAAAAATGAACTCGCTTTTTTCGACTTAACACTACACAAGTCCAGAGAATAATGTCAACTGTCCACCCCATGGTGCTGTTTCTCTAGCCGTGGTAATAGCACTCCGACCTATCGGGGTCTTTTCTGCATTAATTTTTCATCACTTGGTGGATTATGTTAGTGTCCACCGCAGTGACCACACAGTGGGTCGGAAATAAAAAACAGTGACTTTTTAGGGATTTACTATTCTTCGACGGATGGAGGCTTTTGAAATGTTGATTAGGAAGGAAAATCTAGTCTTTATAGAAATGGTTGTGTAGAAATCTGAAATAGATGCGTTTACAAGTTTTTTATCCATTTCAGAAAAAGTTAGATTAAAAAAAACGGAATTATGCAGTATGTAAGATAATATAATTTTCTAAAGCACTTTTTAAGTCGCAGATGAACCAACATAGAGTGTTTCTTCGTACAAATATCTACGCGTATTTAGAAACTTGGATCAAAGATTAATGGAATCCATCTCAAGAAATAAGGGTTAGCGTTGAGATGGCTAGAAGGACCTAACTATTTTTTTAATATTTGATTTTTCGTTACATACATTTTGAAAAAAGAAAAGATTGAAAAAAATAGCTTTTTTTTAACATTGTAAAAAGCTTAAAAAAACATATCATAGAGGAAAAAGAAATAACAAAATTAGAAAAAATAATGTAAACTTAACAAAATAAAATATAAAAACAAATATATATATTTACACACTTTTGTATAAAAAATATATACTTATGTTATGAAAAAATTCTTCTGCAACCGTGCCTTAAGACGCAATTAAAGAATTAGAAGGCTTTGTAGCCGATCCTTTATAGTAAACACTATACCGCCCACTACAAGCGATAATCTACCGCCACTGGCTCGTTAAATGCGAAATCTGTTTAACCTGCCATAATCCAAAGACCGATTAGCTATTTTTTATTCATGGGCGGCTTCTTACTCCCACCAGATATTTAACGATTAATCTATTGTAAAGCTACGATCACAATAAAAAGTTAGCCAAATTTCAAACAAAATACGAGTTTATACTTATATTAGAATTGTTTTGTTTAAAAAACTTCGCTAGGATTTTTTTCTTGGAATATCGCGAATATTTTATATCTTCTTTGTGTATTTATTTATCGTGTTGAAATATAAAACATGGGTTTGGTCCATGTTTTTCTCACTAGGAAATTTTTGTTTCGAGATAGACGTAGTGTACATAAATGATATAATATTAAATGTAAACATCAATAAAAATAAAAAGCAATAAAAAAGGAAAAAGAAAAGATGAAATCAAATATAAGAACAAAGTTATTTTACAATTATTGTATAGACGGGTCCCCAAAATATCTTGAAGAAATAGGGTGACTAATGTAGGGGCTCTTTATCAAATGCTCAATAATTGCGAAATTGATTCCAGATATAAACATAAGTAAACTCAAACATCACGAGGGGTGACGAACACAAGATTACTCAACAGCTAATCCAGATTTAAATTGGTGAATTGTCGTGCCTTACAGCTTCTGTTTTTTCAACTAGTTTTTTCCTTAAATCCGTTTTCATGTGGGTAATAGAAGCTGTCAATCTGAATCTGATTCATTCCTTATTTTCAGTAGAAAGGTGAAAGTTATAATTCTGTAAAGGATATTTGCGACTTATTTTATTTAAACAGAACGAAGAGGAACTGCTTATTGTATTTAGGTTTTTATTATTTATTTTATTTATTTGTGTGTAGGTATTAGGCCACTTTTCTTGCTTCACGTATATATAAGTGTTTACTTAATATGTGTGAAATAATTAGGATGCGACGAATTCTCTATACTTAATGTTTAATGTTGCTTATTTTTTACTGTCTGTACCTAAAAGTACATAGAGTAGTATCTATCCAAAGCATTGAAGTCAGTTTTTGACTTATTTTTGATGATTTTAACCTGACTCGGCGCACCTGGGCGTGGCTAAGACTGAGGCTACGGTATTTATACATCCATTTATATCACATATCGACATAATGTATTTGTTTATTCGTATACCCACTTTTTCACAGTATTTTCATCAACAAAAATATAGCATATAACATAAAAAACCGTTTAGTTGTGTCAAGTTTAGTGGCATAATAAAAAATGTGGGCGGAGTCCCGCGGTACCAGGAGCTTAAGATCATTGCGACAGTATATAGAAGCGGTCTATGAAATTTGTTGTCTCTTTCTCTCTCGTGGTGTACGACGTAAAAACCCGGAGAAAGTAATTTATCGAAAGTTTGTGTATGTTGGGTAAAATAATTAGCTCTCCCTCCATATATTGTTACTTCAAGGTCTGTACTTGTCTCTCCTAAATAGTTTTTTTTTAAAGAAAGACAAACATTCCCGGGTTACGAATAACCTGACAATATTTTAAAAACTCTTACTGTTATCATAAGAAGCGGAAGATGTTATTTGTGCAATGATGGAGGACTTAGCCAGCAAAGGAATTGAACGCATGACGCCAGGATGGGAATCCGACGCGTTTGTCCACTCAGCTACCGACCGGTCAAAGTAATAAAAGTAAATTTAAATAAAATAACGTGATTGGAGTACCTTTCCTTTGAGTTTTGCAGTCTGCAAAAGTGATAGCCAACATTTAATAGCAGTGGGAACCAAAAGAAAAGGAATAGATTAACAAGTGTATTGTTTTAGGCACATTGAATTTTCATTACTTTCTGAACGAAAATTAAACGTGGACGGTTGGATAAATAATAATTTCAGAGGAACAATGCCGTTTTATTATATATAGTGTCCTTTAGGTAAAGTATCCAAAGGTCGAACATTGTTTAAAGTCTCAAAATTTTCAGTGAAATTCACACTATTTACCCTTGCAAAATTTTAAAAGCTTAAACTTTGATAAAGCAACTCGACCTTCAAAATAAACTCTACCGTATAAAATTATTTTACAATTTCCTTAGACAAGAGACAGAATCAGACAGTGCTGTCATCCAGCGAGATTCTGGATACCGAAAATTATTAAAAAATAAAAATTTCCGGAAATCCGTCTTTATATCTCAATAATATTATACTTTCGCTTACGAGCAAAGTGTTTCTGAATAATTGATATTGGAATATTTATAAGAATAAAATTTAAATAAGGTTTATATTAGCGCGTTCGTTGGGATCAATATGAGGTCTGAATAAACAATTGATTCTGACGATAAGGCCATTTCTATTCAGTCCTATATCCACAGATATATTTAGGATAAATTGAACTCGATCAAAATCCCATCGTGCATCAGTTATTTCAATTATTAATATTAAAATGGTTAATTAGTGTCCAATTTAAAAATCAATTATCTAATAATTTAATGACCCTCCACACCAGCGATCTCAGTATCCAAATATTTAAGCTATAAATTACAAAAAATCGGAAATGTAGCTAATAGACCCAAACATAAATCAATTTCCGTGTTTTTTTTTACATTTCCACTCGGTCAGTTCTCTGTGGTATCCGTAAAATGTTATGATGTTATTCCAACGTATTTAGCAATTGTAAATGAGAAATAAATACACGAAAATCGACAATAAAACATAGATAGATAATATGAACATAGAACATATGGAGGGTTGTTGGTCACATTTATTTATTAATTAATAGAAAGAGCAACAGAGAAATAAAAGCACATTACATAATATTAAATTAAGCCATGACAAAAATAGGACAAAATATACATAAGAAAGAACATTCAAAACAAGTCAAGGTCAAGTCAAAGTTTTGGTAGTGTCGTAAAGAATGACAAAAATCATTTAGACTGGTACCAAAAATTTCAAGACCACGGCTTGAGTTAACAAGTCTCGACATTCTGGACAGTGGAGAATGATACCCATAATTAGTAGAGTGATGATTGAGGAACAGCAATTCATTACTTCTGAGTCTACGGCAAGGAATTTTGAACTGAATGAGTTGCAACAAAGAAGGTGAGTCAATAATTTTGAAAATGCAAATTAAATCAAAGTCTTTCCTACGCTTTTCTAATGGAGAATTTTTTGATGTTTGTTCAATTTCATCATTTGAATAATTGCCTCTTTCTATATAATTTGTCTTCTCACGCTTGGTGTTTATAAATACATTCAGAATTTGAAGAAGTTTATTGTTGGAAACCCGTTGTTTCGGAAATCGGATGATAACACAGTTTTGCGTGAAGTAAATATTTTTTTAAGTACAATTATTTCAGATTGTTTTATAAAAATAAATATGTATTTGTAAAGAAAGCGAAAATCTGAACAGGGTGTTTACTCAAAGTAAAAAAATACCCTCTAAAATTTGAGGTGAAAACGTTGGTATTTTAGAAATTGTTCTTGCCTGAGTTTCACATTGTAAATAGTTAAAATATTATGGAATAGAAAGAATTTCGGAAAACAACAATTTATGTAAATAGCAAAGTGTAATTAGTTAAATAAATTTAAAATGAGACAAGGAAAGTTTTTTTTAAACAAGGCGCCCACTACATTTGTTTGAATTGTTTGAAAGGGGTAAACAAATTCAAACCAGAGTACGTATTATTTATTATTTTATTTTTTACCATAAAATTAACAAAGAAATATCACAATACGTAGCTATTTAAATACATAAACAAAAAAAAAGATGATACTATGGGTACCCACAAAGGCGCTGCTTGTGTGTGGGTAATACAGAGTAAATAAGATAGAATTTGCCCGAGATTTTGACGAGTCTGTAACAATCTTGGAGTGAGATATACATGGAGAGATAGCTAGCTAAAGGAGGATTTTTACATTGTAATCATATAAAATCAAAAAAGTCTTCCGTCATTATTGAAGCAATCCTTCTGTTATAAGTGTTTGTGTGATATTTTAACTTTGGTGTATTGATATTGTTTTGTTTAATGTGTTCAAATATGTTTATTAAAAATGTCCGAATTCCATGTGGACGGTAACTAATAGGCTGTCCAACATCCTTTAATATATCTTTGTCTCTTTCTATCGGGTCAGTATAAAGTCAACCGTCCTGACGGCACTGTTTCGCAAAGGTATTTATCCATGTATATTCTTACTCCAAGGTAACAATAATATCGAATATTTTCCGAGGATGCACTCGGGATGTAATTAATTTCTATTTAAGGTTAATAAAAACTAACTCTTACGATAGAGACGTGTAATCTGTGATTATCGTCGATTTCTTTTTAAGAATTGTATTCACTGAAAACCTTAGACATCTTCCTAACTGTTCGTATAGAATTAGCAGATAAATCATTTGTAGTATTGCTTGTTTTAGAAAGCCAAAAAGTGTGTATTTTGGAATATTGGCCTCTAAGGAAATAAGAAAAATTAGGAAGAGTTCAATTTTCATTGTATTTGAAAGGGTATTGTCTATAACGGGGGTAAAAAAGTAGGTTCGTTTAGATTTAAAATACACATATTTGTTCTTCTTCTGGTGGCTTCTCTTATCTGAAGTTGGCTACCATCATGCACTCGTACCAGTCATGGTGATTTCGGAGCCGCGAAGTGCAGCGTCTTCCTCATGCTACGTCTTCTATCCATTTTTATATAATTCAACTGAATAAAATTTAATATCTGATAGTATTAATATCGTAAGCCGTCTTCTGCCACGTTCGATGGAAAAATTACTCATATATACAAAAGTTTGAAATTATCTTCCGATTGCGGTCCTTCATGATTTACTCACTATGTTCCTTTTGATGTGTGCGTCGTGACTAAACCACGCGGGAGCGGGTTTTAGTTCTGCTAGTTTCAGTTTTTTTTTTTTTTTAGTGACAGCTGTTTCTGCGTTTAAAGCCATTATCAACCTGTTATTATCTTATTTACTCTTCTGTCCATCTACCCCTGGATTATCAATTGGGTGATGACCAAGATATTAGAATTTTCTTATTTTTAAAGCTAGTAAAATTACAGAAATGTTGGTCATTCGATGAAGTTTCTACTTCTAATTTTTTTACTTTATCTGTTCGGAGTATTTTAAGAATGCGCATATACAGTGTGTTACAGGACGTACTCGACAGACTTTTATCAGTGATTCCTGATCTAACTTGGAATAAAAAATGTAGATTGCATTTTAGTCTTCCAGCGTATCAACATATCCACATTTCTAAGCATTCTTCTTTTCCTTGTTAATGATTGGTTTAAATTCAAAACTTCAGTAGGTAATTATTTACGAAATTCAAAAAAAATAATCGAAAAAGAACAATACCATTTCAAATTTATTTATTTTTTAAGTTATCGAAACCTGTATTGTGGTCGTAGCTTTACAATATATCAATCGCTTATCACGCCACCGCGAACATCTGGTGGGAATAGGTACCCGCCTAGAAACAAAAAGTAGCAAATGAGTCGTTAGGTTTCAAACAGTTTTCATATTTAGCGTAGATTACCGTCTGTTTAGTGTTTACTATAAAGGATCGGTTACACGTTACCGTACGCAAATATAAAATCGCGGAGTTTAGCGGTATCACCCCAAAACACGGTGCATATTAATAATATACTACTGGAATTCATAGCTACGTTTGATGGCCGAAACTTGTTTACCTAACCTTCCTATATTCTCTCTCCCCCCCTCCCATTTCTTTCGCTTAGTGAAATTCCTAAGCATTAAGGTTGCCAGTCCACCTTGACTTTTCAGAATTCTTGTGTGGTCATATAAAACAACGTGATTAATTACCTTTGAGACATACCCCCTACACTTAACTATTCTACACGTTAAGGGTCAGCACTCAATAATGACGCCAAACGTTACTTTGTAGCGTTCTAATACAAGCAATACCACAAATTATTTATCTGTATCTTTTAAATGGGTATTTAGAAAAATGTCTGAGGTTTCCAGTGACTACAATTTTTTCAACTTTAATCCTTTAAATTCTATGTAAAACAAAGTAAAAAATCAACAAAGGAAAATTTCTATTTTTATTAGTTTATTAATATAAACTGTCCTTAGTATTAATATCAATCAAGTGGTCTTAAGGGTCAGCACTAAAAAATGACACTAAACGTTACTTTCTAGCATTCTAATACAAGCAATCCTAGAAATACAACATTACAATTGAAACCCTTTAAATTCTACGAAAAAAATAGGAAAATGTCATTAAAAGGTGCAGTTTTTAAACCAGAAAAGGCATTTTTTAACGTTTTACCTAAAATTCCAGAATGCATTTCATAAAGAATTCAAAAGACTACTGTTTTAGAATTTTATTCACTGGAAACCTTAAACATTTTTCTAACAACCCGTATAGAATTAATATTTAAATCATTTGTAGTTTTGCTTGTACTGGAAAGTCAAAAAAAGTGTATTTTTGAGTGCTGACCCTTGAGCAATAAAACTAATGCTGCAGAAAACTTGCCAATTAACCGTGCTCTACATACGTTCAATAATCTTCTTCTCAATTCCAATATAGACATTTTTTTTGATTCCTGGACCTTATTTAAAAAAAAGATAATTTCAAAGAAATAACCTACCATAAGCGCGCATACACACACGTTTGTTTCATTAATTAAAAATAAAATAACTTCATTAGTTGAGTATAGGGTACTGCGCAGCGCTCCATTGGCATAATCTTTCATTGCAGAGTAGGTATGATAGTTGATAAAGAAGCGATGCACCATGGATGCACCTGTGCTATTCCCGCAGAATGAAGTGCATTAGTAATAAGCAATGCATTTGACAATATTATAATGATGGATAATGTTATGCGGAAGTCCGTCTATAATTACGAAAAAAATCGAGTCACAAAACTGTGGTAAGTATCTTATAAAAGCTTTTTGTTTTTTTGTTGTTGTTATATATCAATATATTTACTAGAGTATATGGCGTCATTTTAAGTTTATATAACATTTACAACACGTCAACATCTCGTTCACGTCACATTTACGTTACGTTCACGTCCCATTCACGTCAAGTTCACGTCACGTTCACATCACATTTACGTTACGTTCACGTCCCATTCACGTCACGTTCACGTCACATTTACGTTACGTTCACGTCCCATTCACGTCAAGTTCACGTCACGTTCACGTCACATTTACGTTACGTTCACGTCCCATTCACGTCAAGTTCACGACACGTTCACGTCACATTTACGTTACGTTCACGCCCCATTCACGTCAAGTTCACGTCGCGTTCACATCACATTTACGTCAAGTTCGTGTCCCGTTCTCAGACGTTCACATTACGTTCGCGTCACGTTAACGTCACATTTACGTCACGTTCACTTCAAATTCATATCACGTTCACGTAAAATTTACGTCACGTTGAGGTCAAATTTTCAATTTAAATATACCTTCTATAAAATACATTCGTAACCAAACAGAGATGGGAAAATCAAAGAGTAAATTCAAAAATAGCAACTGTCAAAAATAAAACTGACAACTAAAGATATTATTTATTTTGTTTAACCCACAAACGCATCGTATGTAACCCGTCTCCCAGAAGGTAATAAAACTACCCGAATGTATATTTTAATGTTATTGTAAAGCCACCTCTGTCAGCAATAAAACAAAACGCAAAGTCACAGATGTTCACTATGAGACTCAATAAGCGTCCATTCCGGACACTAATAGTTTATATCCCATAGATTTACTTAAAATTGTACCAGTCTGAAGATGCCCACCATAAGGTCAAACCGGTCTGGTCTTAAATAAAAAAATAATGGAATAACGTAAAAAAATTGATATTATCAAAATCATTATAAATAATTTCCTTTGTGAGTAAGTACGACCGTACGATTGTGAACTTTTCAAATTTGTAACTCATGTTAATTGAAATTCTCAATTATCTTTAAATTGAAATGAGTATATATTATTGCGGTATGAATTGAAGGAAACCAGTTAGTTACTCCTGCAATATTTGTAAATCTAAAATGAAAATGCATAAATACTACATTTAGCACTTTAAAAAAGTTTTGATGATAACAATATTTCCACCAATAAAAACATTATTTATTTATTATTGTATCATCAACGAATAATTGTAGCTTTCTATCTTGATAGCTGAGAAAAATTAAGATGTATTAGATAAGTAAATATAATGATGATTAGATTTATGTGTTTTATAAAATACGTTCTTAATTACAACTTTAAAATATTTTGATTGTGAACCACTGAGTTATTTGGTATATTAATTGATTATATTATATTTCAACAACAGTTTATCAAAAACTTTATCTGCAACCAAAAATATATTAATTTATTAATCAAGATTTCATAAAAAAAACACCAAATATATTAAGAGATGAATGATATAAAATATTGTAGATACATGCATAATGTAAAAAAAAAAGAAATTAAACATTTATGTACACCTCACATATAGACCAGGTATCATATATCCGAAGGAGTTAAATAAGTACAAACTGAAGTAGTGTGACGCACTATACTCGTATACGATATAATAACGCAAATAAGGTTAGCAATGAAAAATAAACACAAAAAGATAAAAGAGATGTTCATTCTTAAACACATTTTAAAACTATTACACTGTTGAATTTGGCAGCCACCTCTGTTAAATCCCTAAATACCTGAAAAAACCCTTGACTCTGTGCAGAAACGGGCGGTCCGTTTGATAGATTCTCCTATCTTAACAAACGGATTGCAAACTTTGGAGCACAGACGTCAGGTGGGAATGCTGTCCTTGTTTTTTTTGCGTCATTGATCCCTTCGGCACCATTGCATAGTCGGGAAACGCACCAAAAGCACGCCCAACATTTTTACACGGTTGACATTCAATACATGAGAACGGGTCGTTTTTACGACTCGTTCTTATGTTTAACAGCTCGGCTATGGAACGATTTGCCGGCCTCTGTTTTTCCTCCCTCCTTCAACATGGGCCTCTTCAAGACCCAAGTTCACTCCTTCCTTTCCTCAAAAAGACCCTCCACACAGCATCCCCAAAGATGACATAGGCCATGAGGAAAATTATTTCCCTCAAGGCCTCCTGTTTGGAGTTATTGTAAAAAAAAACATACACATTATATAACTCGCTTCCAGATAAATATAAAAACAGTCAAATTAATAAAATAAAAATTAAATAATGCTTTAAAAGAATATTTTTCAAATTCATTAAAGGTTGAAAATACCTAATTTCCAAATCAGTTTTCTTTTCCCGGTAGATTAAAAACATCCTCATTTACTGCACTTCAGAGTTTTTTTTATTTCTCCATTTGTTTGTATTTATAATTTAGTTGTATGTTATATTAATACTAATTACCTTTTTTTACACTGTATTTCTTACTATGTTATATTGTATTATATGATTTATGTTATTTGAGTACTTTGTATTTTGTGGTAACTTGTGTAGTTCTTTAATTTCACTTGTCCCAGAGTGAGTTTTTATAAACCATCGGGATTGCTATGTACTCATATGTTAGTTGTTAATAAAAAAATATTTCTATTTCACAAAATCATACTTTTTTTCAATCTCGCTGGGATTTTCTTTTCAGAAGTAAAAAAAACATATTAAAAACATGCTGTATGCAAGCAATGAACCTGTGTGAGTACTGTGTTCGACTCAACTTAAGTTGCAGTTCCTATACTGTTACATAAATACAATTTTCTGTCGATTACCATATTTTACATTTGCTAAATACTTTCAATAAACATCTTTCCATTTTCTGGCTACCTGACGGGGGAGGATGTCCACATGACGGCCTCCATGGTCGAGCGGTAAGACGCTCGACTACGAAGTCAAAGGTCACGGGTTCAAATCCAACGTGCGCCAATAACTTTAATTTAATTAAATTGTGTCATCACACATTTAATTCGCGTAAAATAATTTAAAGTTTATTTGCGGCACGTTCCAGAGTGGTAGATAATCTATGTATCGCCCTGGTGAAAGACCACCATTCAGAATCGAAACGTTGCTTGAAATGGCTTCAGCCGTGTTTGGTGACCAGATCTGAATAACCAGGTACTTTCCAACCTTTCTCCTTCCCTTCACCACTATCTTCAGCCTCACAACATACCCCCATCGGGGATGCCATAGTCTCACTGGTTCTAGACGTTTTGGAGCAGTTGGGACTCTAGTGCGGTATTCACTTATGTTAGGGTAGTCGAGCTACATTTGCTGTGCTGTGTCGAGAAGGAGAAAACGCTCAGAGTTGGTAATATCATGCAATTTTTGGAGGGTTTCAAGAAACATATTTTTTTCCCAACGTAAACTCGTGAATTTAAATTCAATAGTCTCGTAAAACCATTTTTTCACCCACATGAGGTAACGAAGTAAGGCGCATAGCGCCGTTCTATTGGTATAAGAAACAAGAGTTAGAGTCAGTAACTAAACGATTCATCACTCATTGAGAAATAAGAATCTAGTAAAATGAAAAAAAAAAATGAGCTACATTTTCTATTTTCATGCGATTTATAACTTAAGTCTTCGATTCAATCTCTGAATTCGTAATACCTTTGCTAGAATTTGTTGGCTAATGTTCGATAGACGATGTATTCAGTAATTTCTGGCAGACCTACATAATTGATTGGGCTAGTTCAATGCGTATTCCCAAATAGAACATCTAAAAATTGGTACATTTCTTTATATGTCATAACATTGGAAGAGTTATTGATTCTTTGTTTTATCGATTTATTGTGTACTCGTTACTTATTCACACTGAACAACTTGACGTGAGCCGACTTTCTCGACCTCCGTAAGCTGGGGTTAAGCGTTCTGACCTTGTAACCATAAGAAATAGGTAGTGCAATAAATAAGTGGATAGTACATAATCATAGAGTTGGTAGAGTAGTATCTACTCAAGACAGCGAAGTCAGTTTTTGACTTGTTTTTGATGTTTTTAACCTGACTCGGCGCACCTGGGCGTGGCTAAGACTAAGGCTACGGTATTTATACATCCATTCATATCACATATCGACATAATGTTTTTGTTTATTCGTATAGCCACTTCTTCACAGTATTTTTATCAACAAAAATGTAGCATATAACCTAAAAACCGTTTAATTGTGTCAAGTTTGGTGACATAATAAAAAATGTGGGCGGAGTCCCGCGGTGAACCAGGAGCTTAAGATCATTGCGACAGTATATAGAAGCGGTTTATGAACTTTGTTGTCTCTTTCTCTCTCATGGTGTACGACGTAAAAACCCGGAGAAAGTGATTTATCGCAAGTTTGTGTATGTTGGGTAAAAATAATTAGCTCTCCCTCCATATATTGTTACTTCAAGTATATAATCATATTATATTCGTCGTCGGAAAGGCAAAAGGGCTGAAGCGCCATTTCGGGAAGCTTACACCAGAGCCAAGAGCAAGTTTATCAAGTTTACACCGTATTAAAAATGTGGATATTCGGAAAGAATGCAAGGCCGATGTGAGCGTAATGAATAGGATCAAGAAAGGGACGCTCAGATGGTTTGGGCATGTAGAGCGAATGAATGAAGAAAGGAGTGTGAAAATAATACATGATGCGAAAGTGAAGGGAACAAGAAGTCGAGGATGCCCGAGATCAAAATGAATCACAGAATAAAATCCATGACTTTTTTTTCCACAACTCCAGGACGCTCATCGTCATTAACATCTTCTCGGCCTTCTGTAAAGCGCTTGTACCACTTATAAACAATTTTTAGAGACAAAGTAGACTCGCCGAATGCCACAGTCAACATTTTAAGTGCGTTGGAGCACTTTAATCCATTTTTAACGCAAAATTTAATACATATTCTTTGATCCATTTTTTTCAAAAGTAAAAAAATCTAAGAACACACAAAAACGTGACTAACCTTTCCAGTTGTCAAAAACAAACCACTAATCCAAAATGGCTGATAATGCCAACATATGATAAACATATGTGTACCAACATAACAAAAAAAATCGATAGTCGAATGTACACAAATGTACAGCCCGCGAAAATTCAAAATTCACCTTTTCTTTTGAACAGGCCTCGTATGTTAATTTTCTCAAAAATAAATAAAATAAAAATACTCCCAAAAGATTTCATGCACTTTTGGCTTTTTTTATTCTTGCGAACTTCTCGAACGCTAGCTGCGCGCTGACTGGACGGAACTAATGAGATCCCTGAGGCATGTATGTTAAGATCATGTATGACCGCATTACAAATGTAACCGTATGGATAATGAACAAGGAACACTTAGAGTTTGAACAGAGCAGTTGGACGGATAAAAGATTATCCGGAGTAATATATGACGCGAAAGCGAATGGTGGAAGAAGTCGGAGATTCCCGAAGAGGACATGGCACGATCAAGTGAATCAAATACTTGAGTTGGGCAGCGTCAGAATAACAGGTTGTTTTGTGTCGGATATTTTTATATAGATATAGGAGTCTCAACTGCTCCCAACCGTCTAGAGCCAGTGAGACTATGGCATCCCCAAATAGGGTATGTTGTGAGCCTGAAGGTACTGGGGAGGGGGAGGAGATTGGGAAGAGGAAGGTTGGGAAGTACCTGGCTATTCAGATCTGGTCACCAAACACGGCTATGGCCATTTCAAGCAACGTTTCGATTCTGAATGGTGGTCTTTCACCAGGGCGATACTTAAAGTATCTACCACTCTGGAACGTGCCGCAAATATACTTTTTATTATTTTTATATGAATTAAATGTGTTATGACACATATTAATTGAATAAAAGTTATTGGCGCACACCGGGTTTGAACCCGCGACCTTTGGATTCGTAGTCGAGCGTCTTACCACTCGACTATGGTATGGAGGCCGTCATTAAATTTTAAATTAAATAACGTAGATACGTTACTGAGACAACGCGCCTGGTTGCACTAAACCACGTCAACAAGACATACCTGCGAAACATGCCTCATATCTCATGCCTATACTCTTCTGTTATTCTGACTCTTCACATGACCCGATTTAAGTATTTGATTAACTTGATCGTGTCAAGTCTTTTTCGGGCGTCCTTGACTTCTTCTTCCATTCACTTTCGCATCATATATTCTTTTCACATTTCTTTCTTCGTTCATTCGCTCTACATTCCCAAGCCATCTAAGCGTCGCTTTCTTGATCCTATTCATTGCGCTCACAACAGCTTTGCATTCTTTCCGGATATCCACATTTTTAATACGGTGTAAACTTGGTAAACATGCTCTTGGCTCTGGTGTAAGCTTTCCGAAATGGCGCTTCAGCCCTTTTGCCTTTCCGGCGACAAATATAATATGACTATATATTTCCACTTATTTATTGCACTCAACAAACCTATTTATTATGGTTACATCAGCTATCTCTTCCGCACACACATATTCTTTGAATGGCTATCCTTTTCGTACGCGGGTGAAACATTTAGTGGTGCAACATTAGTGGTGCTACATTTTTCGTAAGGTTTGTATGAATATGACGTGTCTTGTATTTAATTTCTATGACTAAAATAGTAGGAATATATTTTGGAATTCCCTAATCTGCAGTCGGTCGGTAACAATGACTGGTACCGTTACAGAATGGTAATGACAATGACCTTTTCGAAAAACTCTCACAGGCCGTTTGGGGATTTTTCTAGCGGTTTAAATAAACAATCATGGCGTGTCCCTGCCACAGGTCTAAAACAATGAGTCAAAACAACTCGTCAACGGGGAATAGGGAAAATGTCAACTTGACACCGCTCAATTACAACTTACTGTAATTATTATTTTTTTATATTTAATAATAAGTTATGCCATTCATTCCCTTACAACAGAAAGAGTTCAAAACAATTTCCTATGATTTATTAACTATTTGCCAGTGTCATTTGGTTCCCTTTTTACTTGGATGAATTAAATAATGCAGATACGTTACTGGGACAACGCGCGTGAATGTACTAAATCGAGTCCGAGAGACATACCTGAGATTTACTGCGTTTAGTATCACACAAACATTCGTTCGACAGACAAGCTGTCTCGGGAAAACAGGAGCTCTTCAACCGAAATAATGTGAGATAGCGAATGAAGATAAACATAGGTGTGTGGAAGACAACCGTTTTCGTACGTCGTACTTTACTTGGCTAGTCGTTGAGTAAGTTGGTAGGGGAAGAGAGATTATTACAGTAACGCGAAACGTTCATATAGCTATCTCATCCGTACACACACATCCTGTTTGGTATTGCTATCTTTTTCATAAGCGTTGTGAGCTTTGAAACTTAAGTCAAGACCGTGCCACATTTATCGTTCGATTGTATTATTATTGTGTTCGTCTTGTATTTTATGTCTATGCCTTTTTACACAGTTCATATTTATCATATTGAATCCGTACAACATCGCCTCTTACGCCGAATTGCGTAGCGAGATTAGGGCGAGAAAGAGGCGATTATTCATATGATGAAATTGAACAAACATTATAAAATTCTTCATTAGAAAAGCGTAGGAAAGACTTTGATTTAATTAGCATTTTTTAAATTATCAATTGTATTATTGACTCACCTTCTTTGTTGCAACTCATCTAGTTTAACATTCCTTGCCGTAGACTCAGAAACAATGAATCGCTGTTCCTCAATCATCACTCTACTAATTATGGGTATCATTCTCCACTGTCCAGAATGTTGAGACTTGTTAACTCGAGCCATGGTCTTGAAATTTTTGGAACCAGTCTAAATGATTTTTGACATTCTTTACGTCTCTACTAAAACTTTGACTTGACCTTAGCTTTGATTTGAATGTTCTCTATTATTTTCATTTTGTCATTAATTAATTATAATATTATGAATGCGCTGTAATTTCTCTGTTGCTCTTTTTCCCATTTCGCGTTATGTATTTTTTTTGCAATTGGACAATAGTACATTAGTTTATAAATATATCAACGTAGAATAATTACCGACTTAATTTGTTTATATAAAAGTCAATGATTGACAGCCCTGAACTATTATATTTTATTGCGTTTGATGTTTCTGGCAGGACAGTTACAAGACAGTACCTACCATACTATTGTGACAATCTCGGAGCAATAATATACAAGAGATAGCGCTGTAGGAAGAGGTGTAGTCAGTTAATACGAGGTTTGCCGGACTCGGTTAGATCTGGGCGTGGATAGGACTAGGGCTAGGGTATTTATACGTTTATTCATAGCACATGTCGACATAATGTTTTTGTTTATTCGCATAACCACTTTTTCACAGTATTGTTAAAATATATATATATGTAACCTAATAAACCGTTGGGTTATCTCAATTTATTTCGCGTATAATAACGTGTAGGCGGAGTCAACGGAGACGCGGGACACGTAGAACATTCTAACAATACTTTAAAGCGGTGTGATAATTTGGGGAAATTTGTTGTCTCTTTCTTACTTTCTCATGGTGTAAGACGTAAAAGCTCGGAGAAAGTGATTTATCCCAAATCTGTATAGGTGGGGTAAAAAGAATTAGCTCTCTCTCCATATATTGTGACTTTAAGGTGACAATTCTACTTCAACCTCACAATATTACACTCCCATGCGACGAATTCAACATCTGGGAAACAAACGCTCCGATGGTGTTGATATATTTAGTACGTCAATATCACAATATATGTATACGAGTATATTAGTACAGTTTTTTTTTTCTTTATCTAGTAGAGCTAAATTAATCGTAGAAACTATTTAACTCTAGATGTACCTGTTATTTCAATGATATTTTTTCTTTCTTGTATAATTTTTTTGTACTGTTTTTGAGTAGGTTGTCTTTTTAAAAATAAGGCGCAAACAAATAAATACCGTACCGAGTCCGGAGCCGGGGGGATTATGGGATCCGCAATACTTATGAAGTATGTTGTGTGGTTGAAGAAAGGGGAGAGGAAAAGAGACAGAAATAAAAATAATAAAATTATAACAGTTTACGGGCATTGCCTAGTCTGGTGGTTTATTGTGTTTATAGTGAAGATCCGAGGAAAGAATGCAAGGTTGGTGTAAAATTTATGAATAAGATTAAGAAGTAGACGCTTAGATATTTTAGAAATGTAGAGCTGATAAACGAAGAAAAGAGTACCAGGAGAATAAATTACGCGAAAGTGAAAAGTTGGGGAGGCCTGAAAAAGACATGGATAGATCAAGTTAGTCAAACTGTACATAAATCATATCGCGTCAGAAATAAGAATGACAGAATAGTGCGTATGAGGCAGACCAAGATCGACTTGTGTGGCGATCCATCTTCTCTGCCTACCCCATGGGGAAACGATTACTTATTTAGTAAATAAAATAAAACATCACAAGTACCTGCAATGTACGATTTTTTTCTTGCCAGCGTTGACGCTGTGTGCATTTCAGCCTTAGAGTACGTAGAGTGGTACCCCTATCCAAGGCAGTGTAGTCAGTTTTTGATGATTTTTGCCGGACTCGGCAGACCTGGGCGTGGCTAGAACTGGGGCTTGGGTATTTATACATCCATACATAGCACATGTCGACATAATGTTTTTGTTTATTTGTATAACCACTTTTTCACATTATTATTTACAATAAAAACATAGCATATAACCTAAAAAACCGTTTAGCTGTGTCGAGTTTAGTCGCATATCAAAACATGTGGGCGGAGTCCCCGGAGACGCGGGAGACCAAGATCATCTTTACAGTACATAAAAGCGGTGTGTTATTTTTGCTGTCTCTTTCTCTATCATGGCGTACGACGTACAAACCCGGAGAAAGTGATTTATCGCAAATTTGTATAGGTTGGGTAAAAAGAATTAGCTCTCTCTCCAAACATTGTTTCTCCTAGATTTCAGCCTGTTGCAATATGTTACTTTTTAACATGCGGATATTTTACGACTTGCGACCTCCACGGTAATCTTACCGCCCTTGTTGAAAGCTTAAATTTTTAAATAACTTTCACCATAGTGAGTCACAGGAAAGTCCCAGTCAGTTCCTTGCCAATATCAAAAGGTAAGTTAGGCGTACCACTGATAACTCCCCCGTAACCTCTCCCTCCTTCTCATAAACCACACAAGCAACAGACAAAGACATCACGACGGAGTTTTCAGGGACAGGATGATGCGACAATAGCTTTATAGTGCCAATAAATCAATGCATAGGTAAAATCTTAATGTTTCAAATCACACAACCTCTCGTTTGCATAAAGTCGATGTTCCAAATAAGAGAAAATATGTACATGAAAATAATTTTAATTTAATATTATATTTTTACGTAAAACCGAAACTTTGTAAAATGAAGTTATAAATTTATCAGCCCTTCACACTCGCAACCAAATTCTTGTATTAATTATTACGAATAAAAGCATCTAAGCTATAAACCGCAAAATAATCTAACAAATAATAGTTGCCCTACCATAAATACGTTTTATTAGGAATTTTCATATGTCATTTTCTAATTTATATTGCAAAATACCTTGTTATGAACATCTTGATATTAACCTGATTTTTTAGTGATTTTTAATGATTTGTAAGTAAATTGTCCCTAGTTAAACTGTTTTGTTTGAAAACAATGTTTAACTGGTGTATTTGATTAAGTTGGTCATCTGTGTAGATATAAAGTTAGCATACAGTACGTATCGCAAATATTTACTAAAAAAAAAAAAAACAATTTACAGATCTAAAACTTGTCTGTGCAGCCAGGGGCGCCGCTACTAAATATTATGAAATACAAGAAGAATTATTATAAATCTTCGTTCGTCTGGTAGTTTCTCTTATATTTAGGTGCCTACATAGATTTATATGAAAAACAGTAATGTAAACAACAGAATATAGACATAACACATTTAATTCATATAAAATAATATATAGTATATTTACGGCAGGTTTCTGATTGGTAGATACACTCAGTATCGCCCTGGCGAAAGATCACCATTCAGAATAGAAACATTGCTTGAAATGGCTCTAGCTCTGTATGGTGACCAGATCTTAAAAGCCAGGTACTTTCCAACCTTCTTCTTCTCCATCTCCTTCCCCTCACCACCACCTTCAGCCTCACAACATACCCCAATTGGGGATGCCATAGTCCCACTGTCTCTAGACGGTTGGTAGCAGATGGGACTCTGGTGCAGTATTCACTCTAAAAAAATTTTTTTTTTTAAATCGCCAAATTAAAATTTCATTTGAGAATTACATTTTTTTCCAAGTTGCCAATATTATCTACCTAGTTTTCTAAAATGACGCACTATACAATATTCAAGCATTAATCCATCCGTGTCTGCCAACATTGGCAATGAATGGGGTTTTGAAACATTGCCCCTTTCTCGGGTACCCAAATTTCAAAGTCAAATTTGTAAAACTCGGGTTCAAGAATCTCTCCTCTATTTTTCAGTAACGGTCAGAAAAAATCAGTCAACGCCCGTCAGTTGTGAAGTTAACATACTTATATTATCTGTGATAGTCTTGCTAAATCTCGTAAGTAGAAATGTGGATTAGATTTCACTTCATTTTCGGAGATACATGTTATTTAGAAGCAATGTTATACATACCGTATATAGTAATGCAATACTTATACTGATATTTTGATATATCTAGGTAGGTTCATATCTCCAGCGAATCCGGTAACATGGTTTTACCATCCCCCGTAGGCATGTATGCAAGGTACGTACCAATGTTGCACGTTTCATATATCCGTATATTTAAACAGTATTTATTAAAATTGGAATTAACTCTAAAACATTTATGCTTCTTTATTATTAAATGTTTAAATAATATTAATCATCTAAAACATAAATATGACACAGAAAAAGCCAGAAACTAAATAGAACAATGGTTATGACCGAGACTCGAACTCGAAACATCTACTCTATCCGGGACTAACTAGGCCAATGAAGCCGTCAAAACCTCATTAGAAAGCGGCCTTTTTTAAAGATCTCATACTTCTATTGAAAATTGTTGATATTTGAATTTCTTCCGATTTTATAATACCTATTTTTTTGTTTACATTTAGATTTTGGCTTTAGATAACTTATTTTAGAAAAAAATGTATTAATATTTTTTATGGATTGTTTCGTAATCTTCTGCTAACTAGCTGGGGCTTATTCAAATACCCTTCACAATGTCTATCTAACTAGTACTGCGGCTCATTAGGCCTTGTTACTATCTCCATCTGATGGTTGTATTTAATTGACTGAATTTAAGTTTACATTCGTGAAAAGGTCTAAACTGTATAAAAAAAACCCTAAGCCTATTTTTTTTCATTTAACACCACTTTATTGAATATATCGTCAACTAGTTACAGTTCGTTCTAAACCATTATCGGAATTTTATGTCAAAACTAGTTGTTACTCGTAAAAAATCGGTGGATGTAACTTAATTTTCCATGAAAAATATTAGTTCCATTTCAAATATAGATTATTTTTTGCCAAAATACATTTGATAATTTCAATTAACATCAGTTCCAAATTTGAAAAAGTTCACCATCGTAAGGACGTACGTACTCACAAAGGAAATTATTTATAGTTAATATTGAGAGCCTTCCCAGGGGATCGAAAATAAGTTATCTTTTGAAAAGATTCATAGATAACTAACTAACCATCGTATCAAGCCGTTTCCCCCAGGGGTAGGCAGATAGGATGCACTATCACACAACTGTGTCTTGACACACTCTCCTGGCTTCGTTCACATTCATACATCGTATAGCTGGCGCAACGAGAGTTGAAACAAACAATACATGTATAGCGTTGGGTTTATTGTGTATCGGTATACTTTCCAGTGGCGATGTATTTAGGATGTGTCATAAAGAAAGAGCCATTTGTCTTGTTTACACCTACTTAATGTCACTAGTGGAAAAGGGACAGCGAGTGTTTATGTTGATATTGTAAACGCACTTATAGCGTGTCCTATTCATTCAGTTCGACCGGGGGTTGTTGTATACATACATGGTACCGCAAGTGAAATAATCCTAGTTTTTGTTATTATAAAGTGTTGTTTCTGTGTAATATGACGTTATCATGGCATTTCATATCAATTCATTTATTTATTTAAAACTGTATTTTAAGAACATTCAGTATTTTAATAACAATGAAATAAAATTCAAACTTCAACACGCTTTGGCTTCGATCTCTAAAGTGTGAAATAATCAGTAATTGTTTAAAAAAATTAAAGCTTAAAACGAAACACGCTGTACGTAAGCTATGCATCTGTGTGAGTATTGGCCGGCACCAACTCTAGTGGTGAGACATATACCAGAATCAGCTCATTTTGTCAATCAGTTTATTTTGTTATACCATAAACCTACCTACCTAAACGTTTTCATATACTTATGTTATATACTTTATATTTACTATCTGCACGTTCATATCGTCGCTGGAAAAGAAAAGCGCTTAAGCAACACTTTGGTCAAAAATGAGTTAAATATGCAGTTTTGATCAGTTTATTTTTTTGCATCGAATGCTCTGACTCTCGTTTGATTCTAAAGACTTTTGTGGCCCTTCAGCCATCTAAAATATATTTACCATTTGGGAGAAGGCTTGACTTAAGAGACACAAGTTTGGGACTTTTTTAGATTTGTGAGAGCATCGAGTTACCTGAGTTAACTTTTTTTTCAAAATCCAATCAGGTACTGAAGAATTTTAGTGTAAAAACATTTTTTTGTAAACTTTCCAAAATGACGCTTCAGCCCTTTTGCCTTTCCGGTTACGATATTTACATCATCAAACTCATTTCACGTACGTCTAATTTACTCTGTTAATTGTTATGCTGACTTACAAATGCAACTTCTTTTTTTTCTTAACACTATTATTTATCTCTTTGAGAATAGATACCACTAAAACCGGGAAAATTGCCCGAAATTCAGATTTGAATTATTTCTGATGAATCTGTAACAGTGATTATGCACTCAAGATGTAAGTAATTGACATTTTAGATTAATAAAAACCGACCCTTACCATTTATATTCTTACCGTGAAACAATTTCCAAAATTTCTGAATCATTTTTCACCAAAAACATAATCGTAAAGGATTAGATTTTATTTTTCTGTGTGAAGAGTTAGTTACTTCCCGAAAGATTATTTTGAAAACGTTTGATATTATATTATTGCGTTTACAAGAATTAATTCAAATACAGTCCTTAGGTGATTTTCCTTTTTAAACTTGCCATAGCAAATTAAACCTTATACATACAACTTTCTGCCTTACGCCAAACATTCGTTTTACCATTAGGAATTTTTGCTCTATTTGCATCATTCACCGCGCGACAGCCGACCGGTACGGACGTGCTAACTGTGCTTATTTTAACGAATTGGTGAATTCTTGTGTTTTTTTTTACATTTTAACTTAACCTTCTTGCAAATAAAGGGTTATCGCCTTGAAGCAACGATATAAGTAGGTATAGCTCTTATGTTTACCCAACATTTACAAACTTGCGATATATCACTTTCTCCGGGTTTTTATGTTGTATACTATGAGAGAGAAAGAGTCAAGAAAAGTCGTCACATAATATCACAGCACTTCTAAATATGTAAGAATGTTCTCCGTCCGCGCTAATTTCACATCATCGAGTCGCATAACTTACGTCAACGGATTTGGAGGTTGTTTCCTATATTTGTGTTGATTAAAAAAACTTGCAGTGGTTTTACAAATAAATCAATGATGGTAATATGTGCTATGCATGAATTTTCAAATAAGACCAAACAAAAATTATAAAACATCACTTTTCAGAAATATTTCAACAGTTTTAAATATTTTAGACCGAACTTTAGAATTTTTAAATTTTTAATGATATAAAGACATAAAATCAACAAAAAGCTTCCATCATTATTAAGTCTAACCTTCTGTTAGTAGTTTTTGTGTGGTATTTTGACTTTATAAATCATTTTAATGGTGTATTGATATTGTTTTTTTTAATGTGTTGAAATATGTTTACTAAAAATGTCCGAATTCCATGTGGGCGGTAACTAATAGGCTATCCAACATCCTTTAATATATCTTTGCCTCTTTCTATCGAGTCAGTGTAAAGACAACCGTCCTGACTGCACTGTTTCGCAAAGGTAGCTCTCCATGTCTTCCAAGATTTGTCCGATTAATAGGTAAGTGGACAAACGGGTCAGATTCCCACTCGGGCGTCGTGAGTTCAATTCCTCTGCTAGTCCTCCATCATTGCACAAGCAAATCTTCCAGTTATGAAGATGGCAGTAGGAGTTTTTCAAATATTGTCAGGTCATTCGTAACCCGGGAATGTTTGTCTTTCTTTTTAGTGAAAAAAAAAATTATAAAATTAACATAAGTTCCGATTTGACTTTTTTCTTGCAGAATGATGAAGCACCCCGTTCTGTATTACATGAGCGCCAGCCCTCCGGCAAGGTTCGCTCTGATGACGGTGAAAGCCCTGAATGTGGACGTGGAAATAAAAACTGTCAACCTCATGAAGCTAGAGAACAGGTTGCCGGAATACGAAAAGGTTTGTCTATAGAGATGGTCGATATCAGAATTGGGTGTACCCGCGGTTCCAGTTACCGGTGACCGGCGAGGAACCGAATATTTACCCAGTTCTTTTTGGAACCGGTTCCCGGTGCTAGAAAAGTTCCACGAAGGAGATTTTTATATTCAAATCGAAGAGTACTGGCAAATTGACAAAAAAATCCTCTCCGAAAAAAAAGCACCAGTCGGTAGAGATTAAAAATCAAAAAGTACTAGCAAATCGACAAAATTTCCTCCCTCAAAAAGTACTAGCAAATCAACAACAAAAAAATGGTTCCTCGGACAAATGATATCGATTTTTATTTTCAAAAAAAACAACCGCTTCCTTGCGGAAATATTATCGACGGTTCCAGTGACCGGTTTGTATTTGTAACCGGTTCCTTTTAACCGGGACAGGAATATCGACGTTCTCTATTTGTCAATGTATTGGTTTCCTAAATGGTTCAGTATGAAGCTGAAGCAGCTGATATTTGAAAAAAAGAAAGCTCACAAATTGTTTAAAGATTCAGGCAACTTAAGGCATTACCAAAAATTTAGTAATCTTAGGGAATTGTCTAAAGTTGAATCAGCTAAGTGCTACAAATCCTTCATAGAAGTCACTGAGTCAAAATTACAACTAAACCCAAAACAATTTTGGCAATTTGTAGCACAAAAGCGGACTGAAAATGATATCCCTTCAAGTATGTATTATAATGAAACTCATGCCACAAACGGACTTGACATAGCTAACCTCTTTGCCAAACACTTCTCCTCTGTTTATTCTAATATATCGTGCACCACCCCTTCATACAACTATACAGAAAATGTTGACATGAATAATTGCCAAATCTCACTTTTAGATGTATTTAATTCGTTAAAAATCTATCTAGTAAGAATAGCACTGGCCCTGATGGAATTCCTGAAATTGTATTGAAAGAATGTAAATACATCTTATCTAAGCCACTTTCTATCTTATTTAACTTATCACTTTCATCTGGCTCATTTCCTGACTCATGGAAAATTTCATATATTAGGCCTATTTTTAAGTCTGGTAACAAGTCCAACATTGAAAACTACAGACCAATTTCGATTATATCCCACATTCCAAAAATATTTGAGTCCATCATTACAAAGAAAATTACACCCGTATTTAAAAATGTTCTGATTGAGGAACAGCATGGATTTAGATCTGCTAAGTCTACCACAACAAATTTACTTTCCTTCACTAATACCATTGTTAACGCTCTGGAAGTTAACTCTCAGGCAGATGTTCTCTACACTGATTTTTCTAAAGCCTTTGATAAAGTTAATCACTCAATTCTTATCGCCAAACTTCATGCTATCGGTATTAGAAATCCTTTATTATCTTTCTTCAAATCTTATTTAAATGATAGACAACAAAGAGTCAAAATTAATAACTTTGAATCTATTAATATTAAAGTAACGTCTGGAGTACCCCAAGGTGCCCATCTAGCTCCTCTCCTTTTTAACATATTTATTAACGACATTGCCAAAGTATTTTCTTCCTCGCGTTTTTGGCTTTTTGCAGATGACAATAAGATCCTTAAAATAATAAAATCTTTTCATGACTGTATTCTTCTCCAAAGTGATATTGATTCATTTAATGAATGGTGTGAAACTAACTGCCTAAAATTAAACATTGATAAATGTAAAATTATGTCATTTCATAGAACTCTTAAACCGATCCTCTTCAATTATAAATTAAATAGTGTCTCCTTATCTACCGTCAGATCTATAAAAGATCTTGGTGTCACTATAGACTATAATCTTTCTTTTCGTGATCACATTAATAATGTAGTTAATAAATCATTAAAACTTCTTGGCTTCATCAATAGAATTGCATGTGACTTTAAGAATATAAAGACTCTAAAAACCCTTTACTGCTCATTAGTTCGCCCTCATTTAGAATATGCTAGTGTAATTTGGTCCCCTTTCTATACCGTTCATATTCATCATATTGAATCCGTACAACATCGCTTCTTACGCGGTATTGCATGGAGATTGGGGCGAGAAAGAGGCGATTATTCATATGATGAAATTGAACAATTATTGAAAATGTCTTCATTAGAAAAGCGCAGGAAAGACTTCGATTTAATTTTCATTTACAAAATTATTAATTGTTTTATTGACTCACCTTCTCTGTTGCAACTTATCCAGTTCAACATTCCTTGCCGTAGACTCAGAAACAATGAATTGCTGTTCCTCAATCATCACAATACTAATTACGGGTATAATTCTCCAATGTCCAGAATGTCAAGACTTGTTAACTCAAGCCATGGTCTTGAAATTTTTGGTAGCAGTCTAAATGATTTTCGTCATTCTTTACGACTCTACCAAAACTTTGACTAAGACCATGGCTTGAATGTTCTCTCTTATGTTTATTTTGCCTTATTTTTGTCATCGCTTCATTTATCTCAATTTATATGCTATTTCTTCTCTGTTACTCTTTTTTATATTTCGTGTTTTATATGTATTTTTGTAATTGGACTTTAGTCCGTTAATTTATAAATAAATAAATAAATAAATAAATTGGCACCCTCCCGCTGCTAGACCGCTATAGATATGATATGAGAGTGTCACGGCCAAAGTACTTTGGACATTTTTTTATCTTTGAAAATTTTTGGGTTGATAAGTGTTGCACTTTAGGGCAGATGATGGACATAATTTCACCAATAGATATCGTACAAGAGTGGTAGATACTCATAGTATCACCTTTGTAAAAGACCATTCAAAATCGAAACAGTGCTTAAAATGGCGTTTGGTGACTAGATCTGAGTAGCCAGGTACTTCCAAACCTTCCCCTTTCTCATATTATTTCCTTCCCCACTGCCTTCAACCTCACGAAATTCCCCAATTGGGGATGCCATAGTCTCACTGGCTCTATATGGTTGAGAACAGTTGAGACTCTTGTGCGGTTCACTATAAAAAAAAAATTGTAATTTAGTTAGCACTTTGTCCTCAATACCTTTTGTCACAAAAACGGCGCTCTAGAAATCATCCAAATATTATTATTATTACTATTGCAAAGCTGTCTGAAACTTTGGCTGAAAGCGGAAAAAACGCAACACGGCTTGTTACCCCACCCCAAAAATTAAACATCGTAGACCGCCATAAGTAAAAAATCGTATGTTTGTAAAGCCTGCACGCTGGCGACCAAATCCTAGTTGATTCGTGTACTGTTTCAGATAAACCCAATGTGCAAGATCCCCACCTTGGTGCACGGAGACCTGACCGTCAGAGACAGCCACGCCATCGCCACCTACCTGGTCAACCGGTACGCTCCGGGGAACACCCTCTACCCGGAACTCTCCGCCGCCAGGGCCAGGATCGACCAGATGCTGTGCTTCAACTTGTCCACGCTGTTTCCTGCGAACTCCGCCCTGTGGGTAGGTCAAGACTCCGTGGATTCTCCAAACTCCCTCTCGGTATCCCTCTCATCGGCATCTATTTGGTTTTGCTGTAACGCGTGCACGCTGTTCCCTACCCCGTTGGTAGATTAATCTCGGCGAATCCTCCCGACGTCCTTTCGGTGTGCGACTTAAGGCCCAGCACCCAAAATAGCGCTAAACCTCACTTTGTGGCATTATAAAAATGCAGACAAGCGATAAAGTAGCTACTTAACGTATAAACAAACAAAAAAAGTTAACAGTGAACAATCACGGGCATGTCAAAAATGTCCAGTTTCTTGACTTTTTAAAATTTGTTTGTTGCAAAGAGTTTGAGATTGGGAATCTTTGAAAGCGTATTTTTTTAAAGGTATGAAAAAGCGTGTTGCTTAACAAAAGTTAGAGATTTCTCAAACTAGGCATTAGGCACCTAAAAACTCGTTTCATTAAAAATGAATTAAAAACACCAACAATTTAGCTTTTTATCTATTTTATTGTTAGTACAATTCTTTCATCAATATTAATTTTATTTGCTCATTTCAAATATAGAATAAAAATAATTGTCTGATAAAATATATTACAGGCAGGAACTTTATCACTTAGGATTTGAAATGATTTTTTTTTTTACATTACAATTTCCTTGTAAGTACGTGCGAGTGAGACTTTTTCTAAATTTGAATGATGACGTATATATAAATCCAGACAAGTGATAAAGTAGTTACCTAACATATGAAATATTTTACTCTATATTTGAAATTAAAGTTTTTCGTTTTATAAAAATAAAGTTTTTCAAATTTCATCTTGGTAAGTTAAGGCTCGGCACCCAACGTCACTTTGTAGAATTCTAATACAAGCATTTCTGCACATGATGTATCTGTAAATTCTACATAAATTCTTAGGAAAATTTCTAAGGTCCCCAGCGAATAAACTTTTTGAATAGTAATGTTTTAAATTCTATGAAAAACGTACTAAAATGTCAGTAAAAGGTGCAGTTTGAAAACCAGTGCGGCCATTTTCGAAAATTATACCTAAAATTCTAGTATGCATTTCATATAGAGTTTTAGCGCCCTTGAGGTGATTTTCCCACAAAAACGGCGCTTTAAAAGTTATCCATTTATTATTATTATTATTAAAGGTTACAATAAAAGAATGTGTTCACTGGTAACCTTAGACATTTACCTAACTAACCGTATAGAATTGACAGATTAATCATTTGTAGTATTGCTTGTACTAGAAAGCCGAAAGGTGTGTATTTTTGGGTGCTGACCCTTATCTTATTTTACATATAAGGTTTTATGTTTAAGCGTACCTTTAATTTTTAGACTTTGTTAAAAGCCTTTTCTCAAAAAACATATTTTTTAATTTCAGTGTAATTATTTCGAGAACGGATTAAAAATCAACTCGGAGTTAGCCGCCAAGGTCTCTGAAAGCCACAGATTGCTGAACGCCTGTATGGAAGACACTGACTACCTCGCTGGAAAAGATGTGAGTTTATGACCCATGCTTTTTTAACGAAGTTTTTTTTTATATCTAAGTGTGATACGCCTTGCTTGTTAAAAGTACAAGCCTTTTGTTGTAGACTGAAAGATAGAAAATAACACTTAGACATATGAAAAAAATGAATTGCTGTTCCACAATCATCACTCTACTAATTATGGGTATCATTATACACTGTCCAGAATATCGAGACTTGTTAACTCAAGCCATGGTCTTAAAATTTTTGGTACCAGTCTAAATGTTTTTTTTCATTCTTCACGACTCTACCAAAACTTTGACATGACCTTGGGTTTAATTTGAATGTTTTTTCTTGTGTATATTTAGTCCTATTTTTGTCATAGCTTCATTATAATATTGTTATTGTATGTGCTGTTCTTTCTCTGTTGCTCTTTTTTTCCATTTCGTGTTATGATTTTTTTTTTGTAATTGGACAATAGTCTGTTAGTTTATAAATAAATTATGTCACACAAACTGATTTCCGGAACTCACAGAAGAAAAAAAAAATTATTTTTTTTTAAGTTTTAACGGCTTGTCTGTAGAAAAACCTATGTAAATAGTTTGAAAAATTTGTGTACGTAAATAGATAGGAACTAAAATTTTCTATAGATACACGATAAGATAAGTCGTTAAATATTTCGAATACCTGGAGACAGGGGCGTAACCGGTACGTATTACCTGGTTGCCCGATTTTCAAAAGCAATTAACTAATAAATAATTTCTTTTGTGGAGTGAGTACGCACTTCAGCACGAGTGAGAACTTTTCAAAATTTGACCTGATTTTTTTTCCTTTGTCTTATCTTTCTAGCTGACTTTAGCCGACTACTGCATCCTCGCAACCATCACCTCGTCAGATCTTCTTGTTCCTCTGAATGAAGGTAAATTTCCCCGGATCGCAGCGTGGCTGGACCGCTGTAAACAAGATGAGATTCATCTTCTTCATAATCAACCCGGAATCGACGATCTGAAGGAGTACATGAAGCCTTAAAACTAAAAGAGTACATGAGATCATTACACTCAAGAATTACATGAAGCCATTAAACTAAAGGAGTACATAAGACCAATAAACTCAAGAATTACATGAAGCCATGAAACTAAAGGAGTACATGAGACAATTTAACTCAAGAATTAAATGGAGCCATGAAACTCAAGGAGTATGTGAAGCCACTAAACTCAAGGAGTACCTTCCTATATAAAACCACTAAACTCAAGGAGTACCTACCTATATGAAGCCATGAAACTTAATTAGTAATGTACTCCTGCATTCACGAAACTCAAAAAAATAAAACATCTTTCCTGTTTTATGTTAATTGATTACCTATATTAAAGTGGCTCACTTTGCATCTTAGATGGTAACTTTGTCCAATTTGAAAAAAAAAATTGTTTGTACTTATTTGCTTATGCTTTACAAACTTATAGTAAATGCGTATTTTGTATTTTTTCTAAATTAAAGAAGGTGATAAAAATACCTAATAAAAGTTCTTTTCTATTCCTATTCCTATTCTAACACCTACATAATTTGAAAGAAATATTTATTTATATTTATTTTATATGAAATAATAAAATATATAAAGGTCAGCACCCAAAATAGACACTTTTTGGCCTATTATTACAAGCAATACTACAAATGATTCATTTGTTAATTCTATATGAGTAGTTAGAAAAATGTCTGAGATTTTTAGTGAATACAATTATTAAACAGTAATCTTTTGAATTATTTATGAAAAGCATACTAGAATTTTAGGTAGAACGTTCAAAAATGCCTTTTTTGGTTTGAAAACTGTACCTTTCAAAGACATTTTTCTATGTTTTTCATAGAATTTAAAGGGTTTCAGTTGTAATATTGTATTTCTAGGATTGCTTGTATTAGAATGCTAGAAAGTAACGTTTAGTGTCATTTTTTAGTGCTGACCCTTAAGACCACTTGATTGATATTAATACTAAGGACAGTTTATATTAATAAACTAATAAAGACGAAGTCGGCTACCTTTGGTCACCGCTGGACTCGGCTCCTGACTCTGACTACTGGTCCCTACCTCGCACACAATCAGCGGCTTCTGTTATTCTTCATTGTTATCATCTGTGTTATTTTTCAGTTATGTTGGGTCAATGACCCACAAAAACTGAAAAAACTTGAAAATCTTCATCCCAAAAAAACTTTTTGAAAAAAAAAAAAAAAAACTTTTCGGCTACAACATTATCAATCATGACGTTTTTTTTAATCTTAGCACTGAAACACACTAAAAAGTCACGAGCTGTCACTGGAGAGGTGTACATTCTTAGTTTAGTATGATATGGTGATTCTGTCCTGCCAGGTACGAACTAAGAATTAATATTAAGTAGAAATTAAGATTTGTACAGCGCCCTTGAGGTGATTTTCCACAAAAACGGCGCTATAAAAATCATCCAAATATTATTATTATTTATTATTATTATAAATATCGTAATACTGATATTATTAAAATACACAAAAAATAAATAATACAATTGAGGGGCTTAGAAGAAAAGGCAGCAATCTCCTTCATTTTAAATTATTTCTTGGAAAGTTGATTAAACGTTTAATGCACTTTTCTTTTGTGAAGATGTTGATAAATTTAGAGATAATTGTTTCAAATTGTCCCTAGTTTAATGTGCACTAACATTTTTGTACACTTCATTCTCCATTTCTTTATAATAATCATTCAAAAGTTGACAATGCTACAAAACCGTATTTGGAGATTGCTGCCTTTGCTTCTAAGCCCCTCAACTATGTATCATTCATGATTTCCATGTTTGTTTAATTTATAATCGCTAAATACTCGCACCATATCGACGCTGCAAAGGCAAAAGGGCTGAAGCGCCATTTTGGGAAGTTTACACCAGAACACTTCAAAGTTTTCTTATTTTAACAATAAACTACATAAGTCTTCAGTGCCTGGTTGGATTTTGAAAAAAAAAGTTAACTCAGATAACTCAATGCTCTCACTGAGTTACCTGAAACGACAAAAAAGCTTTAAAAAAGTCCTAAGCTTGTGTCGCTTGTGTCAAGCCTTTTCCCAAATGGAAAATATATTTTAAATTGCCTAAGGGCTACAAAAGTCTTCAGAATCAAACAAGAGTCAAAAAATTTGATGCAGAAAAAAAACTTGATCAAAACTGCATATTTACCTCACTCTTGACCAGAGTGTCGCTAAAGCTCTTTTGCCTTTCGAGCGACGATATGGTGTAACTTTTAATGAAATAACTTAGATAAACAGCAATCGTAAAATAAAGAAAATGTAGATTGATTTTATTGTAAAACCAACAAAAAAACTTAAAAGTGCTCTAGTGTACACTTCCCAAAATGGGGCTTTAGCCTTTTTGTCTTTCCGGCGACGATGTGATAATTATTATCTACTGGCTTTACGGAAAATAATCAATATCCTCATCTAAGCTATGTTCAATTTAATGCTTCGTTCCATATCGCAACTTCTTTTAATCACTTTAAATTCTTTTGATTTATCTTTCCATCTAAGTACTTGGCATTCAATTGGGTACATATTAGCGATGAGAAAAACTTTGCGAATGCTTCACGAATTGCTAGTTCTTCAAAATGAACCCTTCACGATGAATAGTTCAATCGAAGTAACAGATTAATCGCAGAATTCCTCGTCGGGGACGATTTAGCACGCTCTGATATCTCATAACACATGAAAAGGATAACCATACCAAGCAGAATATGTGTATATGAATGAGATAGCCATATGAACGTCCCGCGTTACAAGCCCTCTCTTCCCAACAAACTTACGAGCGAAGTAGCATGCGACGTACTCGTGTACTGTCGCTAGGTTGTCTTCCACACACTTATGTATTTCTGCATTCGCTATCTCACTTTTACCATTTGGTATGTGAATATTTGTATTAATTTAAATAATAAGTGATTTGTGTGTACTTCGCATGAAAAGAAACTCCATGATATTTGTTTTTTGTTCCCGAATGATTTTTACACTTGTCAAAAGCACGGGAAGGCATTTTATCTCAGAAAAGAGCTTACAGCGATGCGTTTGTGGCAGCTAGTGACAGCTTGTTTGTCAAACGAATGTTTGTGCGAGACTGAACGCAGTAAATCTCAGGTATGCCACGTTGGCTTAGTTTAGTGCAGTCACGCGCGTTGTCTCAGTAACGTATCTACATTATTTAATTCATCTAAGGCAATAGGGTGAATATTGCGCAAATGACGATTCATATTAAAGTCATTGCCCCCCTTTATGGATATAACTTAAGAACAAAAGTTGCATTTGGCCTGGTAAACCCCAACTTCCTTAAGATAAGCCCATATTTCACTTTCCTTTCTCGTTGAACGACCAGCCATAATTTAAGGTAGAGATTGAAAGATATGTATTGTAAGCTGAGATATTAAAAAAGTTCAACAGAATAATTCGTAAAAAAACACAATTCAAAATCACCAAAAAACACTCGGAAAAACTAGTGTCAAATAGACAAAACAAGCAAAGAAATCGAAAGAAACTGTCACGAGTATGTGCGAGGGAACGGATAACTAAAAGGATACTTAATTGCTTCATTCATACTACGAACTACAATCGAAGTAAAAGAACCATTGAAATGTGGATGATGCTATACTTCAATCGTTCGAACGAACGAAAAACTAACAGTAAAGTTAGAAGTAAATGCCATAGATCGTGCAAGGGGAACTACCAACTTAACCAACTTCAATTGAAGTATTTGTTCAATGTAAAATGAATGAAGTTGAGACTGCCGCAAAAAGAAGTAGTTCCTCGAAGTAGTTCCCACGGAGCGGTCACAACGCTAGTACATAATATATACATTATTTAATTGTATCACTCAGATAATCAAAAACGCGTGTTAAATAGAAATATCTCTGAGGCTGTAGTTAAAGACAATCTTTTCTCGAGTGTTTTTTAATGTATTTTTCACAATCTTCGCCAATTACATGCACAGCTCCTTCTTCACTCCATTTCAAATCAATAACGTCTAGAAGAAATTACTTTAGTGCGGCCTGTTTCAAACTTTTATCACTTTGACATTGTCATGATTCAATGATAAGCGACATTTTGTTTTCTCGGCGTCTTAGTTTTTTTGTTTTTTTGTTTTATATAAGTTACTTGTGCAATAAAGATTACAAAGTGTCCAATTATTTCATTTTATTTTTGACTTAATAATATTTTATTTTATATACTACTTATTATTTAGATGTACATAGCCTGTTCAAAAGAAAAGGTGAATTTTGAATTTTCGCGGGCTGTTTACATTCGATTATCGTTTTTTTTGTTATGTTGATACACGTATGTTTATCATATGTTAGCATTATAAGCCATTTTGGATTGGTGGTTTGTTTTTGACAACTGGAAAGGTTAGTCACGTTTTTGTGTGTTCTTCGATTTTTTACTTTTGAAAAAAATGGATCAAAGAATAAAATACATGATTTGTTTTTCCACAACTCCAGGACGCTCATCGTCATTAACATCTTCTCGGCTTTCTGTAAAGCGCTTGTACAACTTATAAACACTTTTTTTGAGACAAAGTAGACTCGCCGAATGCCACAGTCAACATTTTAAGTGCGTTAGATCACTTTATTCCATTTTTAACGCAAAATTTAATACATATTCTTTGATCCATTTTTTTTCAAAAGTAAAAAATCGAAGAACTCACAAAAACGTGACCAACCTTTCCAGTTGTCAAATATAAACCACTAATCCAAAATGGCTGATAATGCTAAGATATGATAAACATATGTGTACCAACATTAAAAAAAACGATAATCGAATGTACACAGCCCGCGAAAATTCTTACAGGCATATATGTATTTTAAATAGTTCTTACAGGCTATTTTGAATTTATTGATTGGCAAAATTTTGATGGTTTCCGGCAGTGATTATAGGATTTCATTTTAATTGTGAACAGTTGAAAAGCATAACGGTCTTGTTGTTATGCTTGGTACTTTGTTTAAAATCTGAAACTGGCCTAAAATCGGCGTTTAACAAGGACTACGAGTATTAAAATGTAAAAACAAAACAAAATAAAATGGTGCCAATCGTTAAGCTGTGACGATTTTTTTTTTAAATCAAGGCCTTGAGAGAATAATTTCCCTTGGGTCTTTGTCATCTTTGAGGAAGCTGAGTGGAGGGTCTCTTTAAGGAAAGGAAAGAGTGAACCTGTGTTTTGAAGAAACCAATGTTGAAGGAGAGAGGAAACACAGAGGCCGGAAAATCGTTCCATATCCGAGCTGTTGAAAATAAGAACGAGTCGTAAAAGCGACCCGTTCTCATGTATCGAATGTCAACCGTGTACAAATGTTGTCGCGCGTTTGGCGAGTTTCCCGAAGTTTGAACCGGTGCCGAAAAGATCGATGACGCAAGTTCCTCGGAGCATCTTCCTTTGAAATACCGTTAGAACAAGGACAGTAAACCGTTTGTTAAGATAGGAGAATCTATCAAACAGACCGTCCGTTTCGGCACAGAGTCAAGGGATGACGAAAGTTTGAAACATCCCAACCTTGAATTGTTGAACAAAATATTATGTTATTTCTTTCTGTTGTTTCCTTTGTGTCTGAGAGAAAATAATTAATTATAATTATAGTAAAATGACATTGAATTACTTGTAAAATTATTGCAAATTCTTAATTGACAGTGAACATCTGACTTATTTAGCTTTTCCAGCTACTAAAACTATTAGCTATAAATTGTATAAAATATAGAAATGAAAACCTAGAAATCGATAAAAGAATCTTCATATATAAAAATGAAATTTTGTCTGTGCGTTTACGATTTTCTTGAAAATTACTCGACCGATTTCGAAAAAATATCACAGTTTGTTCTTATTAGTGACGGAAAGGTTCAGAGAGTAGTTTAAATGAAATCCAATATGTAAAACTGTTGCTATAACGTTTTAAAATTCGTATGAAAAACATTGAACCCACCCTGTTTTATTGAGGTTAGCCCATAGGTATACCCTCAGAGCAATAATATACAAGAGAAAGCGCTGCTGTAGTCAGTTTTGATGAGCTTTGCCGGATTCGGCTGGATCTGGGCGTGGCTAGGATTAGAGCTAGGGTATTTATACATCCATTCATAGCCCATGTCGACATAATGTTTTTGTTTAATCGTATAACCACTTTTTCACAGTATTGTTATAAACAAAAATTTAGCATATAACCTAAAAAACCGTTGAATTATGTCAATTTATGTCGAATGTCAAAACGTTTGGGCGGATTCAACGGAGACGCGGGACACAAAGGACACTCACAATACTTTAAAGCGGTGTGATAATTTGGGAAATTTTGTTGTCTCTTTCTTTCTCATGGTGAACGACGTATAAACCCGGAAAAAGTTATTTATCCCAAGTTTGTATAGGTTGGCTAAAAAGAATTAAGTCTCTCTCCATATACATATTGTTACTCCAAGGATATACCACTCTGGTTAGCCACAGATTACATATTCCACAGACGAAGGTTTTTTTTTTAGAATATTTTCAAAATGGAAAACACAAGAAGTTACCTATTTAAGAACTTTTTATTTATTTAAATATACAAATATGTATATATATATTTATTTCACTATTTTTTTCTTTGAGTGGCAAAGCATGCCGGGTACTCGCTAATATATATACATCAGTGTAGTAGATCCGTAGTTTCTTCGATTGCGTCACATAAGTTGCAACACTTTAACGAGGTTTTGTTCGCTAGTGTGAAGGTCCGTTAATGTAGGTTATGTAATTTCAGAGCAATAATATACCAGGAAATCGGTCGACCATAAAAATTAAACAGTATTCGTGGTCTTATAAAAAGTTATTTTTTTTCATTTCTTCGAAGAAAATTCTATGGAAGTCTATGGAATGCAAAATAACGTAGTAATATTAAATAAAAAAACTATCTAACCATCACACCGTTTCCTGCAGGGGTAGGCAGAGAGGACGGACGGCCATATAACTCTGTCTTGGCACACTTCATTTACATTCATACGTCGTCTCATACATACTCTTCTGTTATTCTGACTCTTCACATGACCCGATTCAAGTATTTGATTTACTTGATCGTGCCATGTCTTTCTCGGGCGTCCTCGACTTCTTCTTCCATTCACTTTCGCATCATATATTCTTTTCACACTCCTTTCTTCGTTCATTCACTCTAAATGCCTAAACCATCTAAGAGTCCCTTTCTTGATTCTATTTATTACGCTCACATCAGCCTTGCATTCTTTCCGGATATCCACACTTTTAAAACGGTGATACATGGTTTTACCGCACATACGTCTCAAAGATCTCATTTCCACAGCATTCAGTCTATTTTCATCCTTCCTCTGCCGGTTCCATGCCTCACTGCCATACATCAGGGTTGGTATAAGCATTCCATTGTGGACTGCTAGCTTCGCTTCTTCGGACAATTTCTTATTTGCGCCAACAGCGTTCAGTCCTCCATTGATGGAGTTCATTCATTCACCCTTCTTTCAATATCCTTATCAGCCTTTCCGTCTCTCGTAAACATACTTCCTAAATACACAAATTCATTTATTATCCAAAGTTAAATCAACAACAAGGTGTATAGTCGAGTAGGTACCCACCTCAACAAAAAAACAATTTTCCATCGCGATAAACAATAATAATTCTCCTTACCAGAGATTAAATAAAATCTCGATAGTAAATTGGTAGGATTATTTCAGACTGAGTCAGTATGACGTATTATTGATAAGGCATCAATCAGTTTGTCGGATGTTGGGATTATTCAGTAAATCATGCTTGATAAAACAAACGTCAACCGTCCTATATTTATTCAATTTCAATTAAGTAGTTTTATCTATATTTTATAATAATGCATGAGAAAAGGCCCTCCACAAAATTAACCAAATTCTTTTCAAATAAAATAAAATCTAAGATTAAATTGAAGATCCAAATCGTAAATCGCAAAAAAAACCTCGAGCAGGTCTGCCAACCTAACATAAAAAATCATTTCCACGTTTTAATTTCTAATGTACATTCGATAAATACCTCCCTTATGAAGAATATTCTAACATTTTTCTGAACTGAAATGTTTGTTACAAGGTTTTTTTGTGAATACCACACATGAGTCCCTGGCATGTGGCATCCCCCGTTGAGAAATGTTGCAAGGCTGAAGGTAGTGGGAAAAGGAAGGAGATGAGAGAGAGGAGGGTTGGAAAGTACCTACCTAAGGCCATTTAAAGCAAAGTTACGATTCTGAATGGTGGTTTTTCACCAGGGCAATGCGAATCCACTCTTTTGAACATATGCTACAATCTGTTTTGAAAAAAAATCACATTTCGGTAGATACATACCTTATATATTTATAACTTTACTTGGCAAGATGAAAATAAATGTGAATAACGCAAAGGAGTCCCAACCGTCTGGAGCAGGTGGGACTTTAGCATCCCCGATTGGGATATGTTGTGAGGCTGAAGGTATTGGGCAGGGGAAGGAGATGAGGACATGAAGGTTGGGAAGTAACTGGCTATTCAGATCTGGTCATCAAATACGGCCAAAGCCATTTCAAGTAGCGTTCCGTTTAATCTGGAACGTGCCACAAATATACTATTTTTAATAAATTAATTGTGGAATATTCACTAACTAACTAACGAGCTAACCATCACGCCGTTTCTCCGCAGGGGTAGGCAGAGAGGACGGACCGTCACACTCCTTGCTTCATTCACATTCACACATCGTCTCATAGATACTCTTCTGTTATTCTGCCCGACTCAAGTATTTGATTCACTTGATCGTGCCATGTCTTCCTCGGGTTTCCCCGACTTCTTTTTCTATTCACTTTCGCATTATATATTCTACAATGAAGGAGAGCTCGAATTTTTTTTAAATCGTGTTTAGCTCAATTGCAAAGAAAAAAATACGTTAAATGCATTTATGTTCAAAGTGCAACACTAGGTTTACGGCACCGTCAAATTGACGGATTTCCGATTTGCTTTGCAAATTTTACTAAGCAGACAAAAAAATGTTTTTTTACGACGTTTTATAATTGAACAGTGTGAATATATTTACTGTATTTTTATTTTCGTAATTCTTGTTTTTGAAAATCTAGTCGCTATAAACCTATCTCTACGGACACCCGTCAAATTGAAATAACGCTTTTGAATTTGTCACATTTGTGAAATTATTACTTCAAAAACAAAATCAAAGTGTAACCATTAGTGTGAAGCAATGGAGAAAGAATGTCATCGGTGTGAAAGATATTTGGTTCAAACTAGCGTTGGGAAAAACTTCAATGTTTTGTGAATTGCTTCACGAATTTTTAGTTCTTTAAAACGAACCCTTCGAAGTGAACACTTCAATTGAGGTCGAACTCGCAAAATAGTCGGTAGAGATTTCAAAGTGAAAAGAACTGGAACCGGTTCCTCGCCAAAATAAAGTTCACCTTCGCAACTGTACTGCTGCAAATTGAAGTAGTTCTTTCAATGAAATGAATGAACGCTAAAATGAACTACCAACTTCAATTGAAGTATTTGTTCAATAAAATGAAGTTAATGAAATGAATGAACGCTAAAAGGAACTACCAACTTCAATTGAAGTATTTGTTCAATGAAATGAAGTTAATGAAATGAATGAACTACCAACTTCAATTGAAGTATTTGTTAAATGAAATGAAGTTAATGAAATGAATGAACGCTAAAAGGAACTACCAACTTCAATTGAAGTATTTGTTCAATGAAATGAAGTTAATGAAATGAATGAACGCTAAAATGAACTACCAACTTCAATTGAAGTATTTGTTCAATAAAATGAAGTTAATGAAATGAATGAACGCTAAAAAGAACTACCAACTTCAATTGAAGTATTTGTTCAATGAAATGAAGTTAATGAAATGAATGAACGCTAAAATGAACTACCAACTTCAATTGAAGTATTTGTTAAATGAAATGAAGTTAATGAAATGAATGAACGCTAAAAGGAACTACCAACTTCAATTGAAGTATTTGTTCAATGAAATGAAGTTAATGAAATGAATGAACGCTAAAATGAACTACCAACTTCAATTGAAGTATTTGTTCAATGAAATGAAGTTATTGAAATGAATGAACGCTAAAATGAACTACCGATTTCAATTGAAGTATATTTTCAATGAACAATGAATGAAGTAGGAACTGTTGCCAAAAGAAGTAGTTCTTTCAAAGCGGTCACAACGCTAGTTCAAACCCAAATTACAAATACGCGTTCGTTGCGTATAGGTCTCACCACCAGAATTGGTGCCGGCCAATACTCATACAGATGCATAGCTTACGTACAGCGTGTTTCGTTTTAAGCTTCAATTTTTTTTTAACAATTACTGATTATTTCACAATTCAGAGATCGAAGCCAAAGCGTGTTAAAATCAGTTTTATAAAATGTATTTCAACATGTATCTTGTTTTATTTAATTGTTATTAAAATACTGGATTTTCTTAAAATACAGTTCTGAATAAAGAACTGAATTCAAAAGGGTATTAAAAAAAACAATTACAAGGTATCCATTAATTCCTAGTATTCCCCGATTGGAGGCATTCTTGAATATGTCATATAATATGATGGATGCTAATTACTGATTCTACAAAACAGATTATCATAAAATATCAATTCATAAAAAATATATAAATGAAACAAGTTTCCGTAAATCGTGTATAGGGATTTTTAAAATTAAAATAAAACATAATTCAATTCATAGAATTGTACTGTTCATAAAATAATCGAACACGCGGAATAAAATTTCTCGACTTTGTCGATTTAATGTTTTGCTTTGCCCTATTCTGTTAGATGACGCCATGATATCGTAATATTACACATAAACAACACTTAATAAACACTCAAATAAATTTATTGATAAAGATGCGAATTCAAAATTACAAAACTGGAATTATTTCACTGGCGGTATCATGTATACAACAACGCCCGGTCGAACTGAATGAATAGGACACGCTATAAGTGCGTTTAAAATATCAACATAAACACTCGCTGTCCCTTTTCAACTAGTGACAATAAGTAGGTGTAAACAAGCCAAATGGCTCTTTCTTTATGACACATCGTAAATACATCGCCACTGGAGCGTATACCGATGTACAATAAACCCAACGCTATGTATGTATTGTTTGTTTCAACTCTCGTTGCGCCAGCTATAACATATTCGGCGCATTATGATTTATGGGGCAGTAAAAAAGGTATTTTCGAGGGTGGAAGTCTGGCGACGTTGACTATACGGCTGCATTAGTGTAAGTAAATAAATACGTAGATGTTTTGTGACGAGTGTTTTTTTTCCCTTTATAGGTTATAAAACTTATCACAGATACCTGATTTTCGTATAAAATCGACAAGCATACCTGTCTATATCAATGTCTAATAAAATCTAAACCTACAGGAAAAACCCTTTATGTTATGATTAAAGGTTACACACCATATTAATATATACATGTACATCTGCAAAATGGATTTTATCTCTCGATTAAAACATAATTGAGCCATTAAGATAAGTATCTACCAAAATATGATAGTTGATCATGAAAGATTGCAAGGCATTTTAAATAGAGTGGTAGATATTCTCAGTATTGTTCTGATGAAAGTCCACCGTTCAAAATCGAAACATCGCTTGAAATGGCTTTTGCCATGTTCGATAATCAGATCTGAATAGTCAGGTACTTCATAATCTTCCTCCTCTCCATCATGTTTTCCCAAAATCATCAGCCTCAAAACATAAATTCGAGGAAATTGTTAAATTAGAAGAAAAGCCTTTTCAAAAACCATCCTAATAAAGTACCAACCTATGATGTATTTTAGCAGACACTATTCTATATTTGAAATGGGTGGATTAAAGCAACTAATATTTGTTCTTGGCATTCAATTTACATCCTATGATTGTTTATTGGTAACAACTAGCGTTGTGACCGCTCTGAAAGAATTTCTTCAAACAACTACTTCTTTTGGAAGCAGTTCCTACTTCCTTTATTGTTCATTGAACAAATACTTCAATTGAAGTTGGTAGTTCATTTTAGCGTTGTGACTGCTCCGTGTGAACTATTTCATTTTGCGGCAGTTCAAACTTCATTCATTTCATTTCATTGAACAAATACTTCAATGGAAGTTAGATTACAAAGAAATGCTTCAATTTGCAGCAGTTCAGTTGCGAAGTTCAACTTCAAAGCCTTTATTTTAAGTACTTTAATTGAAGTTTTAAGTTCGACTTCAAAGTACTTCGATACAAAGGAACGTGTATTTTTGGACGAGGAACCGGTTCCAGTTGTTTTCACTTTCAAAGCTCTACCGACTAGTACGTGTTTTTTTTTTGGCAAGGAACCAGTTCCAGTTTATCGTTTAAAAATCTATACCGACTAGTACTTTTGTTTTGGCGAGGAATTTTTGTCAATTTGCTAGTACTTTTCGAAAACATATCAAGGAACCGGTTTAAATTCGAATTTCTTTGCGAGTTCGACTTCAATTGAAGGGTTCACTGCGAAGGGTTCACTTTAAAGAACTAGCAATTCGTGAAGCCTTCACAAAATATTGATTTTTTTCCCAACGCTAGTGTATATTTTTCGATATCGCTTACTTGCAGCGCGAATAACACAATAATTGAATGAAAAGTATTCTCACTAGATATTGATTACATGGCCTATTCAAAAGAAAAGGTGAATTTTGAATTTTCGCGGGCTGTGTACATTCGATTATCGTTTTTTTTGTTATGTTGGTACACATATGTTTATCATATGTTAGCATTATCAGCCATTTTGGATTAGTGGTTTGTTTTTGATAACTGGAAAGGTTAGTCACGTTTTTGTGCGTTAAAATTAAATACATACATGTATTCTTTGATCCATTTTTTCAAAAAGTAAAAAATCGAAGAACACACAAAAACGTGATTGACCTTTCCAGTTGTCGAAAACAAACCACCAATCCAAAATGGCTGATAATGCTAACATATGATAAGCATATGTGTACCAACATAACAACAACAAGAAATCGATAATCGAATGTACACAGCCTGCGAAAATTCAAAATTCACCTTTTCTTTTGAACAGGCCTCGTATGTGCACTAAAATTGCCAAAATATGCTTTATTTCACAATGTTTATTAATGTTAGAATATGCATAAAAAATGCCTAATTAAATGCCAAAGAAATGCAACAAAAACAGGAAAATGTCCAAAATATGCATGTTTAATTGAAAAAGCTTAAAAATTGACACATATGAGCTGGAAAGGAAAGGGGATTTTTTTTTTTGATTTTATGGATTCTTTCGTAATCCTCTGCTAACTAGCTGGGGCTTATACAAATACCCCTCATAATGTCTAACTAACTAGTACTACGGCCCTTTTGGCCTTATTACTATCACCAGCTGATGGTTTCATTTACTTGACTGAATTTAAGTTTACATTAGTGTTTTCTTAGGGAAAAGATCTTTACTGGATTAAAAACCCTAGAAAGGAAAGGGGTGTATACAGACAGATAAGGCAGGTGTTCCCATAGCCGCAAAGTTACGGGTTTTGCTGATTTTTTTTAAAGCTTTAATACGCTAGTCAAACGCAATACATCGGAAAAATTATGTTTGAAAGAATAAACTGGCTGAAATATGCATTAATAACGAAATACGCTCAAATATGTATCATAAATATATTAAGATTAGTTAGATTATTACTTTTTTACATTTTTTTATAGTGAATACCGCACAAGAGTCCCAACCGTCTAGAGCCAGTGAGATTATTACATCCCCAATTGGAGTATGTTGTGAGGCTGAAGGTAGTCGGGAGGGGAAAGAGAAAGGGAAGAGGAAGGTTGGGAATACCTGTCTATTCAGATCTAGTCACCAAACACGGCAAAAGCCATTTCAAGCAACGTTTCTATTCTGAATGGTGGTCTTTCACCTGGGCGATACTTGGAGTATCTTTCGCTTTACAATATTTTATATGAATTAAATGTGTTATGATACATATTAATTAAATAAAAGTTATTGGAGCACCTCGGGTTTGAACTTGTGACCTTTGGATTCGTAGTCGTGCGTCTTACCACCCGACGCATGATAAATGGCGAAGGTATTATAATTTTTCACTTAGGATTTAAAAGGGACCTAAATTAAGCTGCTCCAGAAGCCAATTAAATCAGGCAGGGCAGGTTTGCACGTCCCTTCCGCAGGTATACTCCAATACTACAAAACCAAGAAGACTCTGATCCTCAAAAAATAGTACCATCATCTGACGTTGTTTTACAATTTACCTCTCATCATTCAATCAAATCATTGCTTGACTTGTCAAACGGATACACCCGATTAGCCATAAAACCATAAAAAAGATTACATTTTATAGATAGGTACCACTTAAATTCAATCAATTCGTATCATCACCCAGACGAACCGCATAAATAATACACACATTATCAATCACAAGCAATTATCGTTATATTTATTAGCTATCGTAAATTCTTGATCGCGATTGAGACGACTTATCTTCGGGAGATAAGGTAAGGTATAAAAGGAATCAAGGTTGCGAGATTCTGTCAATAGAGGTTTGTGTTCTATCGGGGATTTTTCGATTGACTGAAGTCATCATGAAGGTCCTTGTGGTATTGATGCTGGTGACGATGGCGCTGAGCGCGCTCGCCATGCCCAGCAAGGAGGCCAGGGCCCCCGCCGTCAGCTGCGACACCACCAAGTGCCAGCTGCCCAGCTGCAGATGCTCCAACGTTGACATTCCCGGGGGACTCAGCAGGGAAGAGACTCCCCAGGTTGGTAACACTTCTATTTTTGTTGTGAAAATCTCACGTTCATCTAATGAGTTAATGTGCCCCCAGGGCCGGTTCCACGATATCTCGCGCCCTGTGCATTACGTACCGATTGCGCCTCTCCCGCTCCGCCATTTTTTTTATTTAAAAAAATCCGCGATAAAAAACTTATTTTCATACTTTTTCGATAGCTGTTGAATGCACAGTGATGTTGCCAGCGCAATAGAAAATGTAATTATTTTATGATATGGGTAATTTTCAAAGGATTTATGGAACATTTGATGTAAATTTAAATAAGATCTTTATTGTCACGGCGCCCCTTCAGAGATGGCGCCTATGTTTTTGCACAGTTTGAACGTATGGTGGATCCAACGCTGTGTGTCCCCAGTTTTTTTTTCCGATTCTCTTCAGGTTTGTTACCCTGCTCTATTTTTTCCGTCCTAAGTTTCCAGGACTGCTCATATATATATGAGTATTTTTTATGGATTCTTTCGTAATCCTCTTACTCTAGGGTTTATACAAATTCCCCTCATATGCTCTAACTAACTAGTACTGCGGCTCATAGGCCTTATTACTATCATCATCAGATGGTTTCATTTACTTGACTGAATTCAATTTTACATTATGTTACTGCTCATATATATATATTTTTTATTATTTTTTTTTATGATTTTTTGATACATACACATTTTTTGAAAAAATAAAAAAGAAAAGATTACAAAAATAAGAACATTAAGTTAAAGAAAAAAATACATATTATAAAGGATAAAGAAAATAAATAACGAAATAATTAAAAAAAAAAACAATGTAGACATAATAAAAAATCCCACAGAGTGCGTGAGTATACTAATACAAATTAACAGTAGGCTCTCCACAGCAATAAAATAAATAAATAAACAGTATATAATTACAATCAATAAAAAGTCAAATTTCAAATCAAACAAAAATATTTCGCGTGAAAACATTAAACATAAAAAAACAGTATTGGACGGTAAGGGTCGGGGCGGGGGGTGGGCGGTTACTCGACTGAGTGACCAGTGATGACATATGACGGATTTTCAGGAATTGCTGGAAGTCTGCCGGGTAGGTCCTGCTGCAACTTGTACATATTATTTATCTTTATTAATTTATTACATTTTGATTTGCGTGCGACATGAAAATGAAGTGAATAAATCGGGGATTTTATACAAAATTTCTTTATATCTGATTGTTGTTGTTGCAAATTTTCGTCTTAGTTGCTAAGTGCATATTATTAGAGCATTTCCCCAGAAATTAAAAGCATTGTTTTTTTTCTGTATCCAACTTTTGACATTAGTCTCCCTCAGATGTCTTCAGTTTTGCCAATTCTTACCGACTCTAGCCATTTTATATCGACAATTATCCTCTTTAAGTCGTTAGCCCACCCTCATCATTCTAGAATGTTCATAAATTTCCAAAAGTAAATGAATTAACTTCGTTTTATTTTTCAAAAATAATATTGTATGATGACATAATAGCGCCGTTTCTCCGGAGGGGTAGGCAGATAGGATACACAAACTCGTCCATTTGCTCAAAGTATTCATCGTTCACAACTATATTGCTCAAACACCATGACTTTGGACTCACTTTCAAACACCATTAAAAAATTCTGCATACATACTTCATCCATCTTGGCGAGTTAAATTAATTCTGCAGTTCACATTTTTTGTTACTACGCTGAGGGAGTACAAAACATACATCTCTGTAATTTGGGTTAATTTTCCGCATTTCTGGGATTTATGTTTGTCATATCTGATGAAAAACATACGTATTCGAACATTCAAGGGGAAATTGAAATTTTCATGGATTTTTTTTAGCAAAATGGGCTAGTGTAGAATAATTCTATTTGGCAATATAACCTTTCTAACTATTTTAACTGACCAAGAGAGTGCGCTAATTTAAAAAAAAACGTAATTTCCTTGTGAGTACGAGTGTGAACTTTTCAAAACTGGTGTGAAATTTTATGAACCTATCAAATTTAAAAAATATCTTTTCAAATCCCTACCTACCTAATAAAGAACCTATCTACAATGTATTTTAGAAGACATTAGTCTATTTTTTTTAATTGGGTGGATTAAAGCAACTAAAGTTTTATTTGGCAAGTCAAGTTACATTCCGTGATTTTTCACGGGTAACAACCAGTATGCAATCAAAGGTTAATGTTTTACGTATGATTATAATCTTTTTCAAACGTCCCTCGAATAAAAGTACAGACGGTTAGGATATTACGCAATAAACATTGAATTTTGATAAGATCGTCACCACGGACCTTGAATGATTATAAAAATCAAAAATAAATTAACGTCTTGCAAATCAATGGAATTAAATTAAATGTGAGCTGCGTATCTCGGTGGTAAATCGTTCATAATTGCATAGATACCATTTTTTCGGATTGCATTTTTAATTGATTAGTCAGACCGGTTATGCCAATGACGTTACATATATAGACACGTTATAGCCTTAGAATATTAACACAAAATGTGGCAAGCAAAACACACACCTTACCAGTAAATTCATCATTCAAATATCGGTCATGTATGACAAAGACAGACATTCATAGAATATATGTGTGTGAACGAAAGAGATCCGAAGTTCGGACCGCGTTCCATACTTGCTTGAAACGACCTCAAGCGACGCGTGACCGTTTAGTACTAAATCGGCTTAAACACCGATCACACCAACTAGCGTGATTATTGCTTGCCACTTTGAGAGCGCTACAACGTTTCTATATATATATGTAACGTCATTGGGTTATGCTACATCTGATTTTAACGATAAAAGTGCAAAAAAACATGTTTTTAATTCAAGGGCAAATCACAACATTGTCTAAATAATTTTACATAATCTATCGTAATTAACTACGCCTTAAAATGGTTTCCGATAACTCTTATCAAACAACGTGGTAATTTAAAAGTACAATTCTATGATTAAGTAGGTACCTACTTCTCGGATTAGATAAATTAAAAAAGAATGAAACATGGAATATAAATTACACGTTTAAATTTTAGAAAAATACTAAAGTGAACCACGTGATTTTTTTTTGATTGCGTGAGTATTTTCACTATTTTGAAAAGTGTAGTAAACTTTTATATATTTTCAAAAATATTTATCGCATAACAATGCCAGCATATTGTCGCCGAAAAGGCGAAAGATTTTTGAAAAAAAAGTCTTCTGTAACTCAATGATCTCACTGAGTTCAAAAAGCTAAAAAACGTCTCAAAATTGTGTCGCTTGAGTCAAGCTTTCTCCCAAATAGTAAATATATTTTAGATGGCCGAAGGGCCACAAAAGTCTTCAGAATCAAACGAGAGTCAGAGCATTCGATGCAGAAGTGTCGCTTAAACCCGTTTTACCTTTCCGGCGACGATACATCATCATCACTCATCAAAGTTTATAATTTTGAAATTGTTAATTCGTGATGGAACTCCGTTTTAATGATTTAATTATAATGTTTTTTTTAACTGCATTCTACTCTTTTTTTTTAGACCGGACCGGTTTCACTTTATAACGGGCATCTTCAGACTGGTACAGTTTTAAGTAAATCTATTGTATGACGCTGAGTCCATATCATATTGGTTTTGTTTTATTGCTGGCAATAATGCCTTTTAGTTATGGACTGGTTATATGAAGTACCAAGTACCAAACGGCTAATAGGCATCTCTTCAGTACAGGTGCCAATAATCCATTTATTTATGTTCTACCTTATATAATATTATTATTGTTTGTTATTCATTTACTTTTGCATTTTTCGTAAACTTTTACTTAATTACCCTACTATTGTTAAATATTCTAATAAAATAAGAGCGACTTACAATTACATTCAAACATACCTTCGGGTAGTTTTATTACCTTCTGGGAGACGGGTCACATAATGATGAGTCAAACAATGACGTTACATATATAAAGAAGACATTTTAAATAAAACCGAACCATTCAATAATACAAAAAATCTTAGACAAAAATGCACATTACCAATCCCGATATGTAAAAAAACAATAGGTCAGCAAAGTTATAAATATCTAGGAATAAAATTCTTTAATAGCCAGAAAAAATAAGATTAATTAATGATGATCTTAAAGAATTCAAAACACAATTAAAAAACTACACTGAAAACTTAAAATAAATATCTTTGAAAAATCATTACAGCAAATTATTAGTAACTAAATAAATAACACCCTCTCATACACACAAGCATTGCTTTTTTATGAGGGTAATTTATAATTTATAATGAAATGTTTAGATTTAAAAATATATATTGATATAACACTACTATGTATTATGTTTGATAATAAAAAAATAATAATAAAAAAATTATATATATATATATATTATAGACACGTTGTAGCGCTCTCAAAGTGGCAAGCAATAATTACGTCAGTTGGTGCGATCGGTGTTTAAGCCGATTTAGTACTAAACGGTCACGCGTCGCTTGAGGTCGTTTCAAGCAGGTATGGAACGCGGTCCGAACTTCGGATCTGTTTCGTTCATACACATATATTCTATGAATGTCCATCTTTGTCATACATGACCGATATTTGATTGGTGAATTTACTGGTAACGTGTGTGTTTTGCTAGTCACATTTTGTGTTAATATTCTAAGGCTATAACGTGTCTATATATATAACGTCATTGGAGTCAAATGCATTTGTGGTTTTTATTATAAAATTATATAAAATCTATTGTGAGCCCAATTTGGTTACCAGATCTCAATAGCCATGTACTTCCCAACCTTCATCTTCTCCGTATCTTTCCCTACCCCACTACATTCAGCCTCACAACATACCCCAAATGGAAATTCCAAAGCCTACTGGCTCCGGACGGTTGGGAGCAGTCGGGACTCACTATATACGAGGCCTGTTCAAAAGAAAAGGTGAATTTTGAATTTTCGCGGGCTGTGTACATTCGATTATCGATTTTTTTTGTTATGTTGGTACACATATGTTTATCATATGTAAGCATTATCAGCCATTTTGGATTAGTGGTTTGTTTTTGACAACTGGAAAGGTTAGTCACGTTTTTTTGTGTTCTTCGATTTTTTACTTTTGAAAAAAATGGATCAAAGAATAAAATCCATGATTTGTTTTTCCACAACTCCAGGACGCTCATCTTCCTTAACATCTTCTCGGCCTTCTTTAAAGCGCTTGTACCACTTATAAACACTTTTTTGAGACAAAGTAGACTCGCCGAATGCCACAGTCAACATTTTAAGTGCGTTGGAGCACTTTACTCCATTTTTAACGCAAAACTTGATACATATTCTTTGATCCATTTTTTTCAAAAGTAAAAAATCGAAGAACACACAAAAACGTGACTAACCTTTCCAGTTGTCAAAAACAAACCACTAATCCAAAATGGTTGATAATGCTAACATATGATAAACATATGTGTACCAACATAACAACAACAAAAAGCGATAATCGAATGTACACAGTCAAAATTCACCTTTTCTTTTGAACAGGCCATGTACAAGTTTAGCGCTGTTCCGATAATAAACATGGCGCTGTTTGTTTACAATCCAGTTCGTGATGCTGACCTTCGACGACGCCGTGACCCCTCTGAACATCCTGAACTACAGGCAGGCGCTGTACGGCCGCAAGAACCCCAACAGCTGCCCCGTGGCGGCCACGTTCTTCGTCTCGCACGAGTACAGCGACTACTCGCTGGTCCACGAGCTGCACGCCAACGGCCAGCAGATCAGCCTGCACTCCGTGTCCCACCAGCCCCTGACCACGTACTGGAAGAACGCCTCCCTGGCCTTGCTTTTGCAGGAGTTCGCCGACGAGAGGACGCTGATCAGCACCTTCGCCAAGATCCCCGAAGAAGACATTCAGGGTAAATATTATTTTTTTCAACGTATTTGCTCACATAATTTAGTATTCTTCTCCTCCCAACTTCCTTCGACCCCCCAACATTCCTTATATTCCATAGTTCTACTGGATTCGAGCAGTTGAAACTTTTGAATTTGAATCTATCAAATAAAATGACGACTAAATTAAATAAATATTCACCTATTCACATTTTTTCCCTTTTCGAAAGTTTTTACAAACTTAATTAAATAAAAAACACACGTTGTTTAAATCCACTAAACAACGTGTGTTTTTTATTTAATTAATCATGTCAATCCACAAAGTGTTTGCTTATTCTGATAATTTTTACAAACTTTTCAAAAAAATTGCAAAATTGCAAAAATGGCAAAAATTGCACCTGATGCCCCTTTTTCGAATATCGTCGCCAGAAAGAATGCAAGGCTGATGTGAGCGTAATGAACAGGATCAAGAAAGGGACACTTAGATTGGGCATGTAGAGCGAATGAACGAAGAAAGGAGTGTGAAAAGAATATATGATGCGAAAGTGAATGGAAGAAGAAGTCGAGGATGCCCGAAAAAGACATGGCACGATCAAGTAAATCAAATACTTAAATCGAGTTGTTTGAAGAGTCAAAATAACAGAAGAGTATCTATGAGACGATGTATGAATGTAAATGAATCAAAGAGTGTGTGCCAAGACAGAGTTATATGGCGGTCCGTCCTCTCTGCTTACCCCTGCGGGGAAACGGCGTGATGATTAGTTAGTTAGTTAGTTAGTTAGTAGCCAGAAAGGCAAATGGACTGTAGCACCATTTTGGGAAGTTTACACCAGGGCACTTTAAAGTTATTTTTTTTACAATAACATTCAGTACCTGGATAGATTTCGAAAAAAAAAAGTTGACCCAGGTAATTCAACGTTATCGTTGAGTTATCTAAAGCGACAAAAAACTAAAAAAAACCTTCCAAACTTGTGTCGCTTGAGTCAAGCCAAGTCCCAAATGGTAAATATATTTTAGATGGCTGAAGGGCCATAAAAGTCTTCATAATCAAACGAGAGTCAGAGCATTCGATGCAGAAAAAAAAACTGACAAAGACTGCATGTTTAACTCATTTTTGACTTAAGTGACGCTTAAGCCCTTTTGCCTTTCCAGCGACGATATGGCCTTATTTGGAAATATTTTGTACCACAAAGGTTAAAAATCATATACACCAATTTTACTACAAACCGGTTGGTATCCGAGTAGTCCAAAGAATCAAGTTCCCACCACATTGCGGGTTCAATCCTCTGATAGCTAGGTCCTCCATAACTGCACAAGGAGCATGTTTCACTTATGATGATGGTAGTATGATAAATTCAAACAATGTCAGATTATTCTTATAACCTAGAAATGTTCGTCTTTCTTTTTTCTCAATGTGGCACTCACACCATGGAGCTTTAATGTAACTTTTCCACTCCAGGGATTCGCATGCCCTTCCTCCAGATGGCCGGCAACAACCAGTTCAACATGCTGAAGCAGAGCGGCTTCCTGTACGACTTGTCCTGGACCACCCAGGACTACATCCAGCCCGGCCTCTGGCCCTACACCACGGAGTACCTCAGCACCCAGGAGTGCCTCATCGGCCCCTGCCCCACCGAGTCCTACTCTGATGTCTGGGTCATCCCCATGATCAACTGGAAGGATCAGAACCAGACCGTCTGCTCGATGGTTGACGCCTGCGTTGAAATGTAAGTACACAATCAGGGTGGTCAGCCATGTTGAGGGATGAGAAAAACATTATTTATTATTTATTTATAAACTAACGGACAATTACAGGTCCAATTACAAAAAAAAATACATAACACAAAATGGGAAAAAAGAGCAACGGAAAAAGAACAGTGCATACATAAGAAAGAACATTTGAATCAAAGCCAAGGTCAAATCAAAGTTTTGGTAGAGTCGTAAAGAATGACGAAAATCATTTATACTGGTACCAAAAATTTCAAGATCATGGCTTGAGTCAACAAGTCTGGACATTCTGGATAGTGGAGAATGATACCCATAATTAGTAGAGTGATGATTGAGGAACAGCAATTCATTGTTTCTGAGTCTACGGCAAGGAATGTTGAACTGAATGAGTTGCAACAAAGAAAGTAAGTCAATTATACAGTAAAAATCTTATAAAACTTCTATGGGTTTTAAAATTTCAAACTCTTTTTTTCCTCCGTGGACTAGGCATTATAGTGTGTCCACACAATGTCAGTATTTAGTCAAGTTGCAAGTGGTAGCTAAAGCACTCTCCTGCCAGTGCTGTCCAAACATGCATTTTAATAAATTGATGCCCCCACCAACTACGAGGATGCGCACGCCGCGGCAACTGGGCTGAATTCAAACTAGATAGTAGATTAGTGAGTGTTCATACGCAGCTAGTAAACAGCAACTGCCCCTACCTACACTACAAGTGCGTGCGCAGGCAGTAAAAAAATAAAATAGATTCTATTCCAGTCAACTAAATCGTCACTACTAATAACTGCTAAAGCGTTATGTTTACATGTGACCAGTGCCTTCAAATTCTACCAAACGATTTAGTTATCACTTGTTACTCTACTAAATACTGGCACCGTGTAAACACACCATTAGTCTAAGTTTCATCAATTCCAATATTTATTGCTCTCTTGGGACTATGCATTGGTCTAAACTATCAATTCTAACAATTCCAGCCCGTCAGATGTTGAAGGTATGAAACAATGGATGATTGGAGAGTTCAACAAGCAGTACAACGGAAACCGCGCCCCATTCGGATTCTACGTGCACGCCGCCTGGTTCAGTGAAACCATCAACCCCAACCACCTGCCCGCATACATGGCTTTCCTTGACCACCTGCAGACACTTCCCGATGTCTACCTGGTTAGTTCTCATTCATTTTATATTTTTTATTAATTTTAAAGAGAAGAGATTATTTAAAGCGGCAGCAGTCTTAAAATGAGATTGAGAAAGATCCGATATGAGATTAGCATCAAACCCCTGCTACTCTTCATAGAATAGTCTCAGATGAGGTGATTTGGACATGTCCTCAGAATTCTAAAAGAGCTACTTCTGCACAAAATACTAGCAGCAATTCCAAAGGGAAGATATCCAATTGTCCACCCCAGAAATGAACAGAGGCCGCTGAAGTAGCGTACTACAGAGGACTTCTGAAAGCACTTTGTCGAAGCAATGGATCCCCAATCCAAATTAAACAAAGGGAAGAAGATGAGAAATACATATACCATTAGTATTTCAATCTTTAAGCGTGTAACTATTAAAAACAAGTATTTTTACTCAATGAATTCAACCAAACGCATGGATCACCACACTAAAGAAGCTATGTCTAATCAAAAATAAACATCTACGAAACACTATGAAACATCTACCGTCTTACTTATTAGATTCTTACGGTCAGCTCAGCAGCTGTATAGTAAAACAGGGTTAAAGCCTAGTTTAATTATACTTACGCCGTGGTTTTAAGTCTAGTATTGCACTATTCCGACCTTAAGCGCCTCACAATATTTACACAACTTTATGAATAAGACGGCCAGTTACATAACTCATAGGTGACCTATATATCTTCCTGCTACAACATGCTTAATTCATTTGACTTTACAATATTTTAAAGAAAATAGAAAAAATTTGTTTAAAACCACTTTATTATATGATATTTTGTCGACCGGTTTCGGAAGCACCCTTCCATCTTCAGGATAGTATCAATATTATAATAAATAATAGAGCGGTTTTAAACAAATTTTATCTGTTTTCTTTATAAATATGGCAAGCCACAAAGTTAACGCTTTTATGAATATGTTACAATATTATGTTTGTAAACTAAACATATTTTTTACAATTCCAGGTATCAGGATCTCAGGTCATCGACTGGGTGAAGAAACCAGTTCCAGTTTCTCAGATGAAGCCCGAAGACTCTACATGCCAGGAGACATACACTCCTACCTGCCTCGCCAAGGCTTGCCAGCTGAAGAAGGGAAATGTAAGCACTATTCTTTCAATACTAACATGTTGCAATATACTAGGAGCATTCAGAAAGCTTCAGAGAGCTTCTGAGCTTGACAAGCAACTTGATAAACAGGCTATATTGTAAATCAGTAACCCTAAGAATATTAGTTTCGAATATTGTTTGTTTTTGAAGCAGCAAAAACGCTTGAAAGGTGAGATTTAGCTTTACCTCATCCAACTTGTGATGTCGTTTCCAACAAGAGCTACGGACCTTTAAAATATTCATAGAACTGTACAAATTAAATGAGATAGAAGCCATATCTCATTTTATGTTAGACCGGTTAGTGGCTGAGTGGAAAAACGCGTCGGATTCTCACCCGGGCATCGTGAGTTCAATTTCTCTGCTGGCTAAGTCCTACATCATTGCACAAGTAACATCTTCCGCTTATTATGATGGCGGTAGCAGATTTTTAAATATTGTCAAGTGATTCGTAACCTGGGAATGTTTGTCTTTCTTTTTAGAAATAAAAAATCTGTTATCTAGTCACTATAAAAAAATTAATCTGTGAACAGTGTAGTCATGAAATTTGTTTTTATGGAAGAATTTATTATTGCAATTACTATACCGCAAATAAAAAGTTTTCTAAATATGTTGGATAGAGCATGCTGTAAGAAAAAGTGAATTTACATGCACCATTTATATATAGTAGACTTGACTAAAATAAATTCATTCAAAATTCATAAATAAAGCTTACCAGTTCAGTTGCTGTGTTAATCTGCAAACACTTGTCGTTGGTTATTTCAAATAGTTTGATCAATTTATAAATACATATTTTGGATTTGATATACCATTTTTTTCAACTTTCAGGAAGAACGCTGGATGACATCTTGCATCGGAAACTGCCCCAAGTCCTACCCATGGCTGGGAAACCCACTCGGAGCTCAGTAAATAGCTGAACCGTGTCACAAGTCACCATTCAGTGTTAGACGAGAAAAGCTAAACTGACATTGCAGTAAACAATACAATATCCTACTTCAAATTCATCAAATGTTTGATAATAGACCTGACCAATAAAAGTATTATTAATTGATGTGAGCAATATTTATTTTAACAATAATTTTAAGACTCATTTTTTTATCTAGGAAATAAGCAATGATATGGTACATATTATTTACTCACTAGTTGTTAAGTTACCTGGGAAAAATCACGGAATGTGACTTGACAAGATGAAAGACTTGCCAAAAAAATGATCAGTTCTTTTTCAAATATAGAATAATGTCTGCTAAAATAAATAATAGATGGGTAATTTATTAGGTAGGTAGGGATTTGAAAAGATTATTTTTAAGCTTGACAATTTCAATTGACATCAGTTCCAAATATAAAAAGTTCACACTCGTACGGACAAACATACTCAGAAATGAAATTATTGGTAGTTGATAATTATAATTGTAGGAACAGTATATAGTCAGCTTGCAATAATTTACGCTTTCACAATATAAACTTTTTTTAAATGTGAATATCGCACAAAAGTCCCAACTGCCCACTGTCTGAACCCAATGAGACTATGACATCACCAATTGGAGTATGTTGTGAGGATGAATGGAGTGGGGAGTAGAAGGAGAAAGAGATGGGGAAAGAGGAAGATTGGGAAGTAGGTACCTGGCTATTCAGTTCTGATTACTAAACATGGCTATTACCATTTCAAGCAATCTTTAGATTCTGAACGGTGGTCTTTCACAAGGACAGAGAATATAACACTTACAACAAAGACATAAATTATCATAATATTACTGCTACATACGTATATATATGTATACATATGTAGCAGTAATACATATATTAATATAGTAATACATGCTACATACGCATATCGTTGTCGATAGCCCAAATGCTTACAAAAGCAACGCGCCCCGACTGTACAGACGGGCATGTAGCGTACTTAAAATTCAACGATGAAAAGTAAATAAAACAATAATATAGATCTCTAGCCTGAAAACAATGAGGGCTGGGAAAAAATCACAAAATGTTTTTTATTTGTACTTATGTTTTACACAATTAATATCCCAGTATTATTTTCTATTTTATGTAAAAGGCATTATCTGTGAAAATACATAAAAAAAATAGACACTTCAGTTTTAAGATTTATTCATTTTTGCGTAGTGGTATAAAAAACTAATAAACAAATTGAAAAAAAAAAATTTTAAGGTCTTCTTTTTTTTTTAATTTTTAAAAACACAGGGTCCATATAAAACATTGATGGTTTTTAGATTTCGGTTGAACACTCGTAAAAAGCATTTAAAAAATATTACAACTATTTAAACAAAAATTTTTTTTTTTTTAAATCAACACAGCATTGACCATTCTTAAATGCTAAAATTCATTGATGTATTCACAATTTTCATCGTTAATCGATGCCAGAAATTAATTCAACAGAAAAGAGATCTTTTAATAAAACTGTTTAATATAAGGAAATGTCTTTGGAAAGCTAAATCCACTGACAGAGATGCTGTATTTTGACTTATCTGGTTGTCCGGTATGAAAACGGATATAATTATATGGACCGCAATAAAAAAAAAAAACTATTGATTAAACAAAAGATAACTTTTTTTTTACGGTTTTTTCGAAAAAAATGGGCGTGGGGAACAAGAGACAGTTTTACGAAATTTGAAATATTTAAAAAATTAATAATAATCTTCTATTTATTTTGCGGTCTGTATGTTGAAAAATCTTTTTTGAAACGGTAGGTACCTACTCAGGTTTCGTACAAAACATTTGGTGTGTTCCAAACCTCTCCCAATGTCAAAAGCAACGGTTCGAAAGTGTAATAATTTTTGTGACGTCTATTGATTGGTCGAGAGGAGATGTAAAAAATGGCTGCCTTGCCTTCTCCTACGCAGGTAGTTTCGGTGTTTTTAGCAAATTTACCGGTTTTACTCCCCTTATTTGCGGTTTAAAATGAAAACCAAACATGTTTTTAATATTTGAATATGTCATTTGCTTAAATTCGGAGTGGCATGTAACGAATCTATGATGTGCTTCGCAAGTGAATTGTTAGGGTGCATTATCGAATTTTGTTTCAGAATCAGTGCGACTGTTGTATACTGATTGTATCGATTTAAAAGAAACATGGTATGACAGTTCACTGCTATTTTAATTCCAGCATTTTCAAAAAACTGAAGCGCCCTTGGCGTGAAGCTTGTTCAATCGTTGGCGAAAATGTCAAATTATTTTTCAAATGTCACACACCCATCGGCGAAAACTCCCCATACCATCGTAATGCTAATTTCTATATTACATTAGATTGTAATAAGTGTAATTTTTGTGTTTTAGGTGGCTGGAAACCACAGTGCAATTTATGAGGCATATTATCATCAGGTGAGGATAGCATTGTGCAATTTGTATTGATATTGTTCAGGCAATTAGTTAGTAGTGGACAGTGAATAATTGATGACCCTTTTATTGTATAGGTGGACCCTAATGGAAGTGGAGTCATACAAGCGCTTGATGCAGCGAGGTTCCTGAAGAAGTCGAAGCTTAGCGATGTGATCCTTAGTAAAGTATGGGATCTGTCAGATCCCTCAGGACGAGGGTACCTGGACAAGGTATGATCTATGATCTCTTTTCTGTTACATCATTGCCTGTTCAAAACTAGTAAAATTACCACCTTTTCAATCCTTACATCACCACTATCAAAATCTACAGTGACATGTCATTTTTATGAATTCAATACACTGACAAATGAGAATAAACTATTGTAACTTTATTCAAACGATGACTATGTAATTTGGGACACTTTTTCATAGATTGTTCATTTCATGCGAAACTAATAAGTAATATTTATTCAATGCAAATGTATCAGCACTCAAAAATAAACACTTTATAGGATTCTAATACAAGCAATACTACAAGCGATTTATCTGTCAATTCTATATGGGTAGTTAGGAAAATGTCTAAGGTTTTCAACGAATACAATTCTTTAACTGTAATCTTTTAAATTCTATATAAAATATATACTACTAGAATTTTAGATAAAATATTTGAAAATGCCTTTGGTGGTTTTCAAACTGCACCTATTACAGATATTTTAGTATGTATTTCATATAATTTAAAAGATTACAGTTAAAGAATTTTGTTCACTAAAAACCTAAACATTTTCTCAACTACTCATAGAATTTACAGATAAAACATTTCTCGTGTTGCTTGTATCAGAATTCTACAAAGTAACGTTTAGCGGCATTTTTGAGTGCTAAGGCTTAACTCTTTCACCACTGCAATTGACTTTAGTCATTTCTACAAATCGTTTGCACCACGCGGCGGCTGACTCAAGTCATTTTCAAGTTTGGACTTCGTTTTCCGAGCACATGTATGCCGTATTCAGGCGAAATTTGTTTTAAAAATAAGAATATATTCATTTTTGGAATAATATCTATGAGAATCTTTATCAACTACTTCATTGTTTATTTTATAAAATAATAAAATCGAGAGCCTGCGGCCATATAGATGGCCTTGTCTCAGTTGAAATTTACCGCGCTTGTTTATATTAACACAATTAAGGCGTTATCTTAATTTGGGTTAGTGAATGTTTATTGATACTCCGATGTTGGGGGATGATTTTAGGATAGTTCATAATTCAGATGATGATTTTGTTTTCCTTAAAGTGTCATTCTAAAAATAACATTCGACCAAAAATGCACAAACAAAAAATGTGACGCGTAAAGGCGACTGCTTAGGTATATTTATTTAGCGGTTAAAAGGTTAATAACTGAAATTATTCAAAACGCTAACTTCAAAACTATAGATGTATTATTATGGTTTGATTTATTAATAAAAATTTTCATGCATTTCAATTCAATTTCAGTCTAGGAAATCTTAATATTAAAAAGATAAATTCAATTTATGTGCATGTTTTGTTATAAAAAGTAATTTATTTTTCATTTGTCATCTTAAAACTACCCTATATATGAAGAGTCAAGTGATACACACATATTAATATGCACAGAAGGATATTGTAGGGAAAATAAATGTTTTTTTAAAAGGTTGGGTAAACCCAATAATGAATCATACCGTCTAGCCGGAAATCAATATATCATGCCATGAGAGAATTTATTATCTTCAAGCAAATAAAACTCCTGTTATCCTATAAAAAGTAAGGATTTAAAAAAAATGAATTCAATGATTTCATACGCCAATTTAAAATTCCACAAATATTAGCATTGCAATGTTATTTCACTTATAAAATATTTTCTATCTGGACTGTAAGGGAGTGAATTTTTTATTTTATGCTTTCATCTCAATGATATTTATATTTTTCTGATTTTATAATTTCAGGGAGGCCTTTTTGTCGCCCTGAAGTTGGTAGCATTGGCCCAGGCGGGAAAAGAGATCTCCATGTCAAATATTAACTCGGAAACACCTCCACCCAAATTGGTAAGCCTGCATTCCCTTTTCAAATAATAATATGTTTCATCTGTTAAAATATTTAAGGCTATTGATTTCTTTGCTGTCAAGTAGGTACTTATTGCCTTATTCAGTTTATTTTACAATCATTGAATTTTATAACGAAAAGGTAACTTATATATGGTACAGCCTGCCATGCTTAACTTTGTGGTTGTTGCTAGTGTAGATTTTTGTGGGTACAAAAAATTATATGGATTTAAAAAATAGTTTATTCGTTCGTCAGTCCTTTAGCCACCTGCAATTTTAACTGTGTCAATGCTGTGAAAGGTAGGAAGTAGAAAGGAAAATATGAAATAATATGATAACAATAAGGAACTCCAGTGAAAAATAATAGATCAACAAACACCTATTATAAATATATAGAATTAATAAATTGTTATTTTAAAATTATTATATAACCAATACTACAAAACGTCCTGTGATTGGTCTGCGGATTCTGGCGTCACAATATCTTAAACGACACTGTTCATTCCAGGTTTTGTACGGGAATTTTACATGTCAGTTTTTGTTTTGATTTTGGTTATTAAAAGGTTTCTTTTTTAGTTTTGATGAAAGTGAGACTTAATTTAGGCGGCTTTAAGCTCTATAAAAAAAAAATCTGTTATTAACATAACGGAAATAGGATATATTCAAGGGCAATCTGACAACCTACCAATCTTTAATACCTAATTAATGACAGTGTATTTAATTTTAATTTATTACATAAAAAAATAAGGTTCTTATTTTTACACTATTTTGTGTGTGTTATGGCAAACAAAAATATATAATACTAATTATATAAATGCTTCCAACTAAGTGCATTTTATTATTACTTGTGTTTAGTTATAGTTAACTATAATTTATAATTATGTACGGTAAAGTTCATTCCTCGTCTGACATTCATCATAACCTCGATGATGTGGATAAATTGTTTGTCGGATGCTGTTATGATTTCATTTTTACACTGTGGTACAATGCAACGACAATAGTGACAAGACGCCGAAATTTTACAGTGTGTTCGTGAATTAAAAGTTGTTAATTTTCAGAAAAAAACATGCGTCTAATTTCCCGTTCAAAGTCCTATACTGACAGCTCAAACGAAAAATCTGGAGATTCAATGAGGTCACACACAAAAACTATTGTTTAAATTCTATTTTTTGTATCCTCAGAATCTACACTAGCGAGCTGTACTTATATGAAATATTCTTATGATAAACTTCTCTGTGAGTTACATATAGTCACATTGGCTTACCGTGATTTCTTATTAAATTATTTATTAAATTCTTTGAATTTCGCTAAACAATAATAATATCATTGTTATTGTTTTTACGATTTCACTGATGGAGACTGAAAAAGTATATTTTGTTTCTTACAAACTGTTTATATAAAACTAGTAGTTCTTACCCAGCATTACCCGAGTTTCAACTCTTTTTTATTATTGGACAACCATATGACGTCTCATCTTATTTCACAGTTAAGGGGATATTTCAAATCTCCATGGCTCACAATGGAAATGGCATTGTGAGCTGAAAATAGTTGCGTTGATCTAAAAAATTCAGACTGAAAAAGTTATGCAAATATCCATGGCCCAAGAGATCTCACCCTTTGATATATTTTTTAGTTTCACATTTGTGTTTTAGATTATTGGTATTATTTAAATATTAAAAAAAAAAAAAACAAGAAGTATTAATGCTCTAAAGTTATTTCCAATTTCAATATCAATTTGAGAATTTGTAAGAAGTCAAAAGATCTTCCGTATTTAAAAAAATGGATATTAATCCAAGATACCATCTAGGTATTCAATAAACTCGGATTGAGCAAAGATGACTGCCAAAAATCAGAAGAAATTAAAAATAATATTCATAATTTTCAATGAAAATATGAGATCGATTAAAATGCCACTTTCTAATACGGTCCCAGTGGCCCAATCGGTTAAGGCGTTACTCCCGGATAGAGTAGAGGATCCGAGTACGAGTCTCGGTTGTGACCATTGTATTTTTATTTTCTGACTTTTTCTGTTTCATATTTGTATTTTAGATTGTTGATATTATTTAAATTTTAAAAAAATAAAACATGAGCATTAATGCTTTCAAGTTATTTCCAATTTACGTGAAAGTGTTGCAAAATCTATGGTTCAATCGAAGATGCTACATAAGTACAGCTCCGCTACCCCCCTTATGAATACATTTTTCTATCAATTTTCATGTTCTATTTAATAATTATTAATCGTATAAAATGAATTATTACAACATAAGATGATTGTTATAAACTTGTGTCAGACCATTGTAAAAACATATTGAATTATCTTCAGCCCAACATAGTGCTTGTTGGTGATTCCTCTGCTTTTCCACCATTTTTCAACCCACGAATTTTGATAAGTAGATGATAACATTTAATTATAGTTAGTGGTCTTGATAAAAAATCCCACTCTGAGAAGATTAAAATGTTCATTTTGTACCAACCATATCATAGAATTTGAATATGGCCGGTATGAACATTTGTAAATAATAATACAACCCTTAAATTAATACTAAATATAATAAGCATAAATTCATAATATATTTTCTCAACTTAATTTTTAAAAATTTAATGTCAGTTTGCAATTCGTCAAATATCTTTCTAGCTTGACACAGTCAAATTTACAGGCAGCCGGAAGAGGAATTAAAGACCCCATGTTTTTTGTTATTCGGCTGTCATAATATTTTCATTTTGTTTCTTCAAACTATTTTATTCTGGAAATCATTTTGAAGGTGCATTTTCTTTGCGTGTAAAAAATATGGGTTTTAACTGTCAAACTCGTGTATTCTTTCATTGCAAAGTGCCATTGAGGTTATATTACACAAAAATGGCGCTATATAAATTATCCAAGTATGTACTATTATTATTGGAGCAGAAGGTGACAAGTCACATTTGTCAAATAAACGCTTTAAATTTTAAGATAGACCCAAGGAAACATTTTGTTTTCTTAAATACCCCATCTTATTTCATAGACATAGCAAAAACTCTTATTAACACGACTTTGTAGTTATCATTGAGATAAACTTTAACATGGAGTAGTATTTAAACCTGAAGTTTCTTTGTATGTTTCAAACATCGTTAAATGCCGATTCTCGACCCGTTTTAGCTTTTGATTAAATTGTGATCAAAAGCTGAAGCGGACCGAGAATAAGTCTTTAACCATTTTACTCTCGCGCCCGTACCGGTACGGGCAAAATAAACTTGGCGTTACACTCGCTCGCGTGCTCAAACGGGCACTCACTAGACGTTTTATTCACGTTTGTGTTTTTCGTGTTTATTTCACAATGGTTTTAGCACCGCCTCAACACACAGTCTCCGTCATAAACATAAACTTACTCGTCCCAAATTACGGTAAATCAATTATTAAAACTAAAAGTCGAGGGTGAAGTGGTTAGTGAAGACCGTTCAAATTTTGAAAATTAATAGTGTTGAAATAATATCACCCCAACCTTAGTTAAAATATATATATTTTTTTAAATTATTATTACTCCCCACTTGGAGACTCTGAGAGAAATCTCAAAGCCCATGTCATCTTCGGGAATGCAGTTGACTTTTCTGGGCATTTTCTGTAACTGTTGTAATGTTCACTGACAAACTCGACAGATGCTCCTTGGGTAAGGCGTGCTTTTGTTCGGGGATGTAGAATAAAATATAATCACTTTACTTGAATAATTTTTATTGGAAGAATTTATAAAGTATAATAATAAAACCTTTAACTGAAGATATTTAAGTACCGCACGGCAGTGCGATCTGAATAGGAATGCATGAGATGAAATAGGTTGAGGGTAGAACAGAGTCGTAGCAATGGTCAACTTAAAGATCATAGTCCAACACGTGGTCTATGGGATAATGCATGTTCAAAAGAATTTTAGAAATCGATCTTTACAAATACAATTTAAGAGACAGAAAGACATTAAAGGAAGCAATTAAGAAATACAAAAGTACATTGGTATGAACGGTTCTTGACATGGGGTATATTGCACATGGGCTCAACTGGTTGGGCCTTTACACTGTAAATATATTTTTCTTTGCAGGGTGAGCTGCCCAAAGTGCCGCCTACAGTGCCCCCGCCCCCGGCTAATGACTGGTCCGTGAAACCGGCCGAGAGGGACAAGTACAACCAGCTGTTTGAGTCACTGCAGCCTTCCAACGGCCTTATCCCGGGGAACAAGGTAATACACAAACAACCCCTCATCAGTTCCCACCCACAGTTGAAACAGTGGATACGAAATTTTTTCGAAACCAGAAGAATTTTAACAAAATATAAAAAAGTTTTTTCCCTATGGAGAAATTATTACTTCCACATGAGAGAGTTTGGTTTTTATTAATGGCTGTTTCCAACAGCGTTTATCTCTCGAATCAATATTATACCACTGCTATGGCATATAAACCCTGAGCTGTGTTCTATCAATACCTGATATCCTACTTGAGAAGGTATTCTTTGCCCTGGACAATTTCACGCAAGGCTGCCAACACTGGCTTGTGATACTTCCTAGATGTAGAACCAACTTACCTTTGTTGTTGCCCGCTGGGAAGATTTACTAAGTTAGTTAACTACCTCGGAGGAAATGGGAATATTTTCCACATGAATACTTCCCAACCTTCCTCTTCTACATCTCCTTCCCCTCCCCACTACCTTCAACCTCACAACATACCCCAATTGGGGATGCCACAGTCTCACTGGTTCTAGACGGTTGGGTTGGCACTCTTGTGCGGTATACACCATATTTTTAATTTTTTTTAAACATGACCTGCAGCAAGTTTAAAACTCAATTAAATTTTAACTATGTGTGTGAACTATATTTTTCGCCATTTTTTTTTTGTAACTTTTACAATATTTTGATTTATTGTTGTTAATTGTTTTTGTATTATACTCTTTTTTTGCAATCTTCTATAAATAATATAACTAATTGTAAATACATTACGTTGCAATAACTTACTTACTAACTTGTTTTAAATTTATTATGCTATGTATTACACTCTTTTGTAAAATCTACTATGATAATATAAGTATTTGTAAAACCTACACTTTATTTATATACTTGTGTTGTACATACTTACTTCTTTTGAACTCTTGCTTTTATGTTATATTCTTTTCATTTATTTTACTCTTTTATGTAACTAAAATGTAAAAACCTTTAAGACGCTAATAAAATAAAATGTTTTCTTTTGTACTCGTCTTCCTTCCACCCTTCGAATATCGCCTTATGACAAACTTATTTACTGATTGTTTTATGTATTTTTCCAGGTAAAGGGTGTGTTAATGGAATCAAAGTTGCCCCTGCCAACCCTAGGAAAGATTTGGGATCTAGCCGACCAAGATAAAGATGGCATGTTGGATAGACATGAATTTATTGTCGTAAGTATTATTCAAACCGATAAACTGCCCTCCCCACAGGCGACCAAACGCTTGAGAAAAAACCTTACTAAATCTATTATTCAATCGAGATCTAAGCAATAAATTGCAAAAATATCGAAAATGCAGCCACCATAACTTTACTTTCACCGCGTACTAACAAAGTTCTTCTTTTATTTTTAAAATGAAAGACAAACATTCTAGGGTTACAAATAACCTGACAATATGTAATTGAATTTCATTATTTCTAATTTTGAAATTGTTAATTGGTGGTGGAACTCCATTTTAATAATACCAAATTTTAAACTTTATTCCACTATTTTTTATTTAAGACCTGACCGGTTTCACCGGATGCCCGTCATAGGGTGAAACCGGTCAGGCCTTAAATAAAACACAGTGAAATAATGTTAAAAATTTAGTATTATTAAAATCATTATTTAAATCTTTGCAATGATGGACTTAGCTAGCAGAGGATTGAACCTATGGCGTAAGAACCCCATGCTTTGGTCCACTCGGCTACTGCCTGGTGATACGAGTTACTTGATATTATCTGATCATTGTTTTTTTTATTTTACATATCATATAATATAGGTGGTAGTGCTGTGCCTGTCTCGCTAGGAATACCTGTGTTGAGCCCAGGCGCAGTTTACAGTTATAAATCATTTTCCACTAACCCGCCTATCCCTTATCGCAGGCCATGCACCTGGTGTACAAGGCACTGGAGAAGCATGCCATCCCCGCCACTCTGCCCCCCGAGCTCCGCGCGCCTCCCGGGCACTCCAGCGGGGCCCACGCAGCGCCCCCCAGGCCACCGTCGCGCCCGCCTAGTCGGCCCGCCTCGCCCTCCCCCGCCAGGCCGCCGCCCCCGCGCCCTGCCCCCTCGCAGACCCAGGAACTGATACAGGTACAGGTAAAGTGGAACATTTTAATTTATTTTTTTATGTTATGTAAACCTCACTCAGGAGTATTAAATTTATCAAGGTTTAAAAAAAAATCGTATGCAGTAAAACCCATTTAGGAAGTTTCATATTTTCGGTCCCTTGAACTTTTACACAAAAACATGAGTTTTTTGCGGAATTAAAAATATGTGATAATCTGTCGGGTTTTTTTGGGTCTTTTCTGTTGATTTATTTGATTGGACAATATTTATTTAGCTTGAGCGTTTTGCTTTTGTAAGTACTTTTTAAACCTCTATGAATATGTGCTTATCAATGGTGGCTCGTGACTTTTGTATGACTGTAAAATATTTTGATTTTGAAAAAAATAAGTTAAAATTTTTGGCAGCAAGAGTATTAATTCTTTCGCAATTTAAATCATAGCCACCTAGCACACTCAAAGTCACTAGCCGCCATAGCTTGTTATTACAATTAACAATATATATATATTTCACATTTCCACCTCAGTTCTTTCTTTTCTGTAAAAAGTTATATGTATCATTTTTCCTGTCAAATTCGGGAGTCCTAACCGCACATCTAAATGTACTTTAATTGCTCCACAATCGGCGTAGCCATACTAATAAACAGTTTTAGTTCCATTTCAATAAATTCCTACAATTATATATAAAACTGTAACTAATTACATTCTAACCCTACTAGTGTGCAATGCTCATTTCAAATACAGTATTTCACCAAACCTTCAATTGATTTTCCAGATGAGCGCCCCTAGCGCCAGCGCCACCAAGGCCTGGGTGGTGACGCCGCAAGAGAAGCAGCACTACGACGTGCTGTTTGTGAAAGCCGACATCGACATGGACGGCTTCGTCTCCGGCATGGAAATCAAAGACACCTTCCTGCAGTCGGGGCTTCCACAGCCGTGCTTAGCGCACATATGGTATGGAACTTTTATTACATTTTACTGTACTGACGGTATCTTTGTCCTTTAAATTTATGTCATTGACGACGTTTCTAGTTTTTAAGAGTTATATCGTCGATGCAAGTTTGATACCGCGGAAGAACCATTTGTCAAAATGTTCAGGAGGGACAAAAGATGTTTCCATTTCACGCGGTTTTGCTTGCTTTTTGCATTTACTTTAACACGCGAGTATCGAGTGCACGCATTCGATAGGTCAATTTCAGAATTTGAATATGCCAATACACGCGGCTTGTGCCGTTCAACTGAAAGCGCCAAAAAAACGTATTTTGAAATGATTGGCTCATACGCGGTATTGGACTTACACCGACGATATGAAACAATAACAACTGTCGCCGGCACCATCTAAAAACTTTGACCAGCATGACTATACACTTCTTCCGTACAAGCGTATTGTTTTGACAACAATTTAAAACACATTGCTGTAGATTTTTTTTCGTTAACATGAAAAAAAAACAAAACTTTTTTTTTCGTAGAAAGCAATCACTTTGTGGTTTGGCGTATTTAATGAAAATGAAATAATAGTTTTGTATAAGACCACAGATATTATGTCAATTTTTATGACCGACGATGATACATAGGCGTAGTTATTATTTTTTCATTTTATTGATTAAACTTTTTTTTCTGCTGCCCTTTCCTATCGTAGGTTGGCTATCAATAGGCGATAGCAATCTTCGCCCTGTAGGTAACGGCTCGAAACAACTGCACTCGTACATTGATAAGTCGAGTTATATATACTCTAAGATTTATAACATATACTGTTTCACTACTAAGCATAACTTAGAAAAGAAAGAGTAAGTTAGTACTCGTTGTGAGTATCGAACTCTATCCACCCAACTGCTAGTTGAGCGTCATATCCACCGAGCTACTTATCACCTCAATATTATTGAAAACTGAAAAAAGGCTTAATTTGAAGTTTTTTTTTATATTCCCTTGAACAACCTTACATGTAATAGAGTTAACCTATGTATATAAATTAAAGTTTGAATGTTTGATTATTTTTCTTCAGGGGCCTGTGCGATTGGGACAGCAGTGGAAAGCTCTCCGCTGATCAGTTTGCCCTGGCCATGTGGATGGTGCAGAGGAAGCTGCGAGGGGTGGAGCCTCCCGCGGCTCTGGCCCCCGACATGATCCCCCCCTCGGCCACCGCGCCCGCCCCGCATCAACCCCCCGTTAAGGTAAAGTGCGAGCCAACCAAACACCCCGCTATTTACTGTTTCTCGCCTGACAATCTATTGGGTCTATTTCTGTAATAACGTTTTGATTCTGAATGGTGGTCTTTCACCAAGGCGATACAGAGTATCTACCGCTCTGGAACGTGTCGCAAATATAGTTTATATGAATTAATTGTGTCATGACACATATTAATTAAATAAAAGTTATTGGCGCACGTCGGGTTTGAACCAGCGACCTTTAGATTCGTAGTCGAGCGTCTTACCACTTGACTATGGATGCCGTCATTGGTGAGTCGTCTCACCGAGACTTTCCTGAGGTGAGGGAATTACCCGAGTATGACCTGGTGGTCATGTTATTGGTTGTGACCCCCTCAACGGTAATGGTTGACCTCCCGTCTTTTGACTTTTTAAATATTTTATTAAAAATTAAATAATTTTTTCTACTTGCTACTGTAGTATTTTGTTGGACAAATAACAAAATATGTGAAGACTGTCTGAATTGATGCATTCCAGCTCTGTCGTAGGGTCAGCACAATTTTCACAAATCACATATGGCAGTCGTCTTTCCTTTATTGATTTATGATTTCATTATTAAAATTGCCATAATATAAGGTTAGGTTTTATTTCATATTTTATGTCAATTCTGAAATAAACTTTACATGGATAAATAGTCGCGCATAGGATTTACCATTATTAAAAGCGAAAATTATCGGCAAAAGTTTCTGACTATCGAAATATCTTAACTACTTAGTCTATCACTACGAAAAAATCTTAACGTAGTATACCATTTCACTCTGTTTTTATATCTTTCTTCGGTTGTTTCCTCTGCAACCTCTGGAGTCGAAAATGCATCTTGCAGATCCTCGTCAGGCACAATAAAAAGGCCAAGAAGATGAACAGTGCTGTCAGTGTAGACACACTCCAGTGGAAGTGGTATTCTGAAGACTCCTTAACGACCAGCTTCATGGAGCCAGCCAGTTCCTCCAATTTCCAGCAACTAGAAGAACGTCCAGAAAAATCATTTAGATTTTTTTCCTTAATTTATTTATCAGCTTTAGTACCCGGCTTCATACAAGATTTCAACACTCTTTTTTTTGCTCAATGAACAATTGAAAAATATAGAACCAACACCTACACACTTGTATAGCACCTTTTTATTTTTTGAACGGTTGAATAATTCAAAGCTTTTTAAAAAAAAAATGTTTTTAAAGGAAAAGTTTGTGAATAACCTTACTAAATAGTAGAATGACTGAGAAAAAAATCGTGTTGCATTGTTGACTTTGAAATTTCTTTGAAAAAACTGTGTAAAACTTCGTGTTTTCAGAGCACACCGTTCAAGAGTTTTTGCTGCTGAAGCACACACATTTTCTGCTTTAGTTTTTTTTTTTTAATATATCATTTGGTACGATTTTAAATTCATCGGAGATAGGATTTTTTTCCAATGAACAAATTTAAGACGGGCATTCAAGCGCCTGATACGATTTTAAAAGAAAAATTAAATTCTGTGGGAATTTTCAAATTTGAATGTTAGCTTTTTGATACCCCGTGGATTTCGAATTAACGGGGTCCCACGATATTTAGTTATTATAATCTAGCATATCGGTGTTTATTTAGTTTTCAGTATCGAACAGTTATATCAGGTTTGTATTTATTCATACCTGTAAATGTTGCTGTCGTCGATCTGAACATTTTTAATCACTAATTGTTGCCTGGCTGTGATATTTATTCTGGACTCTACGAATACATTTTCCCTGAGAAAGGCTACCGGTTCGCCCATTTTCCATCTAGTGGTAATCTCCGACAAAAGATGCCTGAAAATAAATATTCATTTCACACAGTAAATCATAAAACATTGGTTTACCCGTTAGTAGTCGAGTTGATAAATGTGTCCGGTTCCCACCCATGCGTTGTGGGTTCAATTCCTCTACCAGCTAAGTCCTCCAACATTGCACGAGCAACATTTTCCTCCTGTTATGATGATAGTAGAAGTTTTTCAAATATTGTAAGGTTATTCATAACCTGTGATTATCGCCCACATTTAAAAAAATTTTACGACCAAATGGGCCACAGAAAATAGGCTCGCAGGCCGCGAATTGTGCATCACCGCTTTATATCATGAAAACAAAAAGTTTGGAGAAATCCAACTGAAAATATTTTGACGGCCGAATAACAAAAACATAGCGTCTTTAGTTCCCTTTCTGGCCGCATGCAAAGTTATCCGTGTCAAACTGTATGCGGCCAGCTGTGATTTGCTCACGCCAGCGATAGAAGAACTGAATGTAAAATTGGATACCCTGGACAGCTGATTTTCAGATCAGACCCCACCTCGGCAATGAGGAAGATTTTTCCCGGTACTGGCACAGAAGGCGGGATGTCGTTGAGCCGGCCGTGCTGGCCAATGTTGTGCGGCATCAGGCTGAGCGTGTTTCCCTCGGGCGTCGCGACCTCCGAGTCGTTGGGGCATTTTCCCTGGAACAATTTAGTGTCTGGTCAAGATGCCAAATGCCGCAATAAAAACGCATCCGTAATTTTCAATCTAAATACGGCATACCTCACACAGTGCAGTCATTACTTCGTTTTTACGATTTTCAGCCGCTGAAATATTCTTGTATCGCTTCAAATAAATTGATCTGCACGGTAAACCGTGTTCAAATTCTGAAATATGTATTTTAATGTATTTAATTCTTCAAATTAATATCGAATTCAGGGGAATTTCAGTGTCAATATGCATTTTTTATTATTATTGATAAGGAGACGGGCTGCATAGCTCCCGTAAGCACTCACTCATCGTCGTACTTCCATGTTTACCTTATTCCCTGACAGTAGCCTAGTCCCTTTAGTATAGTTCACCAGGTTGTCATTGGGTATTTGACTTGGTGTCTTTCCAGGTATTTATTTATTGTAGAGTGAATAAACAAAGAAAAAAGTGTCAAGTTAATGTCAAATGGATGGAGCAAGAAGTCATAAACACTCCAGGAAGACTTGATATGATCAAATTAAGCAAATTCTCCTAATAGCACTATGCTTGTATACTTTGATACTATTTTTCTTTAAAAAAACACTCACTGTTCATATGTTTCTGAAATTCGGACATCGCTTCATATGGCGTTGAACTATCTTGTATTTCGACAAAGCAGATTCCTATTTTATAGCGTATTCCCACCGTAGTGCAAGAACTGCAAATAGACCATGGTGACCAGCTGGTGTACAGATTTAGATGGTCCTCGGGCAGAGTCACATTGGACAAAGATTGCTTTCCATTTGGGTTGGTTTTCGGTCGCACCTGAAATAATAACACGTTAGTCTTTCACTTCTTTTTGCAACGGCATTAAAATTATGTACAGTCGAACCACTGTATCCATGACGGTGAGTTAGACTTAAATTTATACATCTTCAGCTATCGAGAGTTTTTGCAGCTTTAGAAAACATATTTCTGCTTTCATCATCACTATGTACATCTCAGGGTGGAATTTAGCTTCCTCCATAAACGCTCTCCACTGGCTGCGGTCCCTCGCTATTCGCCTCCAATCCTCAGTCCTTCCCGTCTTACTCCAATCCTCTTCCACGCAGTCTATCCACCTCTTCCTCGGTCTGCCTCTGAGTCCTTCCGCTTCCACTAGGTCACCCAATTGGTCCTGTCACCTGGCATTCTTTCAGCACGTCCAACCCACCGCAGTCTTTGGGACTTGCAGAATCTAGAATTTCTGCTTTATAGTTAAGATTAAGTGTAATTACAATCACAATGTACACCAACACAACACAAGAAACCACAGCAAACTACATATATCCAAAATATTGACTAAAATCTTTAAAATACATGGCCTAAATGTGCAGGCCAATGTGAAAGGTCTCAAAGTAGGATGGTTAAAAACTAGCATTTGCATTTTCTATCATCATTTCCTCAACCATTAATGCTGTGATGTGTCTCTGTAGAAGGTACATAATGAAATTATAAATAAATGTACAGCGTACTGATCCCACAATGAGTTTATTAACTCTTTGAAGTACAATGCAATAAGAATGTTTATTTATTTTTTTAATATTAATTAATGATAACTGTGCTGTTAAAAGACCCCAAACATATCACCATACTCTCAATTCTCTCTAGGCAACTCTAGGCCAATAACAATAGGGTATTTCTAAAAATGTGTGGAATATTTCATGTTTATCGTACTTTTAAGGATGCATAATTTTAATATGTTTATTAATAATGATTGATCTAACTCCGCAAACGGTTCGTATTTGGCTGATGATATCATAAAGTTTACTACTAGTCACTAAAAAAAAACCGTCACTAACACTGTACTGTCAACAATACATGTTTCATGCTTTTTGATCAATGCGTCATCCTTGGAAACAAATTGTACCATTATACTTGGAAGTAATAATTACCGATTCGTAAGGTTCTTCATCATCGTCCACAACCTCCAGCAGGATCGGGATACCGTCGGTAGAGTCGTGGGCACACAGGTAGAGCCCTGCCATCTCGGGTGCGACGTTGTAAATTTGCAAGTAACCATTTGAGTACAGAATCATCGAACTTGTGTAATGTAAAAGTTCAGGTTTGCCATGGGTTACATTCTGAAATATAAAATTGGGGTAGGTACCTTCTAAAAATATTTTCCTTCATATATTTAAATTACGCAATTCTAGTTTTAAATATATTGTACTCAACGAAAGAGTTTGACAGATGGATTACATCTTTTTGATAAACTTTTTTTATGCTTAACTCTGCACAGATAATCATAAAGCCGGTACGAACCGAACATTATTTTAGTTTTGCGTACCTTTGTGTATTTCCATTTAATGCGACTGTGCCAATGCGGGGCTATGCACGTCTGACACGGCAGCAGAACTGTTTCTCCTTCATAAACCATGCGGGCATCAGCTCTGGTGAATCTGGAAGTGTTTAGCCTTGAGGCTTGTGAAGTCAAGCACTCGTAGTGAGCCTTCCATCTCAAATCTATCTTGTTTAACTTCTCCTGGTCGAGACCTGTGAATAAATAATAATATTAAAATGTTTAGATAATAGGGTATTTTCAGTTTTTTTTATTCTTGACAAAAGTTACGAAAATGATTTTATTTTTAAGTTGACAAATTAAATTTGTACAATTTAAATTATGCATGTTTTAATTTGTCACTTAAACGATATTTTTTTGCCGGCCTACCTTTTAAGGCCATGCCGAGTACTGTTAACAGTCGTTACAGAAAAAATAAACTTTAAATATTACCGACATTTTTAACAGTATTCCACATTTGTGAAAATACCATTTTATTCCTATTATTATGGATACTTACAAGTTTCATGTCTACCAGTTTTGGGCAATACCTTAAAATACCAAAGCTGTCAATGCCAATAAGCAAGGAGTTATCTTAGTTTATCATAATTAAAGTTAAACAATACTGTGTAAGTTCACCATAATTTCTAGAATAATTCCGTGGTTTATAATGAATTATTCTGAACAATTGGTATTCATAGTTCGAGAAAACTTAATACTAACAGATTTAGATTCAGAGAGTAATTAACGCATGCGCAACATATTTCAAAATAAAAATAAAGTCAATAATGCAATGCAACCTAACCTAAAATGGTAAAATTTATACCTGGAAATAGAATATCCTCCTCGTAACTGACATTGTGTCCCCATGAATATTTGGTGACTACATCATCATGCTCCTTCTCAGTTTTTTCATATATACCGTCAGAATTTGTTACATTCCAAAATAATGAAAATAAAGAAAAATGAATTATTGCAGAAATAGCTGACATTTTAAACAACAGAAAAATTATGACAACCATGCCTGAATATCATTCACTTCTTTGAAAAAATGTTATTTGGTGTCTCTGTTCCAAATTTAAAATATAATTTACCATTTTTAAATTCATTAAATGGCTATTGTGTTCATCAACAACATTGAAAGCATAATGTATATTTATATATTTTTTTAAAAGAAAGTCAAACATTCCCAGGTCACGAATGACCTGACAATATTTGAAAAACTCCTACCGTCATAAGCGGAAAATATTGCTTGTACAATGATGGAGGACTTAGCTAGCAGAAAAACTAGATATACATATTTGTCAACTCGACTTCTAACCCGTATATAGCTGTGTATGCGCTCAGTAGCTGCATCACATGTTTTTGTACGGTTAATTTTTTTAGATATATTTTAGATATGCGGAATTTGTTGCATTGTTTTTTACAAAACTTAACCTTTTTGAATTGTGTCAATACCGATAAAACAAGTGCGAAATGTTTGTTTCAGTGAAATAAACACAAAATCAAAATACTTTTAACTTATTGTTGCAAAAAACTTGTTAAGCTGTAATGTGTTCTGTTAAAAGTTCGAAAGACCATTTTTTTCTCTCTCTGTTGTGTTCATCGTCTATGGTTCCCCCAGTGTATCTTGTAATTTACCTTTTTTTTCTTTCTTCCAATTTCAGGAGACATCCCTGGGTCCCCAGGCCACCCCAGAAATGGAGGCTCTCGCCCGGGACATGGAGCAGCTCGCCCGGGAGCGCCTAGCCCTGGAGGCGGAGGTCTCTGCCAAGGAGCAGGGCATCAGGGCCAAGACCAACGAAGCCAACAGCCTTCAGGTAACTATCCAGTCTGTTTCCTCAGCTAAATTAAACTAAGTCCAACGAACCCAACAGCCTTCAGGTTTACTACAAGAGAAATATCATAGGATGTAACTTGACTTACCAAGAAAAAATATTAGAAACACTTGAAATATAGAAAAATGTCTGCTAAAATGCATTATTAGTAGGTACTTAATTAGGTAGATAAGGATTTGAAAAGATTCTTTTAAAAAATTGATCATTTCAATTAATACATACGTTTTATCAGATTATCTTTAATCACATGTTAGGTGATTAAATTGTTGCAAATCAGAATATAAAAATTTGTGCCCATTAGTAATTCAAAAATGTAATTTTCTTGTACATATTTACAAACCTGTGAAATTGAAAAAAATACTTCTCACAACCTCTGAATTCGTAGTCAAGGATCTTAATCGCACAACCACAAAGGTGACCTGTAATATCTCAATAATTCTATCAGGTGTATTAACTACACATGTGACCCAAAACTCTGTTTATGTTCACATATGTTATTTGCGGACTAACCTCATTGCCCTACCTTCGTATGTTACCATCCTTCTTATCTCGTGGCAACCCTTGCCTAATACTGGCCTGTTTAATTTACTGCGCTGTTATCTCTCTAGTAGGCGTTTATCAAAATACGCCTGTACCTATCTTCATTCATAAGTAGTATGCTTGTATTTTTTACGAGCAAATAATTTAGTTCAAACCAATTTAACTTTGCTTTCTTCAATTTAGTCATGACAATGCTCATTAGTTGCACATCTAATTGGCTACACCTTCTACAGGTGAGATATAATTGCATTGATTGTAGTATTGTATTCCCTTTGTGAGGCATTCGAAATCATGTTATTGTTTATTGGCCATGAAACACGATTATCCCTTGAGATTGCTAGGAACTTCACTTTTGTTATTTGCAAGCACTTATAAGCAAGCGCATTGTTTATCCATCGCCTGTTTAGTATCTCCAATCCCTTCTTTATCTGCAGTGTAAATACCACTTCCGTAGATTTTACATAGACGGAGCTACGCGCATACGTTTGAATACTTCTTACAAGTTTTTCTGGCATCTATTGACAAATTTCCTTAAGTTGTGAGTTGGAAAATCATTTTGGAGACAATTTAAATTGAAACATTTTGAATTTAGGTACCCAAACACATATATTTATGTTTTTCACAATAAATTTAATGTAAAGTAAAACGGTGTATAAAAAAATAAAAATAATAGGAGCACTGATTTTGGATTTTTTTATATTTTACACTATTATACAGATGCAAAATATTATCAAAAATATAACTATGTACCAGTGTTCGATCCAGAAACTGCGATTCAGTTTTGGAAAGACGTGAATGAATTTAAGTGGACTGTAAAACGATGAAATACTTGGTGAATGATTGATTTTATTTGGAGAATAATGGGAAAGGTAGGTTTAAGCCAATTTGCTCACCTGTTTAGACGTCTGCGAGAGGGGCGAACTATCTGCCCGTACGATGAACAGTTGAGTGGGGCGAATCCTCCAGAGACGGAGGCGAAGCGAAGGCGCCATCCCTGGGTGAGCCGAGCGATTGTAGACGAGTGACTGCTGTTGACTGCGCGGGAATCGAATAACGCGCCGCTCTTGACGTCCTTGTCTTGTGTTTTACCGGATGGTGGGGGGTTATCGGTTGTTCAACACACTTTTACGTAGTCATACAAATAGAACAAACTGGCAAAAGATGAAGGTAGGAACTGGACAAAAGGTATCAGGTTATGACCTATCAAATTGTTGATTTTAGGATCCAACAACCAGTTTGTGTGACTGTATCGACATGCTCTCCCCCGCACTGTGCGTGCCCATATTAACCTAACCTACTTTAGTATTCTTCAAAACTTATCTACAAATTTAATAATTATAGCAGAAACATAAAAAAAAATATCGACGCTGGAAAGACAAAAGGGCGTAAGCGTCACTTTGGTCAAAAATGAGTTAAATATGCAGTTTTTTTTTCTGCATCAAATGCTCTGACTATCATTTGTTTGTGAAGACGTTTGTGGCCCTCCAGCCATCCAAAATATATTTACCGTTTGGGAGAAGACTTTGACTCAAGCGACACAAGTTTGGGACTTTTTTTAGCTTTTTGTCGCTTCAAAATATAATTAATAATAATATCAAACGCTTCAAAATATAATTAATAATAATATCAAACGCTTCAAAATATAATTAATAATAATATCAAACGCTTCAAAATATAATTAATAATAATATTTTTTTATTAAATCCAACCAGGTACTGAAGAGTTATGATTTTTATTGTAACACAAAAAAAACTTTAAAGTGCTCTTTTGTAAACTTCCCAAAATGGTGCTTCAGTCCTTTTGCTTTTCCGGCGACGATATATTTATTATTTTGAAATATCTAATTGTTGTTTTCAATGGAAACTTCAAAGGATCATAACTCGAGATGAAAACATCATTTTTAACCTTAGAGTACATAGGGTGGTAGCTATCCAAGGCAGTGTAGTCAGTTTTTGATGATTTTTACCGGACTCGGCAGACCTGGGCATGGCTAAGACTAAGGCTAGGGTATTTATACATCTATTCATAGCACATATCGACATAATATTTTTGTTTATTCGTATAACCACTTTTTCACAGTATTGTTAGCAACAAAAATATAGCATATAACCTAAAAAACCGTTTAGTTGTGTCAAGTTTAGTGGCATAATAAAAAAAATGTGTGCGGAGTCCCGCGGTGATTCAGGAGACCGAGATCATCGTTACAGTACATAGAAGCGGTGTATTATATTTGTTGTCTCTTTTTCTTTTATGGTGTACAACGTGAAAACCCGGAGAAAGTGATTTATCGCAAGTTTGTAAAGGTTGGGTAAAAATAATTAGCTCTCCCTCCATATATTGTTACTTCAAGTTTTTAACTGAATAGTTGTGTTCCCAGCAAAATTTTCTGTAATAATTTCACTTTCAGAGTTTTTAGTGAGACAGACGTAATATTTATATATATAAACTTTTGGAATTTGAATTAGCTATTATCATATACATGCCTATTGATTCCAAATAGTATATTAATTACACAATACTATTCAAAAATGTACGCATTACAAAACTAGTTTACCAACTCATTAAATAACAATAATAATTATTTACGTTTGTGCTTAAATCTTCTGGTTTGCCATGAAATTTGTCTGTTTCAAATGTCTTTGTACATAAGTGTTTAATTTAATTTTAACCTTTGCAGAGTGAACTGGACACGCTGGCGGCCACATTGAAGCAACTGGAGAATCAAAGAGGAGAGGCCCAAAAAAGACTAAATGATCTGCAAGCGCAGGTGAGTTATTACTTCTTCTTTTTTTTTTCTTTAAAAAAAAAAGACAAACATTCCTAGGTTACGAATAACCTGACAATATTTGAAAAACTCCTAGATGTTGCTTGTTGCAATGATGGAGGACTTAGATAGCAGAGGAATTGAACCCACGACGCCCGGGTGGGAATCCGACGCGTTTGTCCACTTAGTTACTAACCAGTTAACTTGTTGACGTTTTTCATATATAATCTTTCAAGAACTAGAGATTTCCGGAAACCATTAGTTCAAATTACAAAAAACCCTGGAAACCTGTTATTTGAATGTATTCTAATTAATATATTATGTTGATTTCTATAATAATAGCTACATTGTTTTATGAATGATTTTTGTAACTCAGCATGTATTGGAAGGTTTTTTTTTTAAAACCCATTATGGAAATTCAATGACATCACAGTGCCCATACATAATATAACTTTCATTGATTATTTATACCCTACAATGTTCACGGTCACTGTAAGAAAAATATAGTAGCACAAACTGCCGGTGGATTGCGCGCACTTAAAAGGTCACAACCTCTTATAATTGAGACCACCTTTTATTGAGTTGGTCACATTTTGTTTGTATTGCGTATTTATTTTTCTCGGACAGTGTGAATCGTTGATCGTTTTTAGAATTTCTTTGGCCACTGAAGTTGTGCGTTTTAATAAATTAATGGATAACATTCTTTTGAAACGATATTATTTTGTAAATAATCGTTTAAGGTTTACTTTGCTAAAATCTACGCCAAAGTGGTTGGGGAAAGAAAGGAAGAAGGCCTTCAAAGCAGTCATGCTCTGTACATACAAGTTGCATGTGTGCCTTATTTTGGGTGCCCATGTAAATGTTTATTATGCATCATTTCACTATCATTAAAAATTATTAATTTCAGATAAAAGCATTTAAATATTTTTTCCAATTAACGTAAAGTTATTTTTTATATTTTTTTAAAGACTACCAACACTATGTACATTTTATCATTTAGTAGTACAAAATAATGGAGTAGTTTTAAAAGTAGTTTTCTAATATGTATGTATGCCAGATATATTGTTAGTTAACGTGGTTAATTGTGATTTACAGCATTTTGCTTCACAAATGCACTTTTTCCTAACTTTTAGAGTAGGTAAAATTACGAACAAAATTGCACTAGGTGTCCTTTTGCGTTTTTGGGACAATGATAATATACCTAGTTGATCTATCGTAATGTCTACCTTAGAACACAGATTTGTTGTTTGTAATTTCAAATTTTTACCCAACAAAACGCATTTTTTGGCATTGTTTATTTTGTGTTTCCAAAGTAGCTAGAGCAAGATTTTTTTTTGTAATTTTCGTTTAGTCACAAATAATTTCCAGAGTTCTTTTATGACCCATCCCATGTATCTATTATTTATTATCCATGTACTATACTCTTTTTTTTCCTATTTTCTATAATAATGTATAACTAATTGTTACTACATTACGCTGCAATAACATACTTACACTTTACTTACTAACTTCTTTGGAATTTACTATGCTACGTATTATATACGTATTACACTCTTCTGTGAATCTACTATGATAATATTATTATTATATATTAAATAACTAATTGTAAAAACCTACTCTATATTTATATACTTGCGTTTTACAAACTAACTTTTTTTCAAACTCTTGCTTTTATGTTATATTCTTCTCATTTATCTAACTCCTTTATAAAACTAAAATTTATTGTATGTAAAAGCCTTTAAGGCGTTAATAAAATGAAATAAATAAATAATAAAAACAAAAATAACTCAAGAGTACTAGATATTTGCCATACCTTTTGATTTAAAAAAATAAATCATTCAAATTTGTTTAGGCATTTTAGCCCCACAAATACAAAACAAAATTTTAGTATGAAACAATCCCCGAAACTTCTTGGGGATTACCATATGAAGGGATTTTACTTTTTCTTATTTTGATATCCTCTGCTATTGAATGAAATAATTGACTGTACTGCCAACACATTATGTAAGAGAGTTAATAATGTAGTAAGTCTGCCGATAAGCCCGAGTGGCACTGACATTTGTTTATTTGATACTAAAAAATAATCAAACTACACGTAATAAATAATATATTCTAATATGCATTTCAGGTAGAGAAGCTCCGAGCCCAGGCGCAGGCCCAAGAAGGGGTGTTCAGCACGGCGGACTCGGAGAACGCAGCCCGGCGTGAGGCGGCCCAGGGTCTGCGGAGACAAGAAGAACAGCTAACTCAAGAGCTGACGCAGCACAACCAGCGTCTGGAGACCATCAACTCGGAGCTGCAGAAATCCGTTCTTGCCATCAGCCAGGTATATAGCTAACAATATGTTGTAATAATTATTACTCTTTTGAAAATGAAGCAAAGTACACGATACACTATCGCACAGTCTGCTCTAAAAGACTTTGGCCTCGATCGGGCATGCGCTCTTTGTGACAGTGAGCTCAGTCGCATGCATGCATGTTCTCAGTATTATCGTACTGATTTTCGTTGCAGACACGTCGATGTTTTGGTCTGTTAAGATATATTTCTAAACTAATAAAAGGCCACATAAAGAACAGTGAGATTCTGGCACAAATTAATATTTTGGTTTTAAATTAGAATTAACTTTAAAGCATTAATGCTTTTTTTATATTCGGTTGTGACTATTGTTTTCTTTTTATTTTCTGGATTTTTCTGTTTCATATTTGTGCTGTTGATTATTGATATTATTTAAATATCTAATATTTTTGTACTTGAAGCAAGTTGTACACATCTGTACTCGCACAATCTACTGTCTGAAGACGGTGAATGGCAAATTGAACATATTTTTTTAAACCTAAGATGCATAGTTTTTAGCATTTCATATGCACTGTATAGCAGCGGTACTTTTATAATAAATTAGATACAATGTTATTTAATATTTATATACACAAATAAATATGTCATCACGCCTGCAGTTTATGAGTTTGATATTTAGGCAGTTGAGATTTCTGGAAAACATCAACAATTTTATAACTTACTACACTATTTCCGTCCCCCAAAAAAATATGAATTCTTCAGGAAAATTACTTTTTTCATGTTAAATACCCGCAGGTGTCAAACTCCAGTGTCGCCACTACGATGTCTTTTTGTTATACATTTAAATCTAGATGGCGCCACTGTACCACCTCGGATACAAAGAGTCTCTAATCCGCCAGCAACATTTTCGATTCTCTTTCAGGTGAACGTGAAGCTCAGCCACCTGGAGGAGCAGGAACGCCGGGGCGAGGAGGCGGTGCAGGCTCTGGAGGCTGCGTTGGCCGGGGGGCCCGCACCCGCCCCTCTGCACCTGTAACTGCAGCCCCCGCCCTCGCTGCACGACCTGCAGCGCCTGGTGCAGGGAGAGGAGGTAAACCACCATCTTGCATTAAAGCATCTATCTGTCATCCTACTTAGCTTGGAGTGGGGTAACTTTGATTCTCGGCTTGTTTCAGCTTTTGTTCAAATTGTGATCATGCTGTTATGCTTGTCCATTGATCACAATTTGATCAAAAGCCAGTGGGATATAGCATCCCCAATAGAGGTATGTTGTGAGACCGACGGTAATGGGGAGGGTAAGGAGATGGAGTAGAGGAAGGTCGGTAGTACTTGGCTATTCAGATCTGATTACCAAACACGGCTAAAGCCATTTCAATCATAGTTTCGATTCTGAATTGTGGACTTTCACCAGGGCGATACTTAAAGACAAGTATCTACCACAAATATACTAAATATTGCTTTATACTAAATAAATGTGAAATAATGCATATATCAATTAGATAAAATTTATTTGCGCACGCCGGGATTTGAACCTGCAACCTCTGTTGTCGTAGTCGAGCGTCTTAACTACTTGATCACAGAAGCCTTTAACTGGTTAAGATTATTAAATAATATTACAAACAATATCAGTTTAGTTTATAAAATTTGACAAAGTGACAAATGAATCAATAAATCAATGAATCAACAAATCAATGAATCAATTAATCCAAGAAAAAATTAATTAACCAACCAACCAAATAAATTAACCAGTCAATCATTAAAAAAATCACTTAGAAAACAAATCAATCAATCAAACAAACAATAAAAAAATATACAAAAAAAACATTAATCAATTGACCAATCAATGAATCAGTGAGCCAGGTACTTCCAAACCTTCCTCTACTCCCCACTACCGTCAGTCTCACAACATACCCCAATTGATCATAATAATAATAATAATAATCTTTATTTAATTATAGTTTACAGTAATAACGATAAAAAAGGATAAACATAATATAAGGTTGTGTAAAGGTGTATGTACAATGATGAATATATGTGAACTAGAGATCGATACATTGGAAACATAATATATATAATAAACACAGTGATCAAAAAGAAATATAGACTAGTCTGCGTATTCGCCTTAGAGTAGATCATTATCATTATTCGTATTTGCTTAAATACATATTTATATTTTATTTATATTTTTTTACATTTATATTTATTTATTTATTTATTTATAATAGGTTTTAACCGATGTTCTCACTTACGTGACAAACACTCAGTTAGTGTACAATTTCAAAAACAAATAACATATATAAGACATATAAATAATGAATTAAAACTAAGAATTACGACTGTTGACTTGCATCTAAGACTTAAGAACTAGGAATCTATAACTAACATTACATTTATAAAATACCCTTATGTGTTTATTATTGCTCATGCTATCAATAATAAAGTTTAAATACATATAAACTTAGTTTTCGTATATTTGTATACAGTTATTACTTGTTTTCTCGTAATCTGCCTCACTAGGCAAGCCAACTGTGTTGAGGCAGTAATTTTTGCCGATTGTTTTGGTTACTTCAAATTAAATATCATGTAATCAAAGAATCAATTAATGAATCGATTAATCGGATTTAAACCCGCAACCTCCGGTGTTATAGTTGAGCGTCTTAACCACTCGACCACAGGAGCCTTCAACTGGTTAATAGTATTGAATAATATTATAAACAATATCGGTTTAGTTTATGAAATTTGACAAAAGAACAACAGTTGCATTTCAAAAATTGGATATTTACAAGATAAATAATGTTCCAAGTATGTACTGAATGTAAATTTCAATCCTCTTCGCCATCTGGGTAGGCTCTCTACGACAAGTGCCTACTTTTAATGATATAATACGTTTATGCCTGTAATAATTGTGCGATAATATTTCAGGACGGGAAATCACCGGTGGCAGACGGCTTTGGCAATATGAATGGAACGGGAAAGAGTGGCTTCAAAGACGATCCCTTCAAAGACGATCCCTTCAGCAGCAAAACTGCCTCAAATGATCCATTCGCCGCTGCCTTCCCAACCAACAAAGCTAATGTAATATTTTAATCGACGGCTTCTAAGAATTGTAACATGATTTCGACACGGTTAAATTTGCAGTCGGTGGCGTTGCTAGTGTAGATAAAAATGAAATCGTTATTTTGATCCTCGTTTGGCCACCTGCAAATTTAAACTTGTCTGTGATGTTTAGTCATAAAAAAAAAAACATGTATGTGAGCTCTGGCGTCGTGAAATTTGCAGTTTTGATTTCAACATCAATGCAACCAGTTTTCTGTTTGCGATATAATTTCCATCACAACCAATTGAGCTTTAAAATATCAACTTTATATTATTTTATTTTTTATGTTTTCGAAGAAAGCAATCACATTGTGGTTTGGCATATTCAATTAAAATGAAATAATAACTTTATATAGGACCACAGATCTGAAAGTTAAAATTAAAATCTTTTGTCTTAACAAAATCATTATTTTATTTTCATTTAAAATATCTATTTAACCTTTATGTGACTGGAAGGGTACCCGGGGGTACCCTTTTCGGTTTTCACCATAGATTTTTTTTTAATGTTCCAGTAAGTCTAACCACCTGAAACTTCCTGACTTCTCCACAATAGTGAAAATGAACAATTGATCATAACCGTTAGATATGTGGAGGGTGGTATGTTAGCGGAAAATGCTTAGTATAATTTACACCTTGTGATGACTGAAAGGGTCTCTCATGTGTTTTTTATGGAATTTGAAGCTTGTCCATATTTATTAATCATTTTATCTTATTTTAAATGATAAATATGATGTACTGTTGTGTTCAAAGTACATCACCTGTATACTCAATAATATTTTTAGTCACCTACTGAATTAAAAATCCCAAGAAAAGATGGTACTGGGTGATATTCCTATCCACTTCCCCAAGTATTGAACTGAGTCGAAATGTATTATTTCATAAAAGTGGTCCAGCAAATGATATACTGTAAGAGAAACCTTTGTATCAAATATAAAAGGGTTTAGTTTTCTTCAGTCGCATAAGGGTTAACTGTGATATACAAGAAATGCTCCATATTGTTTGTTAAATATTTTTAATTTTTCTATCGATTTCCATGTTTTAATTTCTAATTTATTTTTGCTAAGTACCTTATAATGAACGTCTTAATATTAGAAAAATGTAAATTTTTGCGTCGCTTCTTAGATCTCCTATGGAATCTTAGATTTGGTAATACTTTTACGAGAATTTGGTTGCTAATGTGGAGGGCTGTTAAATATAAAATTGCCTTTTGCAAACCAAATTAATTCTTATTTAAATGAAGACCATTACTATACGGTGAAGATTGGTTAGGTTAGGTTAGCTAGTTAGTTAGGTCCAAAGCTTCGGGTTCCCACCCAGGGGTTGCGGGTTCAATCCTCTGCTAGCTAAGTCCTATATCATTGCACAAACAACATTTTACCACTACAATGATAGTAGCGGGAGGAATTAAAATTTGATCAGGTTATTCGTAATCTGAGATTGTTTCTTTCTTTACAAAATAGTTTAAATTTAAAAAGCTTTTTTTGCCGTATTATTTTGTAAAGGCATGTACAATACGAAGAATTATTTGTGTTTTTCTAGGATGGATTTGCATCAGACCCCTTCGCCAGTAATAATTTTGGAAGTTCTACTCCCGACCCGTTTGGGGGAGATGCGTTTAGTGGCCAAGACAATAAGAAAGCTGACGATGTAAGTACACCAAACTTATTGCTCACTTCTACTTTCGACGACCTTGGTGGCTGGGCGGCTAAGATCCTCCGCCACGAATACGGTGACAATTTCGAGGCCCAGCGTGTACAAATAATTTTTTTTATTACAATGTGTTATTTCACATTTTATGACCATGTTATTTAAACCAGTTGAACTCGTTTTAATTGGCCTATTATAGGTTTTAGAGTGGTGGATACTTTCAGTATCGCCATGGTGAAAGACCGTCATTCAGAATCAAAATGTTGCTTGATATGGCTTTAGCTTTTTGACGACCACCGTGGTCGAGTGGTAAGACGCTCGACTACGAATCCAAAGGTCGCGGGTTCAAACCCGGCGTGCACCAATAACTTTTATTTATTTAATATGTGTCCTAACACATTTAATTCATGTAAAATAATAAAAAGTATATTTCCGGCACGTTCCAGAGTGGTAGATACTCTAATTATCGCCCTGGTGAAAGACCACCATTCAGAATCGAAACGTTGCTTGAAATGGGATTAGCCGTGTTTGGTGACCAGATCTGAATAGCCAGTTACTTATCAACCTTCTCCTTCCCCTCCCCACTGCCTTCAGCCTCACAACATACCCCAATTGGGGATGCCATAGTCTCACTGGCTCTACACAGCTAGGAGCAGTTGGGACTCTTGTGCGGTATTCACTATAAAAAAATTGTTCTGTTTAGTGATGAAATCTGAATATTCAGGTACTTCCCAACCTTCCTCTTCCCAATTCCTTCAGCTTCACAACATACCCCAATTGACTAACTTTTTTCCTATCAGGGCGTCGACCCCTTCGGCTGCGACCCCTTCGCCATCCTGCACGCCCCCACGCGAGACGGCCCCTCGCCCACGCCTTCCCTGCCCCCCAAGAAGCACAAGCAGCCCCCCCGCGCCCTGCGCCGCCCCCGCCCCGCGCCCCCCCATCCCACGGCCAGGGCTTCAGCGCCGACTTTGGCGCTTTCAACAATAAGGTAAGGCTACCTCTGCTCTGATTCTAAAATACTCATTTATACTGTTACGATTACCTTGACCTATATGATGTATCAGAATCAAGTGGTTCAGAGTACTACAGAGTCACTTTTCAGAAGACTTGAGACTTCATTTTCAAGTGCAGTTGAACGGCTTCCTCTGTACTACTCTGTATCTTTTCACGATGGGTGGGACAAAAGAAATGAAAAATGCAAATGCTCCATGAATCTAAATGTTGAGGGATTTCTTCGCTATTTGCCGCCAACCGTACCATATCGTCGCCAGAAACGCAAAGGGGCTGAAGCGCCATTTTGGCAAGTTTACACCAGAGCACTTAAGTTTTACAATAAAATTCATAAGTCTTCAGTACGTGTTTGGATTTTGAAAAAAAAATTAACTCGGGTAACTCAATGCTCTCGCTGAGTTATCTGAAGCGGCAAAAAGCTAAAAAAGTCCCAAACTTGTGTCGCTTAAGTCGAGCCTTCTCTCAAATGGTAAATATATTTTAGATGTCTAAAGGGCCACAAAAGTCTTCAGAATCAAACGAGAGTCAGAGCATTCGATGCAGAAAAAAAAAAACTGATCAAAACTGCATATTTAACTCATTTTTGACCAAAGTGTCGCTTCGGCCCTTTTGCCTTTCCAGACGATAAGATAATCTGTGCCTTCAGCGCTATGTCAATATTGCGGTGTAAAGGTTAACGTCAAGCTCTTTCATTACTTCTGTTTTTCCCGAATCGTGAACTGTTTTAGAATAGGTAAATCAACAATCAGTTGCCAGTAAATAAATTGATGCAGTATTAGTAAAATTAGTTATGATAAAAAAAATATTATATAATATTAGTGTTCTCCTAGATTTAATATATTGAATCTTTAAGGTTGGGATATTTCAAACGCCAACGAATTGACGATCAGCGCCGTTTTGAATTTTTTACTTTTGGACGGTCGTCGTTAAACGCCAATGCTCGGCCCATTACAACTTTTTATTGATTTGCGATCAGCCGTCATGTTGTATGCTCGAAGGTCATCAAATTTGATGGAGTTTGAAACACGTCGACCTAAGCCATTTGCATGAGGCTTAAAATATGGCCTCCCGTAGGGTCAAAGAAATTTTATTTTATGCAGATAATACATTGTTTGTGTGTTATGTTTAACATTTGAACGATATGTTTCTCTGACTCCCGAGGGGCTGAATAATAATAAATATTTAATCATTGTCCACGTCTTTATTTTGCACGGAGTATTACAATGTTTTGATAGTTTGTGTACATATTTTTTTGTAACAACTTTTTTTGTTTCTGTGCAGTATTGATGTTGGCAAAGATAAATTTTCTATAATTTTAGTACCTAAGTAATTAATCTACATATTAAATAGAGTAAAACAATTTTGTTTTTACTGTCTCTCTTTCTCGCTACTTATCAGTTTGTAAGAGAATCTTTAGAAGAAACTGTTGTATGTATGAATATTATTTATTTTTCCCCTGTGTTTATTTTTCTATTAAATTTATTTTTTAAAGCCAAATGCATTTTCAGAAGCAGGTCTGTGCCAATAATTTTCCACAACCTCTAATAATATGTATGTCTCTTTTAAAAGGTTCATATAATCTGCTTCAAACGAGATCCTTTTTCATTATTTATATCCAATAAATGAATTATAATTATGTACTTAAAAAATTTTAACTTTATTAATCTTGGATCAGAAGTTTTTATTCAACCATTTATTTTGTTTAGAATTACCGAATTTCTATTGAATATGGCATCTTATGCAGATGTATCCAAAAAAATGAATTAATTTTAAACAATTTGAATGGCTCCCTTGTAAAATTATCTCAAATGCAGTTAGAATAGTTCTGCATTCAGTTGGCCTGAGATCTCTGAACCTTGGTGGAACATTAAATAATTTGTAATCAAGATATGTGTAAAAAGCATTCGACTAATTAATTAAATTATATGGTCGATGCGAATTCATCTTCGTTACGTCATCAAGAGGCAGAAGAAAAACTGCCTTTCATATTAAACTTCCATAAAAATTTTACTAATTGATTCCTTGTCACATTTTTATATGTGTTTTGAACAGCTAATGAACGTAATATTTTTATTATCGCTGTGGTGATTACTTCCGTTTCCTCCGGATTACTCTTTATTGAAATTTCACTCATTCATCCTTTGAAATGCTGTTAATGCACCAGGACCACATATTCCTTTTGGATAAATCAGAATATAACAACAACGTGAAACTAAAGCCGACATTAAATAGTGTATCTTATGCGATTAACGCAATGATGAATTCGCAGCGATTATATAATTTTTGATTACTTACCCACAATGTTCCACGAAGGCCGACGTTACTAACATTTCTATTTAGCGGTTACTTGTTTACTTGTAATCTCTGATTTGTGTTCATGCTAGCGGTGCAAGTAACTCTAGGTATGCATGAAATTACTTCTATATAATTTTTTTCATAAGCGTTACTTCGATGACCACAAAATGATTACAACAGACACTGCACAGACTTAAATACTGAGTACACCATCTGTCCTATGCCAGTCTTAGTTTTGCTAAATTAAATATAACAATGTTTTAATCTTTTTTGTCTGCCTTAATTTTCTTACCATTCTGCACAAAATATTATTACAAAAGGAAAAACAGAGTGGTAGATCTTTCAGTATCGCCCAGACCACTATTCAGAATCGAAACGTTACTTGAAATGGCTTTCGCCGTATTTAGTGATCAGATCTGAATAACCAGGTACATCCCAACCTTCCTCTTCCCCATTTCCTTCCCTGCCCACAACATACCCCAATTGGGGATGCCATAGTCTATGCCTAGATGCCTAGTCATAGTGCGGTATTTACATAAATTTTAAAACAAACTTGATACATTTATAAAATGAGATCTTTAACCCAACGCTCTATGTGCATACATAAATATACGCACTCATTATCACAGAGTGCACTGCGTCCACATTATCCTAAATACATCAGCAACGAAATAAAAAGGTTTGCGCACATAGAGAGATTAGCGATTTCATTTTATTTAATACATAATGATTTTCTAATTCTGTGTTTTTTTTTTAATTTTGTATTCAAAGCTCAGATTATTCCTAAATATATAATTTCTCGACTTTGAGGATTATTTTCTTTACCCACAAAATGCATTTTGCTGCAGAATGTAAGAAAGTAAATAGTAATTTTCACAGCCGCATAAGGATTTCTCCCTTTCACCGCAATTTCACACTTTTTGTCGGTTCAAAATTTATTCTGCCAGCTTTCTTCTGTAGTCAACTGTCAAAGGTATTTCACTTGTAGCTGTTAAGATTGCACGTTATTTATTAATTTTATTTTTGCTTTAATTTATTTTTATTTGTTTTCAGGTAAACTTTTATGATTTGAACCTCTCCCCCTATGATTTTTTATATTTATTTTTGAATGCATAGGAGTTGAAAGGCTGTTGACTTCACCGCAAACCCGCAAGTACTCTCCTGCTAACCTACTTAGTTCATTATGTTTCTAGTTTGCTTCACCTCTGCTTTGTTAGAACGCATAAATAGTATGCAGTAGATATTGCATAGTGTCACTATATGAATATAATGGGTTAATGCATCATTTTATAGCGGTTTTTGTTTTCTGTTTCAAGTGCGCTTTTTTAATCTCAATGTCCTTTTATGGTTATTATTTATTGAAAATCTTAAAAAAAGTTTAATTTTGAGTTTAACCTCTGGTGTGCCGGAGTTGCCTATCGGGTACGCAAGATTCGTACCTGTCGTGTGCCATATAGCAGCAGCATCCGGCATTACCTTTTCATCAGTTCTTATACTTGAAAACCTGTTGGTATAATATTTGAATGAACTGTAATCGATTGTCAACAAAATAACCAATCAGAAGAGAAGTTTTGCATCTCTTGAAGGGCGTCATAGCAAAAAATATTTCCGATTTTCAAAGTTCCATTACTTTATGCATTTACAGAGAAACATCACACGATTTTTCTTTCATAAATACAAGTATTTAGCCTGACGAAAATCATATAAAAATATTTTCATATTTCTTTATTTAACATTTTTAGTAACATAAGGGAGAAAAAAATCATTTCTCTGAATATGAGTAGCTATTCTGGGAAAACCACTTATATTTTAAACACAGAATTTTGATATATACGTACTTGATAAGATTTACAAAAATATAATTTTATAAAACACAAGTGAGTTATTACAATGTTACAGTCAGGAAACACACGGCAGGCAGAACGCCTTTTATGGCCGGCACACGACAGAAGTTGTAGCTAGCGGGAACCCGACATTCTATCCAAGGTTAAGCGAGGAATTAAGGCATCGAAGCCACTAGAGCCTAAGCTGCCTTTCGTCTGCTACCATTACAAAAGCGACTGGAGGAAGGCTATTCTGATCCTACTCCATCAGCTTTCGTCTTTTCCGCTCGCTATCCACAATGTTCGATGAGTTTTCTTTAATAACGACGTTGCTTTTGAAAATTAACTTATTTAAATTTCTTCAGGTGCGAGTTAAAAACTGCCAGAACGTAGAGTCAATCGACAAACATTGCAATATATATATATTTTTATTTAATGAAAACGCTACATAGTAATGCATCAACCCATTGGTATGACATTGACGTTATTGTATATTCTTGTGTATTATTTTTTGTATAAATCAAATCTTTTTTTTATTTACACTGTCATATTATTAATAATTGCAACACACATGTTTTGCATTATTTACTTCTGTCAATTTAATTTTTTTTTTTATTTGTTTAAAAAATATTTTTTTTTACTTTCACAATTATGTAATGTGCTGTAGAAACTAGAAACATATGAACCGTTACTAACACTTGTTGTTGTGTGTTTATCTCTTGCAGCTTTAAGGGGGAGGGGAGAGGAAGCCGCCCGGGCTAGGGCCATCAGGAGCCGCCCCGGGCAAAGCAGCGTCGCCGCACACTAACAAACAGCGCAAAATAAAATCATTCTCCAATAAAACAATACCCTTGTGTGTTCAGCTTCCCAGCAAAAGTCCGTTGCTGGCTTTCGCCGCCAGCCCCTCTCAGGCCACCCAAGCGAAGCCCAAATCTAGGATGGACTTCACGGAGGACCCCTTCAGAGACTACCGCTACGAGGACCCCTTCAACCTCGTCGACCCCTTCGCAGATTCGCCCGACTTCACCGGCCCTGCCAAGGCCCCCGCCAACCTTCCCCAGGAACCTGACTCGTTTGCGACATTCAGCCCCCCACCCGCCGTTAAGATCGCGGACGTCAATAGGAATTCTAGCTTCGCTGCGTTTGAGACAGACGACTTCTTTGCCACATCGCGAACGTTTGAGAAGAATAACAATGACTCGCTTGGCGGCAGACAATCTGTTCCCCTGCCTACGAATGATCCCTTCAGCAAAAGCGGGAGGATGTCGGTGCCCATCGCCCAAAACAATAACAGTGGTAATTTCGCAGCGTGGGGGGGAGGCTGGGCCGATAGCGACGATAACTGGGCAACGACCGACGGTTGGGCGGACACTTCGGCCACCTCCAACACCTCCAACACTTCCAAATCCTCCAACCAGTTAAACACCTGGACAACGGGGAAAACTAAACCCGCCAAGCCTGCCAAAGAAGCTAAGAAAGAAAAGTCGCCCAAGCCGCTGGGAAGATCCTTCACTCAGACTCTCGGCAACTTGGGAAGGCATAAGAAGAACAAGAACTTGCCTCTACCGTCCACCCCGTCGGCCCCCACCGGCCCCAGCCTCTTCCCGTCCGAAGAGCAGCAGCTGGCTTGGGCGGCCGCCGAAGGCCGCAGACTGGAGGAGGAGCGAAGGCAGCGCCGGGAAGAAGAAGATCAAGACCTGAAGATTGCCATGGCACTGAGCATCAGGAACCAATAGCACCACGCCACTCGACGCTGGACAGTGTTCCACGCCACATGACGGCACTAACTGCTAAAATACTCAATTGAATAGCGCGGCAGGCCAAGTGTCTTTATTTGTCAATCATTGATTTAAGAATATCAGTCAACCTCACGTACATTGCTCAAGATTATTATCAGCGAAAGTTATTTCTAAAAAACCTTCGCCGCCTGTGAACAACGTCAATTCTACAAGCAATTGGTGTTTTAATTTTTCGCTCATGTGGCGTGATATTCTGTTCGCTCACAATTTATTCTCTCGTTACATGCTATGGATCTGTAAATGACTAGCAAATCATGCAATATAATAAGGAAATGTTCTAATCAATTGAGAATACTGCAATTAACTAATCACCAATGTGATATGTATTGTTTTGATCCTGGAACTTTTCACATTCACGATGCAGGTGTGAATGATAATAATTGTTCTTCTTGAATTATTGTGGACTGGTTTTTTTAACACTTCAACATTCCTATTTATTTTAATTAATTAAATGTACGTATTTGAAGCTCGGTTGGTTCACGAATTCTGTTGTTCGTAGTCGACTCTGTAACTCTATTAGATGAAAGCTGATGTACAAAATGAATCGCTGGACAGTTAATCTTGTAATTCATAGTTTGTTGTGGTGAAAATTGGTGTTCACACTATTGGCATCAAAAATTATTTGATAACATCAAGGAATGCTGCCAGTTTGCTTATCTGTTGTTCAGACACGTTTTGACTGGTCCGACTATGAAAACTATTTGACGTGTTCTATAATATTAAGTGTCTCCCGTTCACGGTGCATGTGTGCTAGAGAAAATAAAGGGGCTTGATGAACTTATCGCATTATTTGGGGCAGAAGTCCGAATGGATAATAAGGGTGAATTTTATACATCGGTAGGAACCTGAATTTTTCGATTTCGAATTCGTTGTAAAACTTAATGCTTTTAAAAAACTTTTCAAATTTTGAAATATACTAATTATTAAAACAATTTTAATAAGATTCAAAAATATATGAAATAGAAAGACACAGTAAGAAAAAAAAGATAGGGATGACTTCGGGAGAAACGCATTTACCCACTGTGCTACCAAAACCCATCTAAATACTGCCATTTTTATCAGTATTATATTTCTTGAAAATAATTCATTTTGTTGTGTTCAGAAAGAAATTTCCCTTATAGATATAAAGATGGATGCCAATATCGAAAAAATAAAAAAATTGGTGAAACGGAACGGGGTGACGACTTGGTTAAATAAAACTCTAAGGAGAGTCGATTCCAAATATCGTTCCTACGAAAACTTATTTGTAACATATTTGAATCTTATCGATATCGTTTTAATAATTAATTTCACAATGAAGCGTAAAGCTTTAATAAGTTAATTTTTATTTAAAAATATACATATATTTATAAATTCTGCTTTATTTGAGTTCAAAGGCAACTAATTTTGGACAATCACGGTTCACTGGTTGACTTTGAACTCAAATAAAGTGTTGTATACAAAGATATATTTATTTCACCAAAATACTATAACCTATTCTCTATTCTGCTTCACCTCATTACGAGAATGTGTTTAACTTAAATATTGTTTTCAATCATATTATTGCAATGAAATTCCATCGCAAATTGACAGTTTAATAAATTGAGAATTTGCTATTTTCAGCAAATATTTATCGCAGTTTCCTGAATATTTTGAGAATATTGGCTATAAATATCCGGTAATATGATGTAAAATTTTCAAAAAATATATAAATAAGAATTGAGAAAGTCAGGTTTCTAGAGAATAGAAATTGTGTTAGTCTTATTAGGAGAAGCATATCTTTGTGGTGTGTGTAAATGGCACCTAAGACTGCAGCACTCTACATGGAGAACACGGTTAAACCCTCGCTTCTTGATAGATGTGTGCTTTCCCAATTGATTCTGTCAGTGTGGTTTCCCAATTGATTCTGTCAGCGTGGTTTCCCAATTGATTCTGTCAGTGTGGTTTCCTAATTGATTCTGTCAGTGTGGTTTCCCAATTGATTCTGTCAGTGTGGTTCCCAACTGATTCTGTCGTATTTAAGTGTAAGTATTTTAATATCTAAGCTCTAACCAAAGATAAACTGTTAAAATCAAAAAAATGCTTGGATATTAATAATGTGGACGTAAGCATCTCAAATGAATAGTTTAATTAGGTGTAGCCGTGAGTGTAAAATGTATTGAAGTTATCCCACTCTGTTTGGTGGGGATGTGTGCCATGGGTTCCGGATTCCCCGCACTGCCCCAACCCCGCGCCTGTAAATACCCCTAGTTGTGTACAATGCCTTCACCTTGTTTTCCCACTTCTCTATCACGCTAAACAACTGAAATATCCAAGTTAAGCTTTTAAATTTAAATACATATTAAGTTTATTCAATGTGTAAATATATAATCTCTAGTATTTTCGCATTTTTCTTTCGTATTTGTCGCTTCATTTTGTGTTGTTGGTTAATAGAAGGGCACATTGCTGATGTCACCTTGAGGGGACAGCCTTTGCACCCCACATTACTCTGTCTGCTGTTTCACGCTATGTCGGCAGAGAAAACAGGAAACATTTTGTAAGGCAAGTCTGTCACCTTAGGCTAAGTGTAAAACGTTTCTTGAATAATTTATTGTATACAAAGAAGCTAAACAATCTGTAGTTCTAAAGAATAGTACTTCTCGGTGACTGCACTCGACTATAAATAAATCATTGTTATCTCTTTCCTAGGGACATGTAATTAAGTAAACATAACTGTTGTCATCTTTTCATTTGTATTGTTGAGAGATGTTTTTACCTTTGCTAATATTAACGGTAAGTTTTCACGGAGGAGTTAATAATTGCAATTTAAATAATATAACCACTTTAAATGTTGTTGCTGTCACTTTAACATTGTATCCCAGACACCACTTCACCGGCGAGTCGAGGGCGACAATAACAATAACACTTGGCCAATTTGTATCACCTCAAGCGCCGTTACGATCCGGCTTATTGTCCGCAATAAGCAAATGCATCGCTCTCCACAAGCCATGATACATATGACTCGCGACATGACTAGTGTATTGCTCGCGACAAGTCAGCGTTTGCTTACAATGATGAAGTCATATTGTTCGCCCCAAACGAAGTACCGCTCGCGGAATGAAGCCATTATTGTGCTTTAACTCACTGATAATATGATATTGTTAACAATTAATAAAGATAATTATATCAATAATAGAATAAAATCATTTTGTGTAAAAAAGAACATGTTACATGTAGATTTTTACGTCGTATGTTATTTATTTATTTAATCGTACTTTAAAAGGTTATTCATCACGCTTTACATTATCATCCGTAAATTATAGATGTTTTAAGCTGCATTATACATCCACTGTTTTATTTGTGTACTTTTTAAATATTTATATCTGTCTTCCAACAAAATACTCATTATATACAAAACAAAGAATTAGAATGTTTAAATTGTTACATTTATCTCGGTCAGGTATAATAATTAAACTGATTTCAATAAATTCATAAGGACATTTTCAGGTTGAATAATATTATTTGCTATTTATATTGTTGCTAATCTGTTGACGTTGCCGTATGGAATATAATATTTTAGCTCTTGCAAGGGTTTCCATTATTTCTTATTCAAATTCATCACTTTATTCATATCGACGCTTCCTATGTTAAATAAACTATCTGTAAATTGGGTGCTTTCCAAGCCAATGTTTTTTTTTTTTTTTATCGGGGTATTAAAAAAATGTTTTTTTAAGGTTGCTCTCAAAAGTTGAAATATTTATGGACACCATGTATATATGTACACACCCATACGTATTTTTAACATTTTTGCGATAATAATAATAATGAAATTTGGATAATTTGTGTAGCTTCGTTTTTGTTAAAAATCACCTCAATGATTTGTATCCATGGAAACAACCACTTGAAAAAAAATGGTTCAGAACTGTAACGAAACAATTTTTTCGACCACCCTCATCCTTTTCCAATTTCAAAAAACCACTTTCGAAAATAAAAACTTTCTATGGGTGATAAAATCTAATGATTGTGATAACTACTGGTCTTTTTTTAAATAAAAATCGAGAAAAAACATACATCAGTTTAGTGACTTTATGGGCTGAGTTCAACGTGCTAACAGTTTTACAGATGGATTACTTTACGCAGGGGACGTCGATATTAGAATTTTGCAATTATTTTGTTAACACCACACCGTTTTGGTTCTCCAAAATATCCTTCATATCAACAGATTCTAAATCGGTGAATATCCTTCTCTGTGTTGGTTGGACGTGTTGAAATAAATGCAACCCACGCCTGATACATATCAATGGTGGCCATTTCAATAATTGCGAAGCACCACTTCAATTAAATATATAGAATACGTCTAGATTCAACTCCACGAAACCGTAGTTCTGCTGTGTCCATATCAAAAAATTAACCTCATTTCTACACGGTTTTATAGTAAGCCAGCGACAAAAGGAGGAATTGGTGTTTTAAAGAGTATTATAGAAAGGTAACTTAGCGATCGTGTAAGTCTAGAAGATGAATCAAATTTGTTGAGTAAGGTATATGGATGATTCGATTAACATTATCGATGAATAGATTGGCATTACTTTTTTTCTATCTGTAAGTAATGCTACGAGCGTTCCATTGCAACCTGTTTGAGAAGGAGAGATGGGTTACAGTGAAGCTATCGGCGGTATACCTTTATTTCGGCTTGCTTAATATTAATTACTGCTCAATATTTATGTAGAAGTGAATCCACAAGCGATTTGATTGTCAAACCTATTTGAAGCATTTATGAAACCAGTTTTAATTTTGAATTACCGTTGCTAACTAGTTCAAGACTAAGTTAGTTTCCTTTTTTTCGCTACCGTATTTGGTTCTGCGGCCGTGGGTTACGATGTAACCTCTCTTCTACGCATCGTTAGCGCGAAGTTACAATCGAGCCAACAGCGGTATGCATTTAAATGTTTGTATTTCCCCGTGCCATTTTTGTCGTACTGATTTACTCCCCTCTGTTTAATATTACTGAACATAGTCATCGAATTAGCCTTGCTTATATATACTGTGCTAGTCAGTGTTGATGTGGGCATATTCTAAATACTAAAAATGTTTTTACGAAAAGTGTACCACTCTCCGAACTCTGTAAATATTCACACATAATTCGGTAATCAAACCCCCTTCTATGCTTATTTTCCTTACTACTTTACTGTCGCTTTTTTATGTTTAATCCTCCAACTTTTGTACCAGAATAATATATATATTTTTTTTTTTTTTGAGTGATCATGAAATTATATTTAACCACCCAAGATCATAAAACTTACATTTTGACTTAATCTTAAATTCACATGCTTCATAATCCTTTCACATCTTGGTAAAGAATTCTTTGTAAATTCAGAAACTGAACAGTACCTACCTAAACAAATAACATTGCTAAGCATCCATTTTTTTATCAAAATAAGTTTCAATTTGTTAAAAATAATGCAATTAAATTATGTTATTTGCTACACATAACCCTAAAGTACTTAGGTTTGGATGTTTGAAACTCCGTCACATTTGAACAGTTTCGGTTGACCGCAGATTCTTGAACCGTTTCAGTTTTTTAACGATGGGCTGAGAATTTGGCGTTACACGGGACCATTCAAATGGAAGTGTCGACAAAAAGTTATGCGCTGATCGTCAATCAAATGTGACGAAGGTTGAAAGTCCCAACCTTAATTATACTCTCATATTTAAAAAGATAAATTATGTACCGTTTTGAAGACTTTTTTTTCACTAGTCACTGAAATGAATCTTTATATTTATTTTCTTCCGTCATCAGTGTTAAAACTTTCGAAATGTTATGTTTTGCATCTTGAAGCAATAAATTAACAAATTTAATTAATTTTTACTATACGCATACGTGTTTTGTTTACGTCAGTACTTTTACACGCAAAATTAGTGTAACCAGTGTTTTTTTAATGTGTAAAATGCCTTAAAGATCTTATGTTAGTTCATCAATCATGATTACCTATATGTATAGATCCTGTCTCATTGGCTTACGAAGTACACCGTAGAGTATCCTCCCTTTGCTTTAGTGGGAATATGTTTGGGAATCTCGCGATTCACAGTTGATATTTTGATTTGGTTGTCTTTGTATAGTAGACACAGATTTAAGGATTAAATGATGTTGACAAATTCCATATATTTTTCTCGATTGGAAGTATATAAACACTAAATGACAAATGTACTGTCATAGCTTTTTAGTACCTCATGACCAAGAGATTTCATAAAATATAACTTAACTATTACTCTTTGTAGCTAGGGAATTTAGCTAAATGTATATTTCTATTTAATAAGTTTGTCTTTTTAATGTATGATATTATGTATTTATTTGTGTTTACTCTTGCTAAGATCTACTCATCAGGGTTTACGTTCTACTTTTATCCAGGCATCTGTAAAATATATTTCAGCTTCTAAAGCAACAGTTGACATCACAACTAGCAAAATTAAACTTTAAAAAGTAACCATGAAGAATTTTACATTGTCTATGGAAGTGAAATCTGCCAAAATATTATCTTTGGAAGTAAAAGTGTATTCCTTTCATTAGGGTCAGCACTCAAGAATGACGCTAAACGTCACTTTGTAGCATTTTAATACAAGCAGTACTACAAATAATTTATCTGCAAATTTTCTTACTGTAATCCTTTAAATTCTATGAAAAACGTTCTAAAATATCAGTAAAAGGTGCAGTTTGAAAACTAATGTTTTGCCTAAAATTCCAGTATGCATTTATTTCATAAAGAATTTAAAAGATTACTGTTTAAGAATTGTATTCACTGGAAACCTTAGAGATTTTTCTAACTACCCGTATAAAATTTACAGATAAATAATGTGTAGTTTTGCTTGTACTAGAAAAACAGTTTATTTTTTCTGGGTACCAAAGGATATCGTTCTACGGCCTGAACTCTGTTAATATTAATAATTTTAACAGTTTATCAGATTTTTAGTCAATGTTCTGCCAGCGATGTTCAATTGTGTTTGCCAGGAGAAATGCCATATCGTTAGTGTGCATTGCTTGAGTCAAATTAAATGAGGCGTTCAGTGCAAAACTGGCTCAGTCTAAAAATTATAAACTGAAAAAAACCACAACCCTCCTATATAAAGGCCTAGACAATGACAGCCAAGATGGCCGCCGCTCGTGTTTATTTATTTGATCTTATTAAGTTCTCGAGAGTTCTATGAATTGGTAAAAGTACAAACGCATGAATTTGAAAAAGATGCATACGCATCTGTCGCTAAAGGGACTATTAGTTTGTAGGCATTTATACAGGATGTATCGAGGCGTACGGGACACTTTATCAGCGATTCCCAAGCTTATTTGTAGTAAAAAATGTAGATGGCATTTTGGCCTCTGGTGACATTTGTTTTTCAAAAAAAATATATTTCTGTCACATGTCGCCACTGATCACTCAGCCGAGAAACTGCCCTCCTCCCGCCCCGACATGTACTGTTCAATTGTGTGCGTACCACGTGGTACAAGTGGGCCTTGTTCACATGCATGTCAACAGAGACTAAAATGCCAACTACAATTTTTACTCTGAATAAGCTTAGGAATTGATGGTTAATGTCTGTCGGGTGTGTCCTGATACACCCCGTACAGGAAGGTTTTGATGCTTTTAAAGTTTAGATATGTGGGATTGCTCAATCAATTATTGGTTACGCTTCAGCGTTGACTGCCTCAAACAGAAGTTTTTTTTTTACATCACCATTTCGTATTTTGAAAAAAATTAAAGCCACGGAAATCAATCTTATTTCGAGGAAAACTGCCTACTTACATCATCGAGTCTCTTAGAAAAATGTGTTGAAGACCTTCCTCGATATGCATTTTTTTCACAAAAGTATGAATATTTTCTCACTCCCTGCCAGTTTATGAGGATTGAGTTGTTTATACGAGGCGTCAGTTTTTGAGAATTGAGTTATTTGTACGAGACGTCAGTTTGTGGCAGGATCGCCAGTTTATGAGAATTGAGTTATTTGTACGAGACGTCAGTTTGTGGCAGGATCCCCGGTTAATGAGAGTTGCGTTGTTTGTATGCAACGTCGGTTTGTGGCAGGATCGCCAGTTTATGAGAATTGAGTTATTTGTACGAGGCGTCAGTTTGTGGCAGGATCGCCAGTTTATGAGAATTGAGTTATTTGTACGAGGCGTCAGTTTGTGGCAGGATCCTTGGTTAATGAGAGTTGCGTTGTTTGTATGCAACGTCGGTTTGTGGCAGGATCGCCAGTTTATGAGAATTGAGTTATTTGTAGGAGACGTCAGTTTGTGGTGGGAAATTGGTGACTGCTTCACTATATTTTGTGATTGTATCAATCAAATTATATTAACATTGGTGTAATCATTTGTATTATAGATTATTGTAATTTTTAAACGTTTGTATAGTCTAGATACTTTATTAGCACACCTAGCTAAACTTATTGAATTATTTGATTCTGTAGATAATGTTATATTATTATGTTGCTTTCACTATATATATATATTGTATAATGAATGCCGTGTATTCTAACTATAAATATATCTTTTAAACGGCCTTTCACCTATAAGATTATTTTATTTGTTTATTCTTTATTTTGAATAATGAGTTGTTGGTCTTTTATTGAAAGTGGAGAATATATCTTGTTTATTTTGTACGGTTCTATTTATTCCGGAGAAATAAGTATTTGTTACTTTTTTTCTATCATCTCCTTTTAATTTATCTCGCCTAGTTTTGGCCATAATTCTGTGGTGTGTTTGTTTGAGCTGTACAAACGATTTGAATGTTGATTGTTTCTGTTAAATGAAAAGTTGTGTGAATACGACCCTGTTTTAGGTTTGTTTGCGTAAGTTGTAAATTTACTATTAACTGTTTCGCAATACGCCCTGGTATATTTAACACTGACAATGTGGATGACAGAATTTAAACAATGATTGTTGTGGACACATAAATAATATTAAACTGTACTGTACATGTATCATTAAAACTATTTCATTGTAAGGCGCCTTTTATTTGTTCAACCCAACTACATTTGATGTATTACCGTGTACTTTAGTTCTAGTGATCTTAGATGAAAAGTAAGATCTAGAGATAATTTAAATATAACCGATTTATAAAAACAAAATACGATAAAACCCTAACATAAGATAATAACAAGTGTTGTTTCTTCAGTTCCTTGAAATGTTTTATTAAAGATGACTTCTTTCAAACAAATACAGTGAAACTTTCAGGTTTTCCAAGGGACCGTAAAAAAAAACTTCATGCGCGGGATAAATTAGGTTATTTTTCAGTCTTTGAGGGACCAAAAAAACAAACTTCCCATGTTGGTTTTCGTTAGCGTTGGGAAAAACTTAAATATTTTTTTAATGCTTCACGAACTGCTAGTTCCTTAAAATGAACCCTTCGCAGTGAACACTTCAATTGAAGTCGAACTCACAAAAAAGATTTGAATTTTATTTGGCAAGGAACCGGTTATTTATCCAGTTTTTTTGGAACCGATTCCTTGAGATTTTTTCGAAAAGTACTAGCAAATCGGCAAAAGTTCCTCGCTAAAACAAAAGTACTAGTCGGTAGATATTTTAAAACGAAAAGAACTGGAACTGGTTCCTCGCCGAAAAAACATGTACTAGTCGGTAGAGATTTGAAAGTGAAAAGAACTGGAACCGGTTCCTCGCCAAATGAACATATGAGCGGAACTACCAACTTCAATTGAAGTATTTGTTCAATAAACAATGAAGGAAGTGGGAACTACCGCCAAAAGAAGTAGTGGTCACAATGCTAGTTTTCGGTAGAACATTTTATTTTTTCCATGTTTTTCCACTTCAGAGGTTTATTTTTTCTGATCTCCTGAAGAAGCTTATGAAAGTTTTAACGTATTTTAATGTTTTTAACAAAAATATTTTCGTATGTATGAATTAGATTCCTTCCCAACTGTTGTTGAACCTAATAGCAGTAGCTTTTCAACACTATTAGGCAGCCAAAACGAAAGTAAGAAACAATATTTAATGCGTAACATCTAAAGGTGGGTACAGATATTAGTAACGCAACACAAAATTAAACAAATTACTACAGTGTGTACGTTGCAGCGCACATAAATTGCTGACCTTACGAGCACGCTGTGAGCATTAACATCGTGCGAACCACAATGCAACATGTGTAGACATTTGTTTTGTGCACGCACAGCGTACACATATGCAAACATTTCATGTTGTGTTGCTAATATCTGTACCCCCCTTAAAGTGGAATCTCCCAACTGCACAAGTTTATCAATCCGTAAGTCTGTTAGTAAGATTTTTACATTTTACTCTTTTAAGATTATTCAGGTTTGAATGAGACTCTTCGTTTTGTTACGTTTTTAGTGTCAGTGGCATTATTATTATTGAGTTTTTGTTTATTATTATTACGATTGAAGCTCTCGCCAATCTTCTGTAGATTTCCAAAGGGAAACTCCACCAGTAAACACACCACCAGGGCCAATCCGTAAGACAGCAGCAACGACAGGATGGGCAGTAAAGTCTAAAAAATAATGAAAAAATATTATTCATGTGTTTCTCTATCTGCTAGGAAAATGTGACTGAATCTGTTTGACTGTCTTGACACGTTGTTTGAAAGAGACACTTAACCCTTCGCTTGTCGCAATGTATCTGTCATATACAAGGAAGCGTATGTTCCTAAATTTAATCGAAAATGAATATTCGGGACCAGCTGTTCCTCTCCTTAATATAATTAAAATATGCAGAATACCAATGGGTTGTTATTCAAAACTGATATTTATGTTGAAACTTGTTTACAAAAATACTACACAAGCCTCATGTTTCCTATAATATGCCTCTTCAGAGCAATAATATACCAGGAGGGAACACTAGTGAAGTCAGTATTGATGATTTTTGCCTGACTGAGGCATGGCTAGGGCTAGGATATTTATACATCCATTCATAGCACATGTCGACATAATGTTTGTGTTTATTTTTAAAACCACTTTTTCACAGTATTGTTATAAACAAAAATGTAGAATATAACCTAAAAAACGGTTGAGTTCTGTCCTGTTATGTCGCATAATAAAACGTAGGGGGCGGAGACGCGGGAGACGGAGAACATGCTTACATACCTTAAAGCGGTGCTATATTGTGTGAGAACTAGTCTTATCTTTTTCTCTCACGGCTTACAACGTAAAAACCCGGAGAAAGTGATTTATCGTAAATTTGTATAGGTTGGGTAAAAATGTTTAGCTCTCTCTCCATATATATTCTTGCTCTGAGTATGCCTCAAACTCAATGTATTTTGTCAGATACATTTTGAAAAATCTCTACTCTATTTACATTGCGACAAATGAAGGGTTAAAGCGTATTTTGCCTAGTTTTGGTAGAGTGCGGGAGATATCTAAACCCGCTGCACAAGGTACAGATCAGAGATGGGTTAAGAGAAACGTGTTATCTTGATTATTCTGCGAAGTAAAAGTGGATTGATGAAAAAACCTCCCGCAAACAATGTGTTAAAACAGTTTGAGCCAAACAACATAAACATGACAAAACGCCGATTCTCGCTCCGTTACAGCGTTTTGATCAGTAACCAAGCATAACAGTCATGCTTGAAGACTAATCACAATTTGATCTAAGCCGGGCTGAGAATCGACGGTCAACGGGGTCGTTCAACTATCAAAATTAAAAAATGGTGCTAATCCATGATTTGATCGTTAATCAAATGCGGCGAGAGTTTGAACACCCCTCATTGTAAACATACAACTTTTTATTTATTGATATGAGTCTAAGATTGTACTTACCAATGTCAAATTATCCAATTCCAGTGGATATGTCGATACATTAACAAACAGTGCTTTCTGCAATTCAAAGTGAACTACAAAAGCGCAGTAAGTCAGTTTTGCCAGGACATCGAAAAAACTGGACTCCAGAAAGTTGAAGATGCCGACTGAAATTTAAAAAAAATTATTCTCGCTATCATTTGTTGGTTGGTGAAAAAATTGAATAATTCCGCAATTCTCGGTTGATTTTTCTCCAATTACAGATCAATTTTATGTTCATGTTACTCTTATTCTGCTTCAATAATTAATATTAGCGTTGGGAAAAACTTCAATGTTTTGTGAATGCTTCACGAATTGCTAGTTTTTTAAAATGAACCCTTCGCAGTGAACACTCCAATTGAAGTTGAACTCGCAAAAAAGAGATTTGAATTTATCCGGTTATTTGAACACGTACTAGTCAGTAGGGATTTGAAAACGAAAAGAACTGGAACTGGTTCCTCGCCAAAAAAAACACATACTAGTCGGTAGAGATTTGAAAGTGAAAATAACTGGAACTGGTTTCTCGCCAAAACAAAAGTACTAGTCGGTAGAGATTTCAAATTAAAAAGAACTGGAACCGGTTCCTCACCTAAATAAATCACGTTCCCTTAGAACGAAGTACTTGTAATTAAGTACTTCTTTATAGGCTTTGAAGTTCACCTTCACAACTGTACTGCTGCAAATTGAAGTAGTTCTTTGTAATCTAACTTCTATTGAAGTATTTGTTCAATGAAATGAATGAACGCTAAAATGAACTACCAACTTCAATTGAAGATTTGTTCAATGAACAATGAATGAAGTAGGAACTGCTGCCAAAAGAAATAGTTCTTTGAAGAAGTTCTTTTAAAGCGATCACAACGCTAATTAATATCCTTATTATATTATTATTACTACAATCTTCTTACCATCACACTTATTGGCAATGAATATGATGAGCAATGCGGCCAGAGCAGCAATGAAGGGTTTGGGCAGCGTAGCAAATAATGCTGATGCAATTGGACTCAGATTATCTCTTTCCAAGAATGCATATAACATGCACGCCATTGTAGCAAGCATCAGCGGTATAATGGCATTTATGAAGAATGGTATCCACTGGAAAAAAGCAGTTCAATTTTTTGATTTTTAAATAATTTACTGAATGTTATGTAATATTTATTAATACATGCCATAATGAGAAATAAAGAAAATAAGATGATAGTTTTCACCAATGGTATCATTTTAGAACGAATTTTGTGAAATATTGTAGGGTTTACAGTAAAACTCTTTTATAAGGTTTTCCAAGGGAAAGGAAAAAACCACATGAAATAAATTCGGCAATTTTAAAATTTCCCTTTTCAAAAGACCAAAAGTTCTTAAGTACGAAAGTGAAAACCTTATAAGTGGGTTTCACTGTGTATAGAAGAGACATTAACAATCAAATATGTACATCTGCAGATGTGAAAAGGATGAAGTAATCTAGTTGAATATGTGGTGTCAATGTCCTGCCTTGATGAGAAGAACACTCAGTTACCTGATGTGTCACAGTATAGATAGTCTGACCGTATCAAGAGATACGGTCAGACTATCTATGACAGTCCTAAGGAGCTTTACTAAAGAGACTGGGCTACCGTCAACACAATAAGATAAAGAATTAAGCAAACCGTCAACAATAACAATGTTAATAAATAATCTGGTTTTTCTTCTTTATACCGTCCTATGACAAGTCACGTAATTTACTAATCACTCTTTACGAACGTAATTATGCAGAAAGCATCCAACCCCAAAAAAATTAAACCGAGAAAAAGGCGTTTGAAAATATGACGATACAAAAGCATCAATATGCGTAAACAGCATTGTGAAGTGAAAATCAGTATTTTTTTGTTTATTTATGAGAATTGTTATAAATAGGTTATTTATAATCTATCAATCTTAGAGTATACTAGAGGTAGCCCAAGCCAAGGCAGTGAAGTCAGTTTTGGACTTGTTTTTGATGATTTTAACATGACTCGGTGCACCTGGGCGTGGCTAAGACTAAGGCTACGGTATTTATACATCCATTCATATCACATATAGACATAATGTTTTTGTGTATTCGTATAGCCACTTTTTCACAGTATTTTTATCAACAAAAATATAGCACCTAACCTAAAAAACCGTTTAGTTGTGTCAAGTTTAGTGGCATAATAAAAAATGTGGGCGGAGTCCTGCCGTTAACCAGCGAAGATAGCCAGCTTAAGATCATTGCGACAGTATATAGAAGCGGTCCAAGAAATTTATTGTCTCTTTCTCTCTCATGGTGTACGATGTAAAAACTCGGAAAAAGTGATTTATTACAATTTCGGATGGGTTGGGTAAAACAAATTAGCTATCCCTCCATATATTGTTACTTCAAGCTATCAATGTATTTATTAAAAGATATATATGTATTTCTTATGTAACCTTACATATTAATGTTTTTGAACTTGAATTTATGCCAAATATCTACAATGTACATTAGTAAAAAATTGAATTACCAAAAATCTACTGTATTTGGAGTTTGGATGTTTTCAGCAGATAGAAATCTCGTATCCATCTATAGGAAAACATGTAAAACTCGATTTTGGCATATTTTGGGTTGGCCGCTTTCTGCATAACTACGTCCAAATAATCATATTGTTATATTTACCTTCCACTGTGTGATATTAACTTTATTTTTTTCAATATAAACCTGAACATAACCAGCAATCATTCCTATCGCATAGCCGCCCGTATTGCCGTGGAATTTTATATACATTTTCACAAAATTATCGTCATTTATAAATTTCTCTTTGGCGGCTCTGAAATAAATAAATTAATAGTTATTTATGAAACTGTGTATCTTCACAAATTATGCAAAATATTCATTATCATATCGATAGATTCCACTTACTCGGGGGTCATAAACACCGTAGCGGGATAAGCATTCATGTAGGAGACGAGGCCAGGAGTAACGATCGCTGCTAGTGACGTCACTCCTAATATAAGTTTAGCCGACTGCGGGAATTTGCAAACTAGAATGATTACTAACAATCCGATGCAATATAATTGGAAGTCAACTGCTAAATACCTGAAACATAAAATAGTTTAAACATTATTAATGATATTAGGAACCATTCAATTAGTAGTTTGTGCATTGCTACTTGGTTTCATATAAATCTTTGTTTCGGATTTGAGTACCTAACTGAACTGAATGATGTTTTCTTTAACCTCTGGAATACCATATTTCCGCAAGGAACAATTTCCGTTGTACCTTGCTGACTGTAATTTCGTTTTAACAAAATGATGTTTTTGTCAACTATGCTATCTTCTCAGATAATGTGTTTGTGTATTTTTTCAAATTGCATGTTAATGATATAAGTGTTTTTTTTTTAATAGATACTTATATTCGGAGAGCTGATTTTTTTCTCCTTCAAGTCACAAAATAAGCTTGGTTAAAAAATGTGAAGATTTTTTCATCATTTTATTGTATTTTCGTGTGGCTGAATAAATTTCCTTCCAAATAAAAAATTAAATAAGTTTTCTGTAAATAAAAACAGTAATGTCACTTTGAAAGTCGTTTTTTTTCTGCCGCACTGACTTGGGAAAACTTTAAATATTTATTACTCCACTTGTACCAAACTTAACGCAACGCAAAATACTTCTGTGGATTGATTATTACAGTTCATTTCAACATACAAACAACAGGATTTATAGGATAAAAACTCCTAAAAATAAAATGATGAATGCCCGGTGACTATTGGCACCTCTAGAACACTAGGGGTTAATCAAAAGTTATTGCATATATCTAGTATGTCGTAGAGAGTTATTATTCTGTTTTTGATTTAATGCAAATAGAAATTACAAACGACAAACCCGAACAGTTGTACACCTAGATAATAGCTAGGATAAACTATTTATTTTTATTTTCTAGGGTACTCTTTGAGTCTACCGCTTTAGCTTTGCATAACAATGGCTTCCTATATCGCAAGAATTTGGGAAAAAAATAATAATAATTTTCAAAGAAATATGAGATTGATAAAAATAGACAGTTTCTAAAAAGGTTTCAGTAGCTCATTGGAAGAGACGTGACTTCCGAGTTCAAGTCTCGATTGCAACCTAATCTTTTTTATTTTGTGTCTTTTTCTCTTTTATATTTCGTTGAAAATTATTGACATTGTTTCAATAATTAATGTTAAATTAGAGTTTACCAAGTTTGTGGCATGCACAAGTGAGCATCGTCCACAATGTTGTTGATGTAGAGCAGATTGGTCCACCAGTAGTTACCACAGAAATCTATGGCGTGATTGTGGTGCAGTGACATTGCCCCCGTTGATAACGCCGCACTCCAAAATACAATAAAACCAAGCATGACGGCCAAAATGGGCGTTAACCTAAATCAAACAAACATTCTATTAGCGGGGCCTGGTGACAAGGAAAGACGAATTAATTTTAGAATTGAAGCTGAAGCGCCAGGGCCTGGAGTGAAAGGTTTCTGCTAAGGAGCAGAGCATCACGGCCAAAACCAACGAGACCAACAGCCGTCAGGTGTAGCCCCGGTCTCTTGATTATAGTATCTAAATTAGCTGTTAAAAATCTGTCTAAATTTGTTATTAGATATTGGTTACATATTGGGAACCACAAATCAGAAATCAACCAACATAATAGAGTGGTTAGATTCTCAACATCGTCAATTGAAATACCATAATTCAGAACCGAAACATTGCTTGAAATGGCTTTATTCGTGTTTAGTGACCAGATTTGAATAGTTTCAGTTTTTCTTTTTCCCCCCCCCCACTCCCTTCAACCTTAAGGTATCCAAATCGGACATAGTTATGCAGAAACATCCAACCCCAAAAAGATGAAACTCAGAAAAAGGAGTTTGAAAATTTGACAATACAAAGCATTAATATGCGTAATCAAATAAGTGAATATCATTGTTTTTTTTCTTTATGAGAATTATTATAAAAAGGTAATTTATAATCAATCATATTTATTTATAAAAATATGTATTTCCTATGTTACCCTACATTTTAATGTGTTTAAACTTGTGCGTTAGTAAAAAATTGAATTTCAAAAAAATTATTGCATTTGAATCCTGGATGTTTTCAGCAGATAGAAATCTCGTATTTATCTGTAGGAAAACATGTAAAACTCGATTTTGGCAAATTGTGGGTTGGACGCTTTCTGCATAACTATGTCCGATTGGGGACGCTATAGTCCCCCTGTCTCTGAACAGTTGTGAGCAGTTGGGACGCTTGTGTGATACTCACATTTCAAAAAGGTACAGACTTTTTCAGTTATTCAATAAGAAAAAGAATTTGAAACAAGATTGTTCAAACTTAGATGAAACCGAAGAGTTAAAAATACTGTGAATATAATCAAATTATTTCTCTGTGTATTCAACATAAATATGTGGATATTCTTTTACCTGAGCCATCTTTGACACAGAAGAGTAAAATATGTTTTGATACAATCGATGTTTTGTTGGCTGTCAAAATACTTCAGAAATGAATAGGTCATCAAAAAACTGGCCAAACAAAAGTAGATTTGTACCACGAGTGTCCCGCCAAACAAGAATGCAATTCCTGTTTTACTATGGAGCTAAAAAATAAATTAATTAAAATACATTTTTGTTATAAAGTTTTTAAATTTATATATATATATATATATATATATATATATATATATGTTTATATATTTCATTTACAGCTTTGTAGAGGTGATTCAATTTGAATACAGTCTTTCTGTGTATCTACAATTTAAGCTATATAGCCAATGACATTACATACATAGACACGTTATAGCCTTAAAATATTAACACAAAATGTAGCAAGCAAAACGCACACTTTACCAGTAAATTCATCATTCAAATATCGGTCATGTATGACAAAGATAGACATTCATAGAATATATGTGTATGAACGAAACAGATCCGAAGTTCGGGCCGCGTTCCATACTTGCTTGAAACGACCTCAAGCGACGCGTGACCGTTTAGTACTAAATCGGCTTAAACACCGATCACATCAACTAGCGTGATTATTGCTTGCCTTTTTGAGAGCGCTACAACGTGTCTGTAATATATGTAACGTCATTGATAATAATAACATTTTATTTCAGCGGAACAGAGCGGTGGGTGCAATACTTTGTTCGCCATTTAAATAATAATACATACGAGTTAAATGAAAACAATTAAAGAGATGTAGATTTGAAATATCTATTTGACTGACAAAAATTAAGACAATATCTGATTTTTTTTTGTTTTATGTTGTTCAATTGTAAGAAAAAAGAGTGTTGGAAGTTATTAAAAAGACAGATATATATATTTTTTTAAAGGTATCTTACTGTTTCAATAATCTCCGGATTGTTCATGTACAAACTGTAGATTAGGACATAGAAATGTGATAGGATCACTATAATCATCACAATGACTCGAAGTCCTTGTAAACCTTGAAGCCAATTTCTTCCTTTCTCCGTATTACTTTTGGTCAGCTTCTTCCAGTTGTTTGGAATGGAGAAGGAAAGAAGTACTCCGTTCACTATTCCTGTTTAAAACATACAAATTACCTTTAAATTTAAATTGGAAAAGTAATGTGCCACATTTTTGAAAATTACACACCGCGATTTTCCAATTTTGTCTTTACGAGCAGGTGTATTAAGGTTCAAGCAGATTATCTGATTACATTTTGGTATTTAATTACGATCAATTAGTAATATTGATAGTTAAATGGCATTGGTAAATAAAAATATTGTTTGAATAAAACAATAATAAACAGAGAGGAAACAGATAATACAAATAATATTTCCACATTTATTTGGAAGAAATTATCCTCAACTTATGGTAGTTCCAGTACTAAAAAGAAGACACAAAGAAACTCCAGTTAAGTACCATAGTTAAAATAGTTCAAAATAATGTAAAAATTGTTTATTAAAATTTAAATTAACTCTAAAGCATTTATGCTTATTTATTTTAAATATTAAATTAATATCAATAATCTACAACACAAAATATGAAGACTCGAACTCGGAACCTCTACTCTATTCGGGAGTAACGCTTCTGCCAATTGAGCCATTGAGACCTTATTAGAAACCGCCATTTTAATCGATATCGTACTTCATTGAAAATTATTGATATTATTTTTCAATTTCCTCCGATTTTAGGCCGCCATCTTTGTAATGGTATTCAAAGCTCTCCCCAAGCACATATTGTATACCTAGATGGTGTCTTGGATAAATATCCATTTTTTTAATATGAAAGATCTTTTGACTTACAAAGACGAGAATTAGTATTAAAATTGGAATTAACTATAAAGCGTTTATGCTTACTTATTTTAAATATGTAAATAATATCATTTAAATTGTTTTATAAAACTGGGACGGTTTCATAGGGTGGGACACGTAGCAAGAATAGAAGAGAGCTAACCACGGAAGCGGCTTCGCTTTGATGAATCTGCAGGACATAGGAAAGTTAATTTTAGGTAGCTGTATGGAGTGGAAAATTAGGTATAAATAAATGAAAAGAGAGAGAGAAGACTCATTAAAGTCTTTAGAAGGTTTGTATCAATGATGAGAAATATATATATTTACCTTGTTGTGCATCAATCCGCTTAGCAAAAACGCTTCCTGCTACATTTGCCAAAATGATTGCAATCATAGCTCCCGTAAATATCCAACTAGCCGTACTTGGATCTGGTTTCACATTACTTTTGCATAGTTCCGAAATAACATTTCCGCCAAAATCAGTTTCCTTCTTCAATTCACTCAGCGAACATGTCTGCAAGACCCCTCTCAGTAATGTTTTATCAGTCTGCAATGTGGAAACAGGAACACCTGAGATGTCACAACTCTGTGTGACGCAAATGCCTCTGTGCAGAATGTCATGACGAAAATATATCAATGGCTGCGAACTGACATTCTGAAAGAAGTAAGTACCGATTACTTAGTTACAATAATATTTAGAGGCAAAGACGGAGATATTAAAAAAGCGATTTATTTACCTTTATCTTATCGAAAAGTTCAGATGGTTCCTTTGAGGTCAGGTTAATATCCACGTAACAGTAGAGTGCGTCGGTATCTTTCATACATCCTTCGTAATCTTGCAGTTTGTAAAGTTTGGGAAATTCATCATACCCTGGATTTAAAAAAAAACCGTATTCAATATTAGTAAGTAAATAAAAGCTAAGCATTAATGTAGTAAAAAGCGTTTTGGTTCATAAAATATCGTCAATTTTATTTATTGGTAATAATTACACCATGTTTTAATTGAATTGTAATAACATTGTCAGAATGTCAATAGATGTCACTCCTCTAAATTTTATAGTAGAATGTGAAAGTGTAAATTTAAGAATTTTTCTCTTTCTACTCAATTTCTTAAACGAGTGATACGAATTGTCACTCATCTTGTTAAAATGTTGTGATAATTATTATTTTAAGTGGTATTTAGTGAAATTCTCCCCCTCGAGGTATACTTCAAAATTACAATGTGCTGGGAGTAGTAAATTATAAATATAAATTATATAAACTTAAACAAGAGTTATATGATTAGAGCATAATTCGTCACTCACTTTGCTATCCTATATTTCTAGATAAAGAATGAGTAATATGTTAGAAAAAAATATTTCATGTTTTCTGCCTGTTGGAAAAATAATAGCATGCCAGTCCACAATGGAGCTCTGATGCCAACCCTGATGTATGGCAGTGAAACATGAAACTGGCAGAGAAAAGACACAAGTAGACTGAATGCAGTAGTTATTATATCCCTCAGGCATATGTGTGGTAAAAAAATATACAAGTAAGTTGCAAATTAGGATATCAAAAAAGATAGAATTTAATTGTGATAAAAAATAGGAAGAAAGAGAAAGCGGTTTTGAAATTTTTAAGTGGAAAGACAATTCAAAAGTGAATGGAAGATGTCGGTGACACCCTATGGAGACGTGTCACAATCAAGTGAAACAAATACTTGAGGTGGATCATATCACATTTAGATTTAACAGAGAAGCATGTATGAATGTGGATAAAGTAAGAAGAGTGTGACAAGATAGAGTTGTGTGGCGTTTCATCCTATTTGCTTACATCATGAAGGCTAGATAGGTGGTTAGATAGCATGCAGTTAATCATCACTAGACATTGGATTCTATGCACTATCAATATAGCAAAATATGCACTACTATCAATACCAAAATATGCACTAAAAATACATGCCTAAAGCATACAATAAAAACAGGAATATGTCTTTTGAAAGCGGTTCCAATGGCGGGAAGGTAGCCAGTGAAATTCTGAATTGAAAGATCCTGTTCCTCAAAAAAATTCAAACACAACCATTTCTACTAAAAACTAATTTTTGATAAAAATTCCAAAACGAACCAGTTACAAAAATAATCGGTTCCTCGGGAGAACAATACTGGGTGATCCAGTGACAGCAAAGTCACTGGGACAGAATAACCGGAACACCAATATTGGCCATCTCTAATTTGAACAGCTGATAACGACCAAAAAGGCTAAAATATGCATTACGCTTTTTCAAATATGCAAATGAATATAGTCCGATATCTAATCATCACCAACTAATAATTGATACATCGTCTCTGGAAAGGCAATAGGGCTGAAGGACACTTTGGTCGAAAATGAGTCAAACATGCAGTTTTGATCAGATTATTTTTCTGCATCGAATACTCTGACTCTCGTTTCATTCTGAAGACTTTTGTGGCCCTTCAGCCATCTTGAATATATTTACCGTTTGGGAGAAGGCTTGACTCAAGCGACACAAGTTTGGGACTTTTTTAGCTTTTTGTCGCTTCGGCTAACTCAGTGAAAGCATTGAGTTGCCTGAGTTAACTTTTTTTCGCAATCCAACCAGGTACTGAAGACTTATGAATTGTATTTTAAAACAAACAACAGAACTTTAAAGTGCTCTGGTGTAAGCTTCCCAAAATGGTGCTTTATCCCTTTTGCTTTTCCGGCAACAATATGATCATTATTTCATCAAACATGTATGTGAAAACAGTTGGAATGATGAAAGAGTTTCTTTCTCATACATGTGAGAGTTTTGGGTTAGGTTTGATTAGTTTCGATTATGTTAGGTTATGTAAGGTTATGTAAGGTTGCGTTAGATAAGATTTGGTTTGGTTAAGTTAGGTTAGGTTAGACTAGGTATATAATTAAGGTAAATTAATCAATAGGTACCATCAGCTAATTTCCACTGTTCACACCAAGACAAATAAAGTAGGCCGGCCACCAGCACGGGAAGGAATAACTCCCCGGAGTACATAGCTCAGCGATATTTTAAAATTACCTTACTCAGCAAAATTCTAAGCTAGTCTAAAAACTTAAACATGCTGAGAAGGAAGAATGATTTTCTCATTAAATATGATATTACAATGATATTTAGGGGTTGTCAATTTCATCCTAACATGAATTAATGAAAATAAAATATTTTATCCTAAAATATGTATACAGCTTGATAGGCACTCAAAAAAGGAAGAAACAATCGAATGAATTATTTTGTTGTATCCATTGATTTTTTTGTATCCAAAATATCTACAGTGGTGACGCCCTCGACTGCATAGTTGAGTGTGTCGATCTGTAATTGGTGTTGATAATTTGTGAACTTTAATCATTGACTCTTAATAAAGAATGTTAAAAAAATCTTTTTTTTATATGACTAAACATGGCTAAAGCCATTTCAAGCAGCATTTCGATACTGAATGGTGGTCTCTCTCTGAAGCATTACTGAGAGTATCTACAGCTCTGGACATGCTCTGAATAAATTATTTATTCAATTACGTAAAATAACCAACACTAATAATAAAAACAATCAATTTATTTGCACACGCCAAGTTTCGAACTTAGGACTACCGGGTCTGGAGCTAAAAAGCTTTCCGCTCTGTCACAGCAATCGTTGAAGCGCTGTGGTACCGTGGTAACCCAAAAAGCACTCTGTATGCATTGTTATAGTGCACTCGCAATTGTTTGTATGAAGTTTGCTCGTATTTAGATCACACTTCGTAGGTGTACATATTTGTAACGAAGGATTGAAATAAGGTACTTTTCACTTTCGCACTGTATTTAGAAAAGTGACAGAAGAGCATGTTTGCACAAATGTTCAACATTCTCTTCTGTAGCTCAATGCTGTCGTCAATTCAACCTTCTTATCTCAAACAAACTTTGTGGCATTGTTAATGATATTTTCTTTTGCATTTTACATTTTCAAAATCTTCCTTAGTGCCTTTAAGTAGTAAAATGTAATGCTTCTCTTCTTAATAAATAAATTCAAAACATTGCAAATTTACATTTTCCTAGAAAGCAATACTTTGTGGTTTGACACATTTTATATAAATGAAAAATAACTTTGTACAAGACCACGAATATTATTTTAATTTTTGTGACCGTCCGGTTTCGCTAAACCTAAGCATCATCAGGGTACAAAATTAAACAAAATTGTTATTATTCTATTGTTTTGTTATTTTATTTTATATTTATATCTATATATATATTACGGTCTTATTACTATTGAGAAATTTTATTTGGAAACAAATAAAACTACAGACTTCAGAATTGAGTACCCCTTTGAGCGCCTATTTTTTTTTAAATTGAAGTTCAATAGTTTATCTTATCTTTACTTACAATAATAATTAAGAAGTTCTGTGGCCGGTGGATTTATATTAAGAAATTCCTTATCACTGAACTGAAGTCTACAGTTAGAAAGATAAATTGATGTTTGGTTCAAAGTTTGTGAAAGGGCAACATCCATCTTATTCTAAAAGACTTTTGTTTTTTAATTTATTTTTAAAATAACATGTTTTCGTAAACTGGAAATCTCAACAGTTTACGGCCCTACGCATTAGCAACCAAATTTTGTGAAATTTTAATGAAATCTAAGAATAAATCGCATAAACGTTATAAAATTTCCCAGCTATCTCGAAGAGCCAATTGAATTAAGATGTAATTAACAAAGGCTATTTGTTAAATAATATATATTAAAATATGAAAATCGATGCAAAAAAATATTTATTTTAAGACAGCAGAGCTGCATTTCCGATTTTTTTTTTGTGATTTACAGATTGAAAATTCTATGGAATCTTAAATTCGTGATCCTTTCCAAAAAAATTGCTCGTTTGATCGTTAATGCATCCTTGAGGTAACAAAAATGACGCTATATAAATTAGCTAAGAATTATTAATGGTGAAAAGTAGTTGAACTTCCTTGGCTTGTGTTTATGACCCGGATTCTTGTCGCAAACATATAGCTTTACCTAAAGGTAAAAAAATGTATTTTTAAATATAAAAAATGATGTATTTCGAACACTTTTTTCAATTTGTATATAAATCATGTTTGAGTTAAACACACTTCACTATATATAAGAGTTTTTTATTTTTTTATTTTAAGTTAAGCTTAGTTAGGTAAATAGCCTATACTGTAAAGGATTTAAAGCTTATTTTTTTAAATATAAATAAACCCTAAGAAGTGACTTTTTCAAACACCCCGACTAATTTGAAAAAGTATTTGTGTGGATTTTTTTTTCTACTGGTGAGCTCCTGATTTGGCAATGAAAATCCGAGTCAGTTTCATAACTTTTTTTTTACTCAAAAAGGGACATTGAAAATTTTGGAACAAACAATATAGTGTCTTGTAAAGACAAACTATAAGTAGTTTGACAATTAAGTGGATATTCCATAGCTTAATCATAACATTTTGATGTTGCAAGCAAAATAGTTGCATTGGTCTGAAATGTGTAAACAGAAAAAGCTTTGCAATTTTAAAGATGACAAAACTCACTGTTTGAGAGTTTATATTAGACATTGTCTATAAAATAGTAAGAGTTTAATACTAGGTATTTTACATATTTACTATGTTTTTTAGTGTTCATTTTTTTTATAAAAACGTAAAGAATATAAGCTTTAAAAAAAAATGCAAGTTTCCTTTTGTGCTTACAAGTAGATAATTTTTTTAATCAAAAGCTTAATAATTTTTTTGTTACAGATATTTAAAAGAGTGATATTTTTTCATCATCATTAATTATTATGATTACTACTTGTCACTTATTCAAAATCACGGTGTAACTTGACTTGCCAATTTTTTTCTATCAATGATGCAAAAACAGAAATGTAAGTTCAAGATTAAGTAATCACTTGTTTTTTTAATGATACGTCAACAGATTTGTATAAAATCTTACATTGAATAATAAACATCATTAGAAAAGACTTAATAATATTACTTAATATATAAAATAATATTAGCTATTGCTACTGGTTTCATTGCCACGAGCCAGCAAGACGAAGGAGTGATAGGAAATCTACAATGAGGCGGCTGGATGGTGTGAAGGCCAACACTGCTTCCTTGGGTAGAAGTTATTGGAAGAAGCCAGTAGGAAATCAGCAAGGGTGGGGGATTCTTAGAGATGATTAGGAATCTCGGATGAGATGGTAATGATATACACTACAACAATATATATGTAAAATCCCCATGGCCCTCCGCACACTAATTGCTAGGCAAAATTCTTAAGATTCAAAGAATTAAGAAAACTAAAATTTTACTGCATATCTAAGCTACAAATCGCCAAAAAATCTAAGATCTAATCATTAATCGCTAAAAAAACGAAAATGCAGCTAAGTTTGACATTTTTAGATGGATTTCTAAATTTTTATTCACTAAATACCTTATAATTAATATCAGAACATGTTCATTCAGTCGGCTCTCTCCCAGGGCCCTAAAACAAAATATCGATAAAGGAAAATGAACAAACAACAGTACTCACAAATGTTCTTAATTTAACATGATGTGAACTGTTATTTGTTCGTCGGCGATCTACAGTCCTGCACGGGAACGATGACAAATTACCGACATGTCGATAAAACTTTTAACGATATTTGGTGCTAGGGGGTTAAAGAGCCGGATGTTTAAGGTATTCAACGGAAGTGAATTAGAAATTAAGACATGGAAATTAGCTGTATTTTCTTTATTAATTTGTGGGTTTTAGATCTTAAATTGAATCTTAGAACTCTCTAACTAGTGTGGATTTCTGAAATCAAACAACAGTTGAAAACACTAATCAATTGTTTATTTATTGTACCTACACATTAAAAATAAATAGGTGTAACATTATGTAATGTAATGTTGTCTTGGTGTCATTGTTACTCCCAATTCAGTCTTGGTTCTTCTTGAAAGTTTGACCAATCTTCTGTAAATTGTGGAAAGGAATCTCCACGAATAGACAAAGTACCAGGGCCACACAATATGTCAGGAGAACTGATGCAGCGGGTAGCATGACCTAAAATAATATGTTTAATTGCAGCTATGTTTATTTGTTACAACAGGGATGTCAACCTACCTTGATAAAAATTAAATATATTGATAATGTCGCAATAATACTTGGCTAATTTATATAGCACTATTTTTGTGAAATATCACCTCATGACACCTAAGGACTGAAGCTCCATTTTGGAAAGTTTACACCGGAGCACTTTAGATTTTTTTTTGTTTGTTTTACAATAAAATTCATAAGGTTAGATTTATTAAAAAGTTAACATAGGTTACTCAATGCTCTCACTGAGTTACCTGAAGCGACAAAAAGCTGAAAAAAGTCCCAAACTTGTGTCAAGCCTCCTCCCGAATGGTAAATATATTTTATATGGCTAAAAGGCCACAAAAGTCTTCAGAATCAAATAAGAGTCAAAGCATTAAATGTAGAAAAAAAACTGATCAAAACAGCATATTTAACTCATTTTTGACCAAAATGTCGCTTAAGTCCTTTTGGCTTTCCAGCAACGATATTATGTTTTAAAATTTGTCATCAATCAATCTTGCGTTGAACCATTAAATGATACAAATAAATAAATAAAATCATTTTCCTTTAAGATTAGAATTATAAAATACATCCAACCTTCGAAATTCATTCATACAGTGCTATCCAGCGGGTTTATAAGGGTTTCCGGAAATCATTTGTTGAAAACTTACAAAAAAGTTTGAAATTTAAAATATGTTAAATAATGATTACGCTTGCAAACTCAGTATCCACATTGTCATTTTTATCGATCACATATTTCTTCAAAATCACTAACACTGTTTCAATTTATTTTCCATCTTTATGTTTGTAAATGGGAAGGCTTTGAGTTATATTGTCAGTTGCACCCAAACCGTATGTTTTTATAATGCGTATTGTTTGAATTTTATCAATAATACATATTGGAGCGTGAAGCATTACGTAATTTAACTGGCTTTTACACACAGGATGAAATAAAGTATTTTTTTAACTTACCAGTGTAAAATATCCTACTTGTACTGGATAAGTCAGCAAGGAATGCAAATACGTTTGCATTGCGAGGTGAACTAGGAGGACACAGTAAGTCAACTTCCCGGGGACATCAAATATTCTGGACTCCAGGACTTTGAAAATTCCCACTGAAAACATCAAAATCATTTTCCCACAACTGCGTAGTGTGCTATAAGTAAAACGATTATTATTATTATAGTGGTTTAGTGTTACAAGGGTCACACTGTGATTCATTTTTCAGAAGAAAATGTTTTTGGTTGTTAGAAAAAAAATGTCCACTAAACTAAAGCTAGGAAATATAGCATTCATCTCACCCAGCAAGAGAGTCGTACAAAAAGACATCACGGCACATACTCTATTTCTGGCCTGTCTCTTGCCCCATTAACAGTGTTAGGAGTAATAATATTTTTTTTATACATAATAATATCAGGAACTTCTCGTAACCAACGATTTTATTTTATAAACTAAATACTCTAAGAGGGAAATAATATTATGGGACTGTGTTTTGGTCAAAGGCGACATTCCACAAAGACTAAATTGGACATGGAGGCTTAAAAATGTATTTTTTCGCTTTTTTCGAAATCTATTGACGGTTAAATTTGGAGCGAATGCCGAAATAAGCCGAGAATCGGCAATTAACGGGTACCATTCTAGCATAAAAAAATGTTAATGGCGCTTATCGTCACATGTGGTCAAATATTATATTCACATATTAATGATTATTTTTCAATTTACTTTGTTTTGGTGCTTATTACGTACTTATGCGTCAATATAATTATGTTAATATCATGTTTTATTTTTTGTCTGAAATAATAAGGCTTAATTTAGCCAAAGCAGATATGAGTAGAAAAAAGGGTAAAGTGACAGGAAGAGAGAATTAAGAAGTGTTGTGAATTTATAAAGAAAATATTATATCAACGCCCGGGAAGGCAAAAGGGCTGAAGCACCATTTTGAGAAGTTTACACCAGAGCACTTTAAAGTTTTTTTTGTTTTACAATAAAATTCATAAGACTTCAGTGCCTGGTTGGATTTTGAAAAAAAAAGTTTACTCAATGCTCTCACTGAGTTACCCGAAGTGATAAAAAGCTAAACATATCCCAAACTTGTGTCATTTGAGTCAAGCCTTCTCCCAAATGGCAAATATATTTTAGATGGCTGAACGGCCACAAAAGTCTTCAGAATCAAAAGAGAGTCAGAGCATTCGATGCAGAAAAAAAACTGATCAAAACTGCATATTTAACTCATTTTTGACCAAAGTGTCGCTTAAGCCCTTTTACCTTTCCAGCAAGGATATGCTCACAATTACAATTGACTAAATGTAAAACTAAAATTTAAAAAAAAAAAATTCTTGGGAAGTGTAATTTTATATCACGCTGGTAAATAAAAAAAACATTTGTTCTGTAGGTTTGTAAAGAGTCAGGGAAAATGTTTAAGAAAAAGGTGTTGAACGACACCTGTGACCATTAAACCTTTGAAAAGTTTTACTACTTGTGCCCCTTCATTAAAATAAACTGAAAATTGACTCGTGCTGGATACATTATCCTGAATAGCCCGCGCGCAGCATTTGTCTTTTTATTACCATCACACCGGTTGGCCATGCAGATTACTAGGAAAGATGAAAATGCAGCAATGAAGGGTTTAGCCAAGGAAGCAAACACTGCCGATGCGAATGGATTTACATTTGTTCCTTGCGATAGAACCCAAACTCCACATGCCATTGTGCCAATTGTCATCGGTATAATAGCATTTAATAAAAATGGCACCCACTAAAAAAAAAATAGTAAATATAATAATATATTTTCGTAGAAAACCATCACTTTGTGGTTTGACATATTTAATTGAAATGAAATAATAACTTTGTATAAGACCACAGATTTAATTTGTATTTTTACCAGTTTCGCTTATATTATTAAATATACATATATTTCCCGTAAACTCATAAAATTTCTCATTATTCTTTTATCACCTTCTCATTCGACGTTTTGCCTCTTTCATTTCATATTATCTGTCTTTTTCTCCCTGTTCCTTTGTTATAATTTAAATGTAATTCTTTTGTTTCTTTACTGTTCTCTTTTTTATTTTGTGTTCTCCCTTTGTATGTACGAGTATATATAATCGCACACTTTGTATTTTTTGTTTAGTTTAATTATGTACTCTGATGATGCTTGGGCCAAGCGATACTGGTCAGTCATATATACGAAGTCATTATTTAATTTTCCTTAATTATAATAATGTCTACAATAATGTTAATTATTTTAATAACTGTCGACAAGGATGAAGTCTGCACTGGTCACGTGAACAATCCGGCCCATAGGTCAAAAAGCCACTTTTATCAAGCTGAAAAGTGTTATTAATTGACTTTTGAACGATCGTATTTATTGACGGTTGAAGAGCCTCATTACCCTATCACTCATGTTTCACTTTATTCCTTTGACAGTAGCCTAGCTCTTAGAAAGTTCACGGACACTGTCATTTTAGAGATGGTAAATTAAATGAAGTGTGATAAATTGAGAGGTTTCAGTAGTTTAAAAAATACATATACTTGTGTGTTATACATTCTGTAGCGAGACAATTGCCAAGAGCTGTCAGGATTTGGCAAAGATGTCAGCTAAACGCAAAGTTATCATCAGTCAGTTAGAAAACCTGATTGATTAAAAAGCAATATTATTTTCTATATTAAGAACTCATATTTATAAAATAGAAATTACAATACTTTAGAACAGTTTAAGTTAGCAGGAATATTTTTTATGATACTAGATAACTTCAATTCAGTTTTAAATTGATTTTATAATGTTGGTACTCCTTTCATAACAAAGCCCAATGTATTGAATGGTGTTTATAACCTGTTTCCAAAATTTCAGCATTCATTGTGGCATTACGGGCAAGGAGCGTAACACACAAGTACCCTTCTTTCTCATATGATTTATTTATTTTTACAATAAATATTATTATACATACAACCTGATTTATTATATAATTACCTTTTTCTGTGACAGATTTATGTTATTTCTTTCAATCCAAAACTGTAGATATCCGGCAACCAGTCCCACTGCATAACCACAATAATTCCCTTGAAATGTGACATAAACATTTTTAAATGTATCATCCTTTAAAAACCTTTCCCTATAATTCCTGAAATATTAATTTAAAAATTATACCAAACTTAAACTTAGTCCAAAAGTTATGCAGGTGTATTGCAATGCAATACCGTCTATAAATGGGAAAGACATAAACCGCATATACATAGTAAGTAATATTAATAAAGATTTATTTCTGTATGTAGATTACTTGACTTACTCAGCAGAAAAATCCATCATGGCGGGATATCCCATGGTGTATGTGATGAGACCGGGAGTCAAGATGGCTGCTAACGTAGTAACGCTTAAAACAAATGTAGCCGACTTGGGAAACTTGCAAACCAGAAGAACCACTAACACACCGGCGAAGTGTAGTTGTACATCGACTGCCAGATACCTGAATGAGAAAAGTATTAAGATGTAAGCCCAAAATTCACTTACGGGTCAGCACCTAAAATGCACCCTTTTTGGCTTTCTAATACAAGCAATACTACAAATGATATATCTGTTAATTCTGTATGGGTAGTTAGGGAAATGTCTAAGGTTTCCAGTGAATACAATTTTTAAACAAATATTTATGAAATGCTGGAATTTTAGGTAAAACATTAAAAAATGGCTGCGCTGATTTCGACATTGATTTTGACTTTTTCTGACATTTTGGTATGTTTTTTTAATTTAAAAGAAAACAACTTAAAATTTGTTTTCACTGGAAACCTTAGATATTTTCTTAACTGCCCGTGTAGAATTTAAAGTTAAATCATGAAGAGTGTTGCTTGTACAGTGGTGCCTCGCATAACGAACGCCTCGCACAGCGAACGCTGCACACAACGAACTTCCTTTTCGTTCATTTCACGATTCATACAACGAACTTCGCTTCACACAACGAACTTCGCTTCACACAACGAAGTCGCCCACACTTCACGATCACTGCCGATTTATTGCATCCTTCCGCGCAGGCAGTCGTTAGTCACTGAGCAGTACGCTTAACACGCACGTGTCGCAGCAATCGTTCATCATTACAACGAAGTCGCCCGATCTTCTACGATCACTGCCGATTAATTGCATGCGTAGTACGCTTAACTTACGCACGTATCGCAGCAATCGTTCTTCATTACGAATTAAATCGCACACGTATCACGGCAGTCGTCTTTTTAAGATAAACTCAACATTTTTTTTATATGATGGGTTCTAAAAAAAGCAGGAAGGTGATTTCTCTTGAAATGAAACAGGAAATAATTAGAAGGAGTGAATGTGGGGTAAAACAGTGTGACCTCGTCAAAGAGTTTGGCCTCAACAAACCTCCGGTTTTTCACTGCACCATCGGCCAAAAAGCGGAAAATGGATGAAGATGTGCAAGATTCGATTATTTCTTAAAATTAAAAAATGTGTGTTTTTTTCATTATGTTTTTAGATGTATCTAAATAAAAATAAAACAAAAATTTATCTTTTTTTATGTCATCTTACCATATTTTATGCTACAGAACGAATTATTTTTTAACATGTATTGTTATGGGAAAGCAGCGTTTCACATAACGAACTTTTCGCATAACGAACTTGCTCCTGGAACGAATTAAGTTCGTTGTGTGAGGCACCACTGTATTAGAATTTTACAAAGTGACATTTAGCGTCATTTTGGGGGCTGAACCTTAAGCATAGTAAGAAGTAACCATCGATTTACTAGGAAAAAATACACAACTGATATTATTAACTCATCACCAACTATTGTCAAATTCCCTCTCAGCCCTTTACTAAAAGTAAAGTTCTCAACTACACATCAACTATAAGGTATAACTTACATATGCAAGCCCTATCTGGACACTTCCGAATATCACTTTCAATAATTACAAACATTTCAAAACAAAGCCATCTGGTTAGCCTTGGGAGCTCCACAATGGATAGGGTTGTGAAGGTTATTGTTACGACCGGGACATATGCTCACGGGTAAAAATGTATTATATCTATTGTTTTTCCAAAAAGTGCGATTAATTCTTACCAAGCTTGTTGTACACACGGGATGGCGCCTTGCACAACATTGTTGACGTAAAGCATATGAGTCCACCAGTAGTTCTGACAAGCCTCTCCGTCAACATTGTACGCAGCTGACATGGGCCCCCTCAGCAGCCGAGTGCTCCAGAATGCAAAGAAACCAACTGTCACCGCCAACGCCGGTGTCAACCTAAATTAAAAATACAACATATATTCATATACTGAACAAAAAAATAAATATTGTATGTGGAGTGGAATGTCACTATGCCGACACTATATAAAGTCTGGATTACTAGAATGTGTAGTAGTAAGTTTATATTCTTACTTTTATTTGAATTAAAATTATGTAAGTATACCCTATATTGAGAAGCACGACGATCCAAGATACTGCTACTTTTAATGAAAAATTTGTCACAAAAGTTTGTCAGTAAGTTTGTTACCTTACAAAATACTCCCAACACTAGATCAAGACATGCACATCAACTACAAATACCTAAAACATACACATCCTTTGGACAAAAACATTACAGATACCAGGCTATTAAGCTTTATAATACTCTTTCCACACAAATTAAAACATCTACACTTGCACAATACAATATACATGTACATGTTTGGAACTAGTTTTAATCCTTCTAATTTAAAATTAGATACACTCATAATAATAGTGGTACTTAGATAATTTAGTATGATTTTTTCTTTGTGTTAAAGTGGCTTTATTTTCTTTTATATTTTTAATTTTAAATTATTTTATCATGTAATTCGAGAAATATTCTCCACATCACAGGTGAACTCCTAGCATGGAGGACAATGTACGAGTATACAATGTTGTATATGCAATATTGTAAAAAAACATAAAGTTAAGTTTCAGATAAGCTTGTATGTGCTCAAAATGCTTGTAGCTGGCAGCAATTTCAGAGGGAATGCTTCAAGTTGGAGGCTGCGGACTATGTTGGGGAAAGTAACTGCAGAGGCTGTGTGAGAAGAAAACGAACTGAGACCGAAGAAGTGGCAGAGGGCAGGGACTCCCGGAGGCGCCTGGAAGAAGCAATAGGACCTGAATAGAAAAAGAGGAGGAAAATGTAATGGTGATATATTTTCCACAAGAGAATTTTTAAATTCAATCCAGTTTATATGCAGTAGTTTACCATAATATTTTTCAATGGTTTACCAAAATAATCTAAAAATACTCAAACCTTGTTGAAAAGCTGGCCTCAACTCAGACAGTTCTAGATTATCATCAGGAAAAAATTCAGCTGAGGTCATAGAATAAAGTAATAGTAATATATTCTGTGGTTGCCATGAATACTATCAAACACATGGTCGCTTTATTCATTACGCGGTGGAATTGTTGAAGTTCAAGCGGCGACAAATGTCTTTATCCTTGTTGAATTTAACTGTGAAATCCCTAAAATGGATCACTTCTTATACATTTATAGTTTAATACATATAAGAAATTAGACATGATAACTCAAAGTTATTTAAAATTTACAAAGAATAAAAATATTAAATTAAAAAAAAAAAAAATAATTTCAAAATTTTCTGACTGTGGTGAGGATCACGTCAATGAGAAGTAATTCTATCAAGAATTGATAGGATTTCACTTCTAAATCTGTAGAGGAATCGGAAGAGATTTTAAGATGAGAGATGTTAGACCTTGTCCCATTTTTACCCCTCACCACACGAAAGATGACTGATTGTGTCAGACAAGTGCCGGGTTATTGAGATTCTCTGTATGTGGAACATATTAAAATGATATTTCAATCTTACCTCAACCATCTTTTAATCATAAGAGAAAAATGGGTTTCGACAATACTGATCCTTTTCCGTTTTTCAGAATATTTTAGAAGAGCGTGCGTCATCAAAAAACTAGCCATACTAAAGTGGACTTGCATCAACAGTGAGGAGCTGAAGAACACCCTCACAGCGTTGGTTCCATGAAACTATAAAAAGGAATCAGGTTAGGAACATACAAGACAAACAATAATGATTTTATAAATTAATTTTTTTTTGCAAAATCGGTCTAATTACTGTCCCATATTCAAGTTTCGGTAAAGGGCCAAAAATACTAATGAATCTGAAAAATAAAAATAGCGTTATAATTGAGCAATACGCAACTATTAAAAGCAACCTTTTTTTATTGAGTCGAGTGGTAAGACGCTCGACTACGAATCCAAAGGTCGCGGGTTCAAATTCGGCGTGCGCAAATAAATTTGATTTAATTAATATGTGTCATGACACATTTAATTAATATAAAATAATATGTAGTATATTTGGGCACGTTTCAGAATTGAAACGTTGCTTGAAATGGCTTTAGCCGTGTTTGGTGACCAGATCTGAATAGCTTGGTACTTCCCAACCTTCCTCTTCCCCATCTCCTTCCCCTCCCCACAACCTTAAAAACCTCACAACATACCCCAATTGGGGATGCTATGGTCTCACTGGCTCTAGACGGTGGGGAGCAGTTGGTACTCTTGTGCGTTATTCACTATAAAAAAAACAACTCTATCTTTAAAAAAAAATATCCTTTATGCATTATTGACCACTTTGCTGAACATTGAATTGATACAAAATAAATTATTTAGAAATGTTCAAATTCCCTGATATTCCTTGATATGATTTTTTTTTCTTACCATCTCAATTAAATCAGTGTTGTCTGTGTACATGCTGTAGAATGAGATATAGAAGTGATCCAAGATGACAATCAGCATGATGATGACGCGCAGTCCTTGCAAGCCTTGCATCCAACCTCTTCCTTTCCCCTTGGTTTTAGTTATTTTATTCCAGTTATTTGAAATGCAGAAAGCGCTTAGACATCTGTTCAAAATGCCTGTTGAAGATGACAAAACAAAACATCCCCACCTGTCTATTAACTATGTATTAATAACTCAAAGGTCTGTTTGAGAAAATTATTGATGATAGAAATCTTAAGGTCAGTTAGGGCAATTATGTCAATTAAAACTCCTTCATTCAATTTATAAAATAATTGTAAAAAGTTCCATTTTCCAAGTTCGTATTACATATCGTTCTGTATAAAGTTCGATCTAATTCACGAAGGATGATTTTTTTACTATGATGATAGAGCTTATCGATGTAAAAAATCTTATTCTCTTTCGTGTACAGTGAAACCCCCTTATAAGGTTTTCCAAGGGACCGGAATAAAAACTTCTAATGAGAGATTATTTGAGCCATTTTTGCATTTCACTCTTCACCAAAAAAACTTTTTAAGAATCAGCACCCAAAATGGGGCTAAACGTCACTTTGTAACATTCTAATACAAACAATACTGCACAATATGATTTATTAGTAAATTCTGCATGGGCAGTTAGGAAAATGCTATAGGTTTCCAGTGAATAAAAAGTTTAGCTGTAATCTTTCAAATTTTATGAAAAACATACTAAAATGTTATTAAAATGTGCAGTTTGAAAACCAGCACAGCCATTTTCAAGTGTTTCACCTAAAATTTCAGTATGTAATTCAAAAATAATTTAAAGACAATCTAAAAATTGTATTTACTGGAAACCTTGGACATTTCCCTAACTACCCAAATAGAATTGGCAGATAAATCATTTTTAGCATTGCTTGTATTAGAAAGCCAAAAAGTATATATTTTGGGTATTGACCCAAGCATGAAAACTTTGTATGTGGGAACTTTAATTTATACTGTACGTCTATGTATGTATCTTTGTAGATATACTTATGAATTTTTACCTTTATTTACATCAATGTCCGTTGAAAAAATGCTTCCTGCTACATTCGTCAAAATTATTGCAACAATGGCTCCCGTAAATATCCAACCAGCTGGACTTAGATCTGGTTTCACGTTGCTCTCGCAAAGCTCCAAAATAACATTTCCACCAAAACCAACTTCCTTCCGCAATTCCCTCGGCGCACATATCTGTAAGACTCCTCCTAGCAGAGTTTCATCGTTCTGCAATGCGGAAACAGGAACACCTGAGATGTCACAACTCCTCGTGACACAAATGCCTCGGTGCAGAATGTCATGACGAAAATATTTCATCGGTTGCAAACTCATATTCTGTAAAGAAATTTGATGGCTCACTTGAGAAAGACTCTTTGGGGTTTCGAACTACATCACATTCTATTGACGATCAGCCCCATTTTGTTTTTTTTTACTTTCAAACTCCATTTTAATTTTTAGGTTTTTACTTTTTTATTTAAACAATAATTATTACTAGCATTTTTTAAAAACAGTTTTTTTAGCAAAAGCTCTGCGATTAATTATTTTTTACGCTTGACAGCTGTTTACCTTCTGAGGCATTAATGCCCTGAAACGAGCCAAGAATCGGCATTTAAAAAGGAACATTTATTTGTCAAAAAATCAAAATGGCGCTGATCCTTGATTTATGTGATGGAGTTTGAATCACTCCAACGAAGAAACTGTTTCCTTGCCTAAATATTTTAACTTAAAATCTGGTTGTTAATATAATCACCTTTATTTTATTCCAAATTTCAGTAGGCTTTGCTGAATTCAATTCAATATCTACCAAGCAATATAAAGCTTCAGTGTCTTCCATACAACCTTTATAGTCTTGTAGCTTGTAAAGTTTTGGCAGTTCATCATAATCTGGATTTGAATTTAAAAAAATCATATAAAAAAATAACATACAGTCGTGGTCATATCGTTCCTGGAAAGGCAAAAGGGCTTAAGCGACACTTTGGTCAAAAATCAGTTTAATATGTACGCAGTTTTGATCAGTTCTTTTTTTTGCATCAAATGCTCTGACTCTCGTTCGATTCTGAATATTTTTGTGGCGCTTCAGCCATTTAAAACATATTTACAATTTGGGAGAATGCTTGACTTATGCGACACAAGTTTGGGACTTTTTTTAGCATTTTGTCGCTGCAGATAACTTAGCATTGAGTTACCTGAGTTTTTTTCAAAATCCAACCAGGTACTGAAGACTATGAATTTTATTATAAAACAAACAAAAAACTCTGGTGTAAACTTCCCGAAATGGCGCTTTAGCCCTCCTGCCTTTCCGGCGACGATGGAGATATATTATTTTATGCCCAATACAAAACTGTACATGACATTTTTGTACAAAATATATTGTGACAAGATTTTAACATACCATCATCCAATTTCCATTTTTCACACCAAGTTAAATATCCAAGACTGGCCACTACCAAAGAAAGAAAAATTCCTCCGAAATTCATGGTTAGAAGTCACCTAAATTTTTATTTTTCCAGCAACACTTCAGTAGGAACAAGTTTGCACTAAGCTAAATTACGACAGGAATTTGTATTTGCTTATCACAATCGTAAATACTATGTTTTTTTTCAAGACCACATACATAAAATAAATACTATTCTTTCACTAAAACAATAAAAACTTATCGGTCCAAATATTTTCTTAACTTTTATAGAAATAACTGCAAGTTAATAACAAACAAGTACTAGCATACCGGTTATATATCACTAATAGTTTATGTGGAGCTTAAAGTACATTTAAAAAAAAACCCATCTGGCAATCTTCTCTCTGTCCGCTCGCCGCATATGGTATGCATTGTCTTATTCCCACAGCAATGGACAGTAAGGAACAATGCAGTAGATGGGCGTTTAATGAGCTGACCTATAGTTCTAGCCAGTGTCAATGTGTGGAAGAAAGATATTTTTTAGTTTTTGATTTAAAAAATATCACTGGATTACAAAATGATATCCACAATTTTTACTCCAAATAAGCTCATAAATCACCTAACTTATATATAATAATATTTCATATTAGAATTTAAATTTAAATTTAAATATTAAGACTTTATGTTTTTATTTGGATATTAAATGAAAAAAGACTTGAACTCTGAACTCTATCCGGATAAAAATCATGAAAATAAAAATAGTTTCTAAAAAGGTTTCGGTAGCTCAATTGGCAGAGACGTTACTCCAGTTCCGAGTTCAAATGAAAAAGACTTGAACTCTGAACTCTATCCGGATATAAATATATATAATAAATATATATACTAAAAAAGGTTTATATCAATTATATATATATATTCGAGTTCAAGTCTTGGTTGCAAACTAATCATTTAATTTGTGTTTTATTCTGTCTCATATTTCGTTGAAAGTTATTGACATTGGTTTCAATAATTAATATTATAAACTTCAAGTGCTTTATTTCGTCAAACATTTATTTAATTCAGCCCTAAGGAACTACTACTGACGAAAAGTACACATTCACACACTGGGAAAAAGCTTCAGAATTTATTGAATTTTTCAGTCCCACCTGCAATTTTGTTGACGGACCAGACCAAACCATAGCCGCAGGACATTCCCCATCCCTGATGTTTTATTTTTCTCTTTCTCTTCATTTTGTGCAATCTATGTCGTAATTGGACAATAATACAAACATTTTTTTTTAAATATATATGTTTTTTCCATTTTTGGTTAATATTTGGTGAGAAATTTGCAGATAACCCAAAAAGTAGCCACTTTTTCAAAAATAGCAGTTTCTTTTTAAGGTCCTGAATTTTTTTTAGAAAGCCAAATTGGACTTATCAGTATAGTTTAAAAACTATCTGAATTAATTCCACCCAAGGTCCAATTCTGCCACAGGTCAACTAGGTTACTAGGTGAATGGGTCAATATCAATAAAAAGCGGAGTTTATTGTTATGCGTCAGAGTAAAATGTTTTGCTCTAGTTCCAAGTCTTTGATTACTAGATTATGTAATACATTCAGTGTGTGATGTCAAGTGTAAAGGATGAATTCCTTAAGCATACTTGCAAAGGTATGTGTATTTATATATGGCAACTAAAAAATTAGAATTTGTGTAATACATAAATCATTTCATCACATTTTAGGGGTTCTATACTTTTTTCTAATTATTTAAAGTTTTGACATTATTTTAAATCATGCTTGAAGTAAAGTTTTTAGCAGTTTTGGATATTTGCAAGTAGACAATATTTACAACTTCTGAAAGACCATAGAGAAAGTTTAGTAAATAACATAGAAATAAGAGTTGCCATGATCCAAAATCATGCTCAAGAAGGTTCTTGGTCACCAGTGGTACTTACCCGAAGAACTTGCCGCATTTGCTTTTTGATGGTGAAATTTGCCTCAAAACTAAACGGAAAACGCTTACGTCCTTGAATTATTTTTTTTATATGAATTCCGCACAAGTCTCAACTGCTCCCAACCGTCTAGAGCCAGTGAGACTATGGCAACCCCAAATAGGGCATGTTGTGAGGCTTAAGGTAGCGGGGAGGGGAAGGAGATGGGGAAGAGGAAGTTTGGGAAGTACCTGGCTATTCAGATCTGGTCACCAAACACGGCTAAAGCCATTTCAAGCAACGTTTCGATTCTGAATGGTGGTCTTTCACCAAGGCGATACTTAGAGTATCTACCACTCTGGAACGTGCCGCAAATATACTTTTTATTATTTTTATATGAATTAAATGTGTTATGACATATATGAATTAAATAAAAGTTATTGGCGCACGCCCGGTTTGAACCCGCGACCTTTGGATTCGTAGTCGAGCGTCTTACCACTCGATCATGGAGGCCATAATATAATGTATAATGATGGTTTAGACTTTTCTCCAAACGTCTTAGTTAAGATGTTGACATAATAGAAGAATTCAAAAAATGAAACCAGTTATATATGTATTTTCAATTGAATTTATTTCATATATTAAAAATGGACAGTATAATATAATTGAAATAACCAGATAATAATATAAATATATTTTATCATAATAATAAACTTAGATCAGTATTGCTAAATAACTTTAAGAAAATTCAGTTTTAAACATTACGAGTCTATGGACTGGACGAAAACATTAATTTGTTACAGAATTTGCTTTCAAATTTAAAATTTGGGAGGTGAAGTATTAGTGATTTGAAGAGAAAAGGATACTGAGAATCTCATTTCATTCCGTCAGAAAACATTTTCATTCACTTTCCAAACTAATAAAGCTGGCAAATATTTGATTTTACGCGTGTATTTCGTTTAAACATAAGATTCTATCAAAACAAAATACAAATTCCTTTGTACAATATCATATTATCCTTAAAATATATTCAATGCTTCAAGTAATGATTTAAATAATTATAATATAATTGGAAAGAATGACTAAGGGCCAGTTCTTTGACCGACTGTCACATTTGACATCACCACAAATCTACGATAAGCGCCATTAAAAAAACTTTGACGGCAGATTTTAAAATTTTAGGTTGGGTTGTTTAATCTGCCGTTGATTAAGCCGTCGAGCATGATGGTCCTCAATCAAACACTGACAGGCCGAAGATCGGGGGCGGTCAACGTCAAAATATTCTAAATAGTGCTGATTGTCGATTTGTGGCGACGTCAAATGTAACGGTCGGTCAAACAGCTGGCCCTAAACAAATAAAATTATGAATTATCTACAGGTGATTATAATTTATTTTATTTACACTGTAATCTCGGAATCCTTACCAAATTATAGTTACATTCTAGCATAGGCACTTAATTAATGTCAAACATTAAAACAATTGTGTATTTCTTTCTATATTCTGCACAACATACAATGCCCTTCTGCCCGGGCCGGGCAGCAACCCTCTCTGATAGAGATATACAGTTAAATTATTATTGCAACCAATTTTGTGACATTCACTAAACTGACTAAACCAATACATACATAATACACATTAATAAAATAAACACTTTTTTTACATCCCTGTATTGGTTCACTCCAGAAGCAGTATAAGTGTTACAAAGGTGTCTTTCCATCACTTAGGTAGGGGAGTTTCAAACACCGTCAAATCGACGATTGACAATTGAATGGCCACCGTTAAATGCAGATTCTGGGCCCGTTTCAGGTTCTGATCAAATTGTCATCAATCGAGAAGTATGACAACATGACCGCTGTGCTTGACAGCAGTGGCGGCTTGTGACTTTTTGGTGTGCTAGAGTGGTAAGATTGAAAAAAAACGTCACCATTGATGTTGTTGTAACTTTTTGTATGAAGATTTTTCATAAATCCGTGCGGTGCACCACCAAAACTGAAAAATCCTGAAATTCTTCATACAAAAAATAAAATCTTGTAAAAAAATTAAAATCATTTTCGGCTACAACAACACTAACAATGCCGTATTTTTCAATCTTAGCACTCTAGCACACTAAAAACTCACGAGCCGCCACTGCTTGACAGGTGATCGCAATTTGATCTAAAACCGAAACGGGCCGAGAGTTGGCATTTAATGGGGACTGTAAAATTATTTTTTTTAAGAGTTTGAAACTCCCCAATTTAAGTTTCTTTACATAAACGCCTCCTGAAATCTTATGATACAGAGGAAAAGGGTAAAATTTTGTATTTAGTGATAGTTAAAAAACATATGTATAACATATTGCACGAGGGTCAATGGATGTTTCATATACTGGTAGAAGATAAGTAATATTAGAAGAAATTATCAGTGCATTCCAAATTTAAAAGAAAACATTCCACTGAGATCAAAGAATAAAACACAACCAAACAAAAAATCAAAAATCTAGTGCCCTGTTAAAATGATGTAGATTTCTCTATATTTCGAGTAATATAGTGAATTCTTATAAACAAATCAAATAACTACCCAAAATCCAATTGTTTGATGTTCATAAGCCACTTGCATGATTTTTTTTCGGTTGAGGAAATATTTCTAAAGCATTCAGTATTTTAATAATTTTTGTGGTATTTTAATGCTGTCGCAATTTGTTTTAAAACTGTAACGTTTTTGATGACTGCAAAATTAAAGCATTTTTTATGGGCCGGAAAAATTATATTTATTTAAGTTGATGATTTTTTTTTTAAGTTCGGGTGGTTAAAGGTTGTAATTTTTTTATGTCAATGAGTGCAATGTGAACTATCAATAGATGTAAATAACATTGAGTCATAATTTTTTTAAGATGGATTTCACCAAATATCATGGGGTTGAAAATCGTAGAAATAAATATATATTTTTCAATTAATTTACAACTTTGTTAAAGCAACCAAAATGGTCAATTACACTGTCAGTTTTTAAATCTCAAATTTGAAAAGTCGACAGTGTCGCTATATAAAAAAAAATCGGTGTGGAGTTTTATTAAAATAAATACAGTGCCATTACAAATCAGGTTAATTTCTTTATTGCACCAGAGTCCCAACTGCTCCCAACCATCTGGCTCCAGTGAGACTATGGCATCCTCAATTGAGGCTAAACTTGGTAGGGAGGATAAGGAGATGGGGAAGAGGAAGTTTGAGAAGTACCTGGCTATTCAGATCTAACCACTAAACACGGCTACTATTTTCACAGCTACTGAAATAACATTTCGATTCCAAATGGTGGTCTTTACCAGGGCGATACTTAGAGTATCTACCACTCATATACTAGTGGATTACTCTTCATAGTAATATCACACGCTAAAAACAAGGAATTATTTAATAGAGTAGAAAAAACGAAAAAACTGTAGCATTTCCGTGTTCTCGGTAAAAAATCTATTCACATGAATTTTTCTAAGGGAATATAAAATGCATGCAAGTGGCTCATTGTTGACTACATTTAACCGAGCATAGATAATATTTTTAATAACATCTAAATTAAGAAAGTTTTCTGTTCTTTGAAAGGCAATTTACCAAAAGTATGTAGTTAGTTCATTTCAGTAAAAAGATCATTAATATCATGGTTCTTTGACTGGTATATTTTCCCCAATTAAATGTTTGAACGAAAGACTTTGAATTGAAGTTACATATATTATTTAATCCTGTCAACTTATTCAAAATTAACAAACTGAGAACTTACAATCGTACTTGAGCAAATACTCTTTAAAATTTTAGACACAGCAAAATAATTAGTCTTTTTTACTTACATACTAACTTGTACACCGGGTATGTAAATTATATATGATTATTAAATTATCTGTACTCGGCTTAACGTTGTAGATTTATGAACACAAAATGAAAACATTATTTTCAAATACATGAATACACGATAAATGAAAATATAAAACAAAGAATTGCAAATTAAATTTTGATACTTTACAACAAAAAGAATTCATTATTTCTATATCTCGCTCGAGTTATCAAATAATGGTACCTACAGCCAAATGTAAAAAAAATCTGTTCCCAACTTTCTTCAAAAATAATCGGCCATCAATTTTCTCTATACAATTGTAATATTATTTAGGAATTATTATTAAAGTGCCGGTAGACGAAGAAGTTCCTGGCTAAAGAACCTTCTAGAATGGTGCAGCAGTAGAACAACTTCATGATAAAGAGGGACTGAATTAATAACGAGAAGACTGTCCTAACACGGCAGTGTCGTCATCCAATTTTCGTAAAAACGGGTCTCCAACGAAAAATATGCGCTTCTCCTCGGATTCAATTTATCTAGGGTGATGGGAATGGCTATAGCACAAGTTGTTTAGAGGAAAATAAATGATCAAGTGAACATTTAAGATTCAGATCTAACACCCAAGAAGACACTAATGACTATTAAACCAGCAAGAAAAAATGATTTATTTATTCATTTAACGACAGGTTCCACGATTTTTAAATGAACAAATGGTTTCCAGAAACCCGTTTGGATGACGGCACTGCACTAAGGTTGGGGTGTTTCAAACTCCAGCACATTTTCTTACCGTCAAATCGACCATCAGCACAATTTTGAAATGATGTCATTTGAATGGTCCCCGTTAAACGACGATTCTGTCAAACATAACGGTCATGCTGTTATGTTTATTTTTTATTTTAGTACATATAACAGGCATGATGCCCAAAACATATATACATGAGTGGTTATTTAATTAGAATATTTAACAAAAGTAAATGAATAACAAACAAAAGGAAATGAATAATAATTATACAAGGTAGAACATAAATAAATGGATTATTGGCACCTGTACTGAAGAGATGCCTATTATCCGTTTGGTACTTGGTACTTCATATAACCAGTCTATAACTAAAGGGCATCATTACAATATCAGCTTGATATGATTGACAGTTTTTTTTTTTAAATTGATTTATCGTGTCAATAAAAATGTCTACTTCATCGTTTGTGCAGCGAATTGTGTTGTAGTTTCTTAGTGTCCTCGGCAAAGGAGAGAAATATCCGGTATTTGTGTGGTAGACTTTAATATTAAAAATATTGTTTTTCCTCCTTGTTGATTTTCTTAGTGGTATGATGATGTTAATTTGGGATAAAATGTTTGGTGCATCAATTGATGAATGCATAATTTTGTGTAAAATGAATATATCAGAAAGTTTACGTTTGGCTGACAGAGAGTGAAGTTTATAGTGCAAAATTCGTTCATTGTATGTTCCAAATTGATCAGATAAGCCTTCATGAGTTAATTTTCTTTGAATGGATTCAATTCTATAGTTATGAATCTCAAAATTAGGAGACCAAATAGTGGACGCATATTCTAGAATACTCCGCACAATCGATTATTACATTATGCTTGGCAGCGCTGAAAATCCAATGGGGACCATTAAAGTGTTCAAAATTCAAAATGGCGTTGATCGACAATTTGATGGTTTGAAAATGTGATGGAGTTTGAAACATCTTAACCTAAGACGTATTTAGTAAATAGACGTAAATGAAATACCTAACTAGATTCTAAGAAGAGACATAAATAAATCAAAGAACATTTCCATTCATTCCCAAATGTACAAGGCTTCCATGCAACCACCCGAACACGCCACTAATGTTTGTCAGTTATGCCTCTCCTACGATTTCCCCCGAGGATTAATAGTACTTATTATGTTACACAGCGCTTAAAGTACCACTTTCAATTCCAACTTTACTATTATGAATTAACCAAACAAATATGTACAACTTTAGAATATTTATCACACTAAATAGTTTACTTTAAGATTTGACTTTTCATCCCACCGGTACTACATACAGATTGTGAAAACTTGTAATGTTAACCTTAAAACAAAATTACCTAAAAACAGTACTTAAAATTTCTTTGAAAACAGAGGAATAAATTTTCATCAAAAAACATATTGCCGGTCAAACGCAAATATCCATATCAAATGTCAATTTAAATTCCTTACTTAAATAGTGTTTAGTATATACAGGCTCATACAACCACCGTTTAACGGAGGCCTGTATTTAAAGTGGTAAATGTTAAAAAAGTCAAAAAAGCGTTAAATGCCGATTTATGCCCACGTCAAACGTGACGGGATTCACTCCGGGGCCTTAAGCATTTGAGTTGCTAAATGCAGAAAAATCTTATAAGCAGAATCGATATAAACAAACATGACTGTATATAAAAATGATTAAAATATAAATAAACATATTCAAACCATTCGAATGGAACAAATCAATGATAATATTTTTAGCCAAGAAGTGATTTCGTAAAAAAAAATGTTTATTAAAATTGCACAGTAATCGGAGATCATGTCCATCTCCGAGGTCACTTTAATTTGACTACTTTATAGGATAAAAACAGCAGCAATTTTGAACATTCAAGATTATAGACTACACTATATCGTAGTGAATCAATCTCATCCATTTAAAACGTCTGATTATATTTCTAAAGCTATAGGACTGTTGTCGTTGTCAAATGAAATTTCAGGATGACGAAGTATTGTGAGATATATGAAGATGGATTGACATTAGCGTGATGTTGTTTGATTTTAAATTAAATTACTCATAGTAATAACTGAGGAACTTTAAGTTTCGAGCATATTTTCTTACCAGTCGGTCGTAGACAATTTTTATGCTAAAGTAGTAGGATTTAAAAATCTTAACGATAAAAATGTTAGCACTTGAATGCAAAAATATGTTTTTGTAAAAATTTGCACTGCAGTATGAAAAAAGTCAACGACCGGCCCTTTTTTTGCTACCCTTACAAAGTCATATCCTTATTTTTAATAAGAGATAAGTTAAACAAGCCTCCTTGACTTAGAACTATAAATAAACACTTATAATTCAGTGCGGAATTGTAAATTTTTAATATGGCAACTATAATACCTATTTGAAACAAAAATGCATTATTTATCTTACTGATTCAATAACTTTAACTATGTATTGCAAAAAATAGTTTTTTTTTTGTAAATGGAGACCAAATCTTAACTATAAAACAGATATCAGCAGCAAATAAACTCTCAAAATAGCAAGTTTTGAGAAGATAAAACTTGCAGTTTTTTCTGATTGTTTAGATTAACATAACTATTTTCAGCTAGCAATATCATTTACATCATGAGCTATGAGCTTTTAAATATTTAATATCAAATTAACTGTCAAAATAAGACAAGACAGTTTGTTCCATATTTTTCAATAATAAATTGTTCAATAAGAAAAAAAAGTGTTGAAATTTCGGACTAGTAAGCAATAAAATGGATAAGATACTATTTTAAGTACGAGGTTTTGGTACAAAACAAAGAATTGTGATGTTTTATTTCCTGCAATAAAAAAAGAACAAATTTACTACGACACAGTTCTAATATTGTAATTACATAATGATCTGCAAAGAAAAAATTGTATTGTAGAACAATATCGTACCAGAAAAGAGTGTTTTTTTGTAATAATTAGATTAAAAAATGCTGAATATTTTTGATCAATAATTTGCCCAGATTTTTTGGAATTTTTTTTTAATTAAAAGAGTTATACATTTAAAACTATTTTATAAGTATTATCAATATTGGTTATTGTATGTTGTGTAATGAAGAGCACACCAGTGCATTACGAAAAAATATATAATCTTATTTATTTACAAATTTCACACAAAGAAATATTTCTAAATATTACAACGGATAAAATAACAGATAATAAATATTCACAAATACAACAGGAATCTGCACAATTTATATTTTATCCCTAGGAGAAGAGCATTTATTTTAGGTTATAATATTTATTTAAATTAGAATTAACTTTAAAGCATTGACACTTTCATTTTTTTAATATTTAAATAATATCAATAATCAACAACACACATAGGTTAGCAATAGGTAAGTGGCCAAATCGGTTGTGACCATTGTCTTTTTTATTTTCTGCCTTTTTCTGTTTCACATTAGTGTTGTTTATTATTGATATTATTTAAATATTTATCTTTTGGTTTGTAAATTACACAAATTATCAATACCAATTTTCAGACAATTTATGAAAAATTACTTCAAAGTTGTTGTAAAGCGATAGATTTGCAAATGAGACTACTTTACATAGGGCGTGTTGATATATCACAAACATACAAAGATGTAACAATGCAAATGAGGTTGAAGCAACGTCTTCTAACGATAAGAATATAAATGGTGAGCTCCTTTTGTAAGATCAGAATACATATTATAAGGAGTGGGGTAGTACACGTGTGTACGTATGTTGATTAGAGATATAGAATAAATAGTTCAGTCGACACCGGCAAAGCCCTGAGAGCCTTCGATAGCCTTCACCAGCTTGTCTCGCAGCTGTTGGTAGCTCTCGTACGGGGGCAGATCCAGCCGGTTGAAGCTGGACAAGAAACATCAATATTAAGGTTAAACAAATATGTGAAGTGTTTCATCACAGATTTCTTACGATAACACACATTACAAAATACAGTGGAATCTTAATAATCTGACGCTTCAGCTATTCAGCACCTGCATTATAATCCAGCAATATTTAAGCATTTAGTATCATCGATAAGAAAAATCATAATAATAATATCAGTGAACTTATATAGCGCAGTTTTGTGATATTTCACCTCAAGCGTGCTTCATACTAAATCAATTAAGCTAATAAGACTAACTGACAACAAGGAGAAAATAATATATAAACAAATTAAAACTATCTAAAATCATGATCGTTATCGTAAATCATGAGAGAGAAAAGGTTCAGATATGGGTACAACAGTGCATGTGTACATCAACAGATTAAAAAAACAATTTACTAGAAGCTAAGGTTCTAAAAATCCAGATGAAACATATGAATTCATATTAACAAATTTGTTAAATTAAAGAAAAGGAAATTAGATTGAGGACAGTTAACATGTTGGCATTTAAAAACATTAATATTCAAGTTATTATAACGATTCTAAAAATGCAAGTAAATGTAACAAGTAACAAAAGAACAATAAATATTTTATGACAATGAGTATACAGTTTTCAGTAGACAGATATCATATCGTCCACGTTTAGGCAAAACTCACCAATCTCCAAAACACAGTTTTGAGATATCGAAATTTGAATATTGGAGACAACTCCTGATTTGCATGCTTTTTAAATGTTATTAAAATCTATTTTTATGAAGATAGATAAAACTTTAAAAAATTACAAATCTGATTTTACCTTTATATATCCTATCTTGAAAAAAAAATGCAGTATTTCAAAACTGTATGTTTGGGTTTGGTGACTTTTGCCTGAATGGGGACAGTATGTAAAAAAATACATATTTGTATTTATTTATTTATATCATTAACTAACTAGACATTGTATATAAACTGAATTAACATTATACCTACTGTTAGTATTAAGTAAAAATGTTTATTTTTGTACAATATAAATTTTTTTAAATGTATTAAACAGTGGAGAATAGACATTGAGGTTGCTTACCACGTGTGAGCCCTGGGGTAGTTGTCAGGGGTACCCCACTTCTCCACGGTGAAGAGCTGTGGCCCGTTGGAGCCGTACAACTCCTTGAACCCGTTCATCGGCACCCTGGACGTGCCCGTCACAAACTGCAGCAGGCGGGACCTCATCTCGTTGGAGAAAGACAGCACCACCTAGGGAAGATACAAAGTCAATGATATTTCTAGCAACAATACATTATAGTAAAACGTGCGAAACGCATACCACTGATAGATAATCTAACTAATAAAGTATATAAAGCTGGACAGGCATGTAGCGAATATGTAAGATCACCAAAGAGGCTTCTGCGTACAGAATGAAGAAGTGTTAGACCTAGTTAGACAGTTGGCTGAACTGCACGTAGGTGGCCACCGCATCCTCATCCATAAACTAGAGGGAGACAGCATTAAAAGAGGAATTTCCTAGAGGCTGCCAAGACTCTCCAAGGTCTGTAGAGCCAATGATGATGAAATATTTTCGGTTCAAATAAGAAAATAATTATAATTATAAAAAGGTTAAGATTAAGATTTTTTTATAACAATATTTATTAATTTAAAAAAACACTCATGTATGTATGTGCATGGTGCTTGTTATATGTACTTAAATAAATAAAATAAGATAAAATATGCCAATTCGTGGCATTATGTAGACGAGATGGTTGGCAAGATAGATGCCCTCGTTGAGCGGGTTGTGGTAGAACTCTACCTTATCTAGTTTAACTTTCTATCGAGGCAATAGGGTTCATGATAATAGTAAAAGAGCGCTCACCCTCCAGAACCACTGCACGACGAGATGGTTGGCGTGGTAGTCGCCCTTGTAGAGCGAGTTGGCGCGCCAGTCGCGCACGTCGATGTGCTGAATGCCGCACAGCAGCAACTCCAGTTCGTGCTCGTCGAAGATCTTCAGCAGGGGCAGGGGCACCAGCCCCCCCAGCCCCTCCAGGAAGGCCGACATCTGCTCTTGCACGCGGCTCACGAACCTCCACTGGATCACCAGCCTGTCACACGCACACATGTTATTTTATTTTACACATCGACGCTGGAAAGGCAAAAGGGCTTAAGCGACACTTTGGTCAAAAATGAGTTAAACATGCAGTTTTAATCAGTGTTTTTAACTGCATCGAATGCTCTGACTCTTATTTGATTCTGTGTTTGACTTTTGTGACCCTTCAGCCATCTAAAATATATGCACCATTTGAAAGAAGGCTTGACTCAAGCAACACAAGTTTGGGACTTTTTTTAGCTTTTTGTCGCTTCAGATAACTCAGTGTGAATATTGAGTTACCTGAGTTAATTTTGTTTTCAAAATCCAACCAAGTACTGAAGACTTATGAATTTTATTGTAAAACCAAACACTTTTACAGCATTTCGTCCGGATTGAGATCAGTAACTACAATTTATTTAGAGCGAAACAAACTATCCAATTTTCAAGGATTTGATCGGTTAGTTGGTTGAGCGGTTCAAAGCTTCGGGCTTCCACCCTGGCGTCGCAGGTTCAGTCCTCTGTTAGCCAAGTCTTCCATCATTGGACAAGCAACATTTTCCGCTTATAATGATGGTAGTAGGAGGAATCAAAATATTATCAGGTTATTCGTAACCTGGGAATATTTGTCTTTCATTTAACAAAAAAATAATCTAAGGGACAAGGAGAAGGGTACGTATTGAGGATATTCAAGGATGTGTGGTTAGGTTACAATGCTGGCGTACCTGATGTATTCATCTTTATTAGAATTGTCAACCGCAATATTGGCACCGTTTGGTTTCAGTTCCCTCTGATTTGTCTTTCCAAATTGATCTTCGTCCACACAGAATGTAACGTCTAATTCAGAGGGGTCATTTTCCTAAAAAAAAAAAGCATTAATGCTCGGTTAATTGGTCAACACTTTGAAAATGTGTAAAGCAAACACATATTGACGGTCACCTAATTTTTCTAGAACAAAAAAAGGCCTAATATAAGGTGTTTAGAGATGCAGTGTATTAATATTAGGGGGTGATTGTACATTACAGTGAAACCCACTTATAAGATTCCCACTTAAGAAGTTTCCCTGTTTAATAAGTTTCGTTTTTTCGGTCCCTTTATGACTGAATTTTTATAAAGGCCCAATTGATCCCACATATAAGGTGATTGTACATTACAGTGAAACCTACTTCAGAAATTCTCTGCTTAAGGGTCAGCACCTAAAATTACGCACTTTTTGACTTTCTAGTACAAACAAAACTACAAACGATTTATCTGTTTATTCTGTGCAGGTAGTTAAGAAAATGTCAAAGGTTTCCAGTGAATACAATTTTTAAGCAATAATCTAAATTATTTGTATTATTGCTTGTCGTAGAATGCTACAATGACGTTTAGGGCCATTTTTGAGTGCTGAGTCTTAAGAAGTTTTATTTTTTCGGTCCCTTGAAGCCTGAATTTAAAAAATTGTCTAATTTACCCCACATGTAAGGTTTTCTTACATTAAGTTTTTTTTCCCCGGTTCCTAGGAAAACCTTATAAGAGGGTATCACTATATAAGTAAATTAAAAAAGATAAATACTTTTGTCGAAAATCGCTTTTTAAAAAAGCAATCAAGTAGGTAGGTAACCAAAATAAATAAAAAATTACAAAAAAACACCTAAAAGTGGCAACTAAAATTTACTTAAGTATTATGTGTAATGAATATTTAAAAATAGACATTTTAGCTTCATATCATAAACACAGATGTCATTTTATTACCTTTATCCACATGAGCGAATTGTAATATTCCCAATCTACTGATTCCATGTCTTTTAAGTCTATAGATTTTCCTAACATCATTTTATAAAAAGGCCTAATGAAAAATGCTGAAACAAAAAATTCAAAATACATTAGACATTTTGTAAAAACTACATCAATACTAAACAATAGAATTAAGACTGAATAAGTGGAAATTTTAAGTAAACAAGCGCAAATTTAAATCTCTTTGATCACTTAGAACTTGACGCGGTTAAATTTGCAGTTGGTGGGGTTGCTAGTGTAGATTTTATGGATAGAAAAAAATCTATGAATTTAAAAAATAGTTTATTAGTTAGTCCCTCCTTTTTTCACCTGCAAAGTTAGCCATGTCAAGCTGTTGGCTTGTTGTTTGACAAACAACTATTGCCATTTGAAAAATAGATGACAACTTAAAGAAAATACAAAGATGTTATAGAATGCACTGCATGTAGTTTTTTTTTTTTATAGTAAATACTGCAAACGAATCCCAACTGCTCCCAACCGTCTGAAGCCAGTGGGACTATGGCATCCCCAATTGGGGTATGTTGTGAGGCTGAAAGTAGTGGGAAGGGGAATTATATGGAAAAGAGGAGGGTTGGGAAGCATACCTGGCTATTCAGAGCTGGTCACCAAACACGGCTAAAGCCATTTCAAACAACGTTTTGATTCTAAATGGTAGTCTTTCGCCAGGGTGATACTAGTATCTACCACTCTGGATATATAAATATGTAGAATATTTAAATATGTACTAACTAACCATCACGCCGTTTCACCACAGGGGTAGGCAGAGAGGACGAACCGCCATACAACTCTGTCTTGGCACACACTCCTTGCTTCGTTCACATTCATACATCGTCTCATACATACTCTTTTGTTTTTCTGACTATTCACATGGCCCGACTCAAGTTTTTTTTAATTTTTTATTATTTAATTAATTGTACAAAATGATCATTTTTCCTTAATACTAACAGTAGGTATACTATAAATTATCTTCCTAATTGAGAAAATTCTCGTGCTTAGGGAGGGAAAATTTGATTTACTTGATCGTGCCACGTCTTCCTCGGGTGTCCCCGACTTCTTCTTCCATTCACTTTCGCATCATACTTGTATATGTATTCTTTTCACACTCTTTTCTCCTTATGAATATAATATAAAATAAATATTTAAATATAAACATGTAGAAAATCACAAAAGCGGAAGCATTCCCTCGATTATGGATTATACTACACGCTAGAACACCATCCTGTCTCGAGAACCAGGATCCGGAAGAAACAGCAAAGATCTTACCGTCCAGCAGCTTCCCGTGGTAGACGGCCATGCCGGCCACCCGGCCGATGAACTTGAAGTAGTTGAGGTGCTCCTCGTTGCACACGCCGCTGGCCGGGTTGATCTGCAGCGTGTAGTTGTCCATGGCCGAGTACTCAAACAGGCCGTAGTACGGGTTGAACATCTCCTTGGACAGCAGGAAGAACCACTCGCGGGCCAGACCGCCGTAATCTACAAAACAAAGCATTGTATGACACTACGTAACTAAAGGACTGTTCATCACTGTAAAATTCTTTAAATTCAAGTTCAAAGACAAAGTGCTGTAGGTCGTCTGTCTAAATAGAACATAAATACAATTGATATTGACTGTGTTTAGGTGAAAGGTGTTAATCCACATTTTTTCGCAAGGAAATTTAGGCCTTAGTGATGACGGTCATGCTGTTATGTTTGACATCTGATCATTTTTTTTGTTTTTTATAGTGAATACCGCGCAAGAGTCCCAACAGCTCCCAACCATCTAGAGCCAGTGAGACTATGGCATCCCCAAATCGGGTATGTTGTGAGGTTGAAGGTAGTGAAGAGGGGAAGGAGATGGGAAAGAGGAAAGTTGGAAAGTACCCGGATATTCAGATCTGGTCACCAAACACGGCTAAAGCCATTTCATATAACTCTGTCTTGGCACACACTCCTTGCTTCATTTACATTCAAACATACTCTTCTGTTATTCTGACTCTTCACATGACCCGATTCAAGTATTTGATTTACTTGATCGTGCCATGTCTTTCTCGGGCGTCTTCGACTTCTTCTTCCTTTCACTTTCGCATCATATATTCTTTTCACACTCCTTTCTACAGATAAACTTAGGAATTGTTAGCTAAAGTCTGTCGGGTGCATCCTGTTACAAGGAGGGTGCGAATTATTAATGTTTAAAAAATTGATTCACAAAAAAAAACATTTCTTACCCAAGCCAACTTCAGACTCAAACTCAACCCAGAGTTTGGTTTTGAGTAGATCCAGCCGGCCCACGCAACTGATGATTCTGTAGGAGTCCTCCAGGATAGAGCCTCTTCTCACCTTTATCTCAAACTTATTTGGTACATTACTCTGAAACAATAAAATAAAACGCAAAATAAACACACTTTACACCTTTTTTTTAACACATACTTTCATAAACCGATTCAGATAATGAAACCATGTTCGTAGAAAAAATAATTGGCCCTTAGACAAGCACATAATGTGCCATCAAGAAAAACTAATTAGACGTAGTGCAGAAAGCATCAAACTCCAAAATGATGAAATCGAGAAAAAGGCGTTTGAAAATATGACGATACAAAAGCATTATTATGCGTAATCGGCATTTGTAAAGTGAATATTAGTATTTTTTTCTGTATGAGAATTATTACAAATAAGTAATTTATAATCTATCAATGTATTTACTAGAAAAAAAAAGTTTTTCTTGTGTTACCCTACATTTTAATGTTTTTAAACTTCAATTTAAGCCAAATATCTGCAATGTGCGTTAGTAAAAAAAATAATTAGCAAAAATCTATCGCATTTGGAGCTTGAATGTTTTCAGCAGATAGAAATCTCGTATTCATCTATAGGAAAACATGTAAAACTCGATTTCGGCATATTCTGGGTTGGACGCTTTCTGCATAACTACGTCCAATTTATTCTTGAATAGCTTGCCTGGAAATGAACAATTCTATGAAAAAATAGTATCTTTATAGCTGATTATCTTCTGGTATTCTCTCCTATCGTAGGTTGGCTATTTTAAAGTGACTAGTTTCGACGTAATTTAGATTTTTAAGAAAATATTTTAATCTTTTAATATCAGTGTTTTAAATGCAGTGCCATAGCCCGAGAATGGCCACTTGCTTTGACCCTTGGCCAGATGTGTTGTCCCTTCGACCGCCGGCCCGGGAACCGGCAGGGGGGCGGGGGAGTGCCGATCTCGACCGACTGTTCCCGAACGCGAACGAACCAGGCATCCAATAAATCACCCAAGTGACACCCTTACGACAGCCAGATGACTTTTGCCCACGTTGGTCTAAATCTGTTAGGGCGGCCGCATTTCATCTTACATAAACATTACAATTTAACAAGATCTGTACAGCGCCCTTGAGGTAATTTTTCACAAAAACGGCGCTATAAAAATCATCCAAATATTATTATTATTATTATTATCGGGACAATCATCGCCTGTAGACTGCAGCCCGGAGGAACGCAGCAGAACTACACTCGTACCAGTCCCGTGAATTTCAAAACCATGAAGTGCGGCATCTTTCTCTAAGTTTTCCATCAATCTTAGCCTGGATATAGTTATAATTGTATATTTTTTTGCTCCTCATTATGTGACTTAGGCATGGCAGTTTTCTTATTTTTATATACACAGCACAATTAAGTAGTTTTTGACATTTCAATAAAGAACCTCTAAATTAGCCTGTATTTGATTAATTATTATTATCTCCGGAAATGTCCATTATATGCTGCAAAGTTATTACATTAACATATTGAGTTCGTCGTGCAGTAGCGTGATCGGAATTGATTAACTACCCTTTATTCAAATTTTCTTTTCGTCTACACTGTTAGACGGTGTTTTCATTACAAAAAAACCAATGGTGAAGTATTCCTGCGGAAATGCTTTGGCTAATTTGAACTTTCTCGGTAAGGATGTGTACTCACAGGTTTGCGTAATTGATTCTTAAGGTATTCATATTTCCTCTTGTAATCTCTGGAGTAGGGGACGGCGGGGCCAGCGATCTGAGGGTTGGACATGCGCGGGTCCTCCCATTGGGTGGTTCGCGTATCTGAAAACAAACACAAATTTTATCATCTAGAACTCAATAGAAGATGCAAGTTGAATATTAACGAAAACTGTTTTTTTTAATAAATATTCATAACTTTACATGACTTTTCAGACCTAGATTGAAAGAAAGTATATAAATATGTATCGAAATTAAAATTAACTTTAAAGCATTAATACTTATTTATGGTTTTAAAGTTTATTTTGTAGAACTCCATTTTAATTTTTAGGTTTTTTAATTTTATTTAAACAATTATTATTATTTTTAATTTTATAAAACAATTTTTAGTTAAAAGCTCTGCGATTAACTAAAAATTGAAAAACTCTCAAACAGTTTGATAATGCCCTCAGAAGGCGAAACAGCTGTCACGCGTAAAAATAATTACATCGCAGAGCTTTTAACTAAAAATTGTTGTATAAAATTTAAAATAATAATAATTATTGTTTAAATAAAATTAACAACATTAATACTTATTTTTTAAATATTTAAATAATATCAATAATCATTTTTTTTTTACATCATGTCACTGTTAGTTGGCTAAAATATCATGAAATTCAGCTGCCTTAACATATCTCTTACCCGAGTATGTATACATCGAAATTTTGAAGATACAATAGTTTACATAGGAGGGGTCGATATGTCAAATTTAAAAATATATCTACATATTTATAATACTTATAGAAAATACTCTTTTTTTATACATTATCTAATGCTTTATTAATATGTCAACGTCTAGTAACAAATAATACGACTCACTGTGATCTATGAAGAATATCCTCCCGTCTGAGTGCAGTCTCTCCTCCCAGCCTTCCGGCAGGGGGCCCAGCTGGTCCTCCGCCGTGACAGAGGAGGAGCGCCGTGAGCCTCCGCGGGCCCCTTCACTGCCCCCACCCTCGCCCGCACCCCCACTGGGCATGGGAGACGCTCGACCTAATGGAGCATAGGCAATTTAATATTGTAGAATAAAAATTGCTTAATAAATAAGTACTTTATCGCTTGTCTGGATTTGAAAATACTCGTCTAATAATTTTATTGTATTATGTTAACATAATCTATCAATTCCAATTTTTTTAAATTCACACTCGAAATGCGTATGTAATCACAAAAAAACTATGTGGTTTAAATAAAGTGATCATACATCCTGTTTTTCAGTACTATGTCCCGGTATCCTAAAGGAGAGCCTCGGAATGTAAAAATATTGATATTATTCGCTCAAATGATTGTGCTTGAACTTAATTGTGCTTGAATTTAATTGTGCTTGAATTTAATTGTGCTTGAATTTAATTGTGCTTGAATTTAATTGTGCTTAAATTTAATTGAGCTTGAATTTAATTGTGCTTGAATTTAATTGTGTTTGAATTTAATTGTGCTTGAATTTAATTGTGCTTAAATTTAATTGAAGAATTACCATTCTAGTGCTCTGAATGCAATTTATATCAAAACAAAATCAAGCTTGCAGGTACAAATGTTTATGCACTAACGAGGAGAACCATTTCCATGTTACAAATGCAAAATTTGTGTTCTTAAGCTCGCCAACCTACCCTAGTTTAAAAAACCATTTTCGTGTTCCAAACGCATTAGTTTTACGTCTTGAATATTAAGTTAGCAGACTAAAGTACTGGCAAACTCTGGAGAAAGCATGCTCTTGTTGTGAACGCAATTATTATTATGATCGAAAATCAAGCTTGAAAATAAATGCATATGTACACACGAGAAAAACCATATAAATCAACCAATAAATCATGTTTTCATGTATTTATTGCATTCAGAATAAAAAAAATAAAGAAAAAAAAAAAAATTACCTGTTCTGGGATCGACCCATGTGGTGGTTTTTTCATTGTGATCTATGAAGAACATTCTCCCGTTGGGTGCCAGCTGCATGGTCCACCCTGTTGGTAAGCCTGGAAAATTAATATCTATTCACTCTCTCAAACTGCTGATTTTACTGGCAACGTTGCTAAAAAAGACTAATAAAAATGACCGAATAAAAGCGCATTATTTAACATAAATTTCAAATTCAATTTAAAAGGTTATGCATCACTAACTTAAAAAAATGGTGGCAGCGAACCAGTTAAGCGTGACTTCTTCTTATGTGGGAAGCTTATATAAAGGGAAATCATTTTGAAATTGGAACTTCTTAAGAGGTTTTCACTGTAAACTTAATTCTGTTTTTTACACGAGGGATACGTTTCATAGAATACCGTGTAAAAATATACAGTACATTTTGTATAGAAAAATGGCTGTTCCAATATGGGATGTCAGGGTGCATTATCTATAAGTAAAAGAATTTCGAGCCGAAAACCTTTATTCTTCATATATATACATATATATATATTTTATTTTTTTAATTCTTTTAAAAAGAAAGACAAAAATGTTTGCACGGGAATGCCCGGGTTACGAATAACCTGACAATATTTGAAAAACTCCTACCGCCATAATAATAAGACGAAGATGTTGCTTGTACAATGATGGAGGACTTATCCAGCAGAGGAATTGAACCCACCACGCCCGGGTGGGAATCCAACGTGTTTGACCACTCAGCTACCGACCGGTTAATATAATATTTTAGTATTTCAGGAATAAAAAGCTCGCTGCACCAGTCAGCGGTGGGGCAATTGTAAAAACGGATTACACTTTGGACCGTGTTATATCAAAATAGTGTAAAAAGAGACCGTGTAAAAACAAAATTTACTGCGCGTATGATGTATTTCCAAACCTTCACTGCCCGGGACCGGCTGCGCACTGTTGGCGGAGCCCCGCCCACTCTGACTGTCTTGAGAGGTCTCCGTTCCCGAGGTGGAGTGGCCTGAATCCACATTATCTTCAATCTGAAAAATACAATTATCACTAACAAGAAAAAGTAAGTTCATTTCGACGGATATCATTTTATTGCCTTTTAAAAAGTGCGCCATTTTGACTTGTTGATAATGCAGTGAAACTATCTTAAAAGGTTTGCCTAACCTTTTAAGATAGTTTTATAATTTTAATAACTTATCGTTAAATGATTCTTGAAAGTTTGTGCATGTGATTGATATCAGGGGTACGAGGTCAGGCAGTCGACAGGTTAAAAACTCTCGATGTAAATTATGCAACTAAAATAGATCTTTGTATTGATCCTTTTAACACCATGACAAATATTTACGACGATGGCAATATGAATATATGTATGAAATGTCCATGAGTGATGTTAATTTTAAATTTCTACCATAATCCATTGTTCATAGAGTTAACATTAAGAAAATAAATACATACACAGTAAAAAATATATTCAGGATAAAATACATACATATTCACTAAATAAATTGTACCTTCATAATAGTATAAGAATATACATAATAGCAAAAAAAACATAAAACAAGAAGCTAATTGTATAGATACAGTGCACATGCAGTAGACAAGATGTACATATAACTTACGGTGTAACCATAGAAAAAATACTCCATAGAACTGGCAACATGTACAGATAAACACACATAATTTTGCAGTCGCTAGTGTAGATATTGTGGATACAAAAAACTCAACAGACTTAAAAAATAGTTTGTGCATTCATCAGTTGCTTTTGACCGCCTGCAAAGTTAAGTTTGTCAGGCTGTAGGAGAGATGATTGTCAAATTATGGACGAATACGGTGATTGAAAATAAGCCGGCATCGACACGGTTCAATACAAATCATAATATTGACAAATAAATGAGTACAGTGAAACTCTCTTATAAGGTTGGGAAAACCTTATAGAAGGGTTTAAAAAAAAAAACATTTTTTAAGGGATTGAAAAAACAAAAAGTGTGAACAATGCGTGAACCTTGTGTGGGTTTTACTGTGATGGGGCTATCAGTCCACTGATTAATTCTTTCACAAGAGTTACAAACAAAATAATCATAAACACGTACCACATTACAAATGCCCATTTTTATGGATAAAATAAGTTTTTTTTTTTTTAAAGTAAGACAAACATTCCCAGGTTACGAATAACCTGACAATATTTGAAAAACTCCTACTGCCATCATAAAAAGCGGAAGATGTTGCTTGTGCAATGATGGAGGACTTAGCCAGCAGAGGAATTGAGCGCACGACGCCCGGGTGGGAATCCGGCGCGTTCTCCACTCAGCTACCGATTGGTTATTATTGAAACACTAAAAAAACAATACATCTTTCAAAACTATTCTACTTCTATAATATTATTGCATAAATTTATTTTATAAATCTACAAAAAAGCATACAAGGCAACAGTTCAAAAATATAATAATGAGAGTTTTTTTGAAAATTACTTTCTTTTTGCTTTCATCAGACCATTTTCGAACTTAAGCCTAAATAAAAAAATTGCTTCATCAATAATATATTTATTTGTACCACACACAAAAAGAATTAAATCAAAGTAAATCTACATTTATAAGCTTTTAACCCATTGAGCTCTCAATTTGAACCTTGAACCTTTTACATGTACCGAAAATTACAATACTGTCTTCATCTACTAAGGGTAATGTAAGAAAAGTAATCTAAATAGCTTTACTAGGTCGACTTCACAGAACAAAGGATAAATTATATAAGAATATATATATATATATATATATATAAGGATAAATATTGAAGTATAAATTTGCCTTATCGAAGGAAGCAAACACATTGTAGCTTGACATTATAATTTAAATAAAAATAATTTTGTTTTAAGCCACTTTATTTATACACATATAACAATTCGACGTTTCGGTTAAACTTATACTCATCAGGAGCGTATAAGTATAAACAGTTTAACCGTACCGGTCGAATTGTTATATGTGTATAAATAAAGTGGCTTAAAACAAAATTATTTTTTATTTAAATTATAAATTTGCCCATAAGATACTACAAATATATCCTTTTTTTTTAAAAAAAAGGGTTGCTAGAAATCATAATTCGTTTTTTGCAAGATCACTCTGACTATTTCATATTCAAGACTCGCTACATGGCCAAAAATAATATTTAATCTAAATATAAAAAATGAAGTTATGATTCAAATAGTCGTACGCAACATTTAAGACTTCCGAGAGAATTCAAAAATAGCTGCATACATTGAGGGCCCGCCTGCTATATATCCGAGAAGGAGACGGTGATAGACGCAATGGGTTAAGAATTCAAATTTACGTTTTTATTTTATATTTTTACGTTTTTATTTTTTTATGTGTGGTAAATATATCAATAAAATAATGGGCACAATTACAGGACAAACTAAAACGAGGAAGCATTAATTAGCATTGACATCTACTCAGCCACCATAAAGACACAGTTTAGTGGGATGTTGTGGTTTACTGGGCGAAGACGTGAACTGGAAACATTTCATAAAAAAATAGTAATTACTGTCAGCATTAAATAAAGCCATCTAACTTAATAAATGGGATTTTTACAGACAGCACCATGGTATGAAAAAATGATTGACAATTTTATGAAAATGATTCAATAATGGTTAAAATACAGTGAAACTCTCTTATAAGGTTTTTCCCTTTTGTCTTAGGGACAAAAAAAGAAAACCTTCTATATGAGAAAAACCTTTTATGCGAAATAAATTAAATCGTTTTTTAACTCAAAACTTATTTAGCATGAACACTGCTTATATGGGAACATTTTATGAGGGTTTGCCTGTACAGTGAAACTCTCAAGTGAAATTTTTCAGGGAACCGGAAAAGACTTCTTTCATGTTTTCCAAAATAGACATTATTAGGTTTGCGTTTCGAAAAATCTTCTTAAGCGTGAAAACTTCTTACGTGGAAACCTTATGTGAGCGTTTTACTGTACAATGTTATTTAATATATCTTTGACTAACAACTGAAATCCACCAAGTGCATAAAACATGTTATTTATACATTTAAAAAATCTAATATTTGCTCGGTGGCGTTGAGTCATATTTGAAAAGACACAATAAGTTTCAAACATTCTAAATGTTGCCAAATAAAATTCGTTAATCAAATTTTTCTGATAACATACGTACATAACATGTAACTTTTTTATAACTGCTTTGAAAAGTCTTTTAATGCATGGTATATTTTACCTGTATGTATTTTTTTCTGCACTTGCGTATTGTTAAATCTGTTCGCGCCAAAACCGCATTTAGTGAATTTCAGTTGCAAGTCGACAAAATACTATATAACTCATTGAATGTTTTTCAATCAATATTGGAGCCATTTAAGACACATGCTAGATAACGTCAAGATTGCAAATATTAATTTGATGATTTAAATAATGATGGTATTTTAATTGCACAATCTTGACTGTAGCCAGTATTAGATTTAAATGGAGGTCAGTTAACAGTAAGCGATTGAACGATGGAAGACAGACAAAGCACACACGGCGGCCACTCGCCCCCCCTTACCTCCGAGATGAAGGAATCTTCAGAAGGGTGGGAAGAGGGCCGGCGGGGAGACACAGGGGACCCCATGAGGCTGCCCGCCAAGGGGGAACTGAAATGGTTCTCGTCCATGGTCAATCCGGTTACCGCATCGCTGTTCAGAGCCTCCGTTACCAAACTCTCCTCCGTCACCGCACTTTGGGACAAATCATGTTCATCGTCTGTCTCGGTTTCACCGGCCGCATCGCTTGCGGTATGTTCATCGGGAGCGACGTCATTCGATCTGGCTTGTACGCCACTTGTAGAAGCGACAGGGTCACTCAAAGTAATAACCACATCGGCTGCGTCAGTCGTATAACTTTCGTCGTTGACTATCACAGTGTTTTCAACAATTACACTTTCAGATGCTCCGGCACTTTCTCTGTTTCTGTCTTCGTGGAATTGCGGCAGAGAGTTGGCTTCCTCGATCAGCTCTTCTTCTCTCCTATCCTCGGCGAGTCGGGAGAGCTTGTGTCGCAGCTCGGGGCTGTGGATGGGAGAGGGGTTTGGGGTTCCCTGCTGGGAATTGATCCGACTATTCTGATCGCTCTGCAGCCCATCATCCTGTTTGTTTAGTGAACAGTTTTGAGGTAAACAAGGGACAAACAAACATTATATTTAATTGCAAATCATAATTTAAAACATTCCAAATGAATCCACCATCGTAATTCATAGATAATGAATTATTTAAATCTTGGTATTTTTGGTGCAGTCATTTGGTTGGTTGGTTTGTTTAGAAGAAGGCGGGCGCGCAGCACGAACAATTGATGGACGCATGCAACAAAAAGTAAATCATTACGGACATCATGCAAGTACTGCTACCGGACAACTGCTACTAAATTATTTTATTATAAAAATGCAATTATTAAGTCAAACGGTACATCAGATCTTTATGAAGAAATAATAATACTAAATAAAACAACGAAAAAATCCTGCTTAGTCTAACTCAAAAATGAGCACACAACTTCTTTGTTTTAGAAGATACCTATCATGTATACTGTTGATAAATAAACATTACCGTACGAGCGACACCCTTGATGAAAATTCACTTTTTAATGGAATACAAGAATCGAATTTTACTCATACTTAATGCACAACTTTTCAACTACAACTAAATATTGGCCTTGTTCTTCACTTCTCTAACTTTTCTTTCTTTTTTATTGAAAATAAATACATATCAAGAGATTTATTTGCTGGTATTAGTTAAGTCATTAAAACAAATATGACTTACAGTGAAAGATTTAACATTACGCCAAGCTAGTAGGCCCCAGTTTAAAATAGGTATTATGGGGACCTAACTTAAAGGCTCTAATCTACGAAATAACCCTTTCTAGAAGTGTAGCTTTTAGGCCAAAGTAAAGGTAGATTCGGCACTGATGACTTAACAGCAAGGAATCTCAAATTTTAAAATCCGACTAGTTTTCTTATCTCCCAAACGATTTGATTTTTAACGTTTGGACGGTATTGTTTATTCGTCAGCGATATGTATAATAAATTGTATTATTATATACTAAACAGTACCTTTAAACCAAATATGGGATAAGAAGATATAGAATACCAATATAACCAAAAAGGAGCAGTTCTTTAAGTTTGAGAAGTTTTCAAACCAAAGCCCACAAGATTATTCAAAATCAGCAAAGTTAAAAAAAAAAAAACACATGTATTTATTTAGTTAAACAAAAATAACTCATGGTTAGTATGTAATGTGAACATATTCAAGCATTTTATTCACTTTGATAATCACTAAACAAAACATTCAAAGGCATTTGAAAAATATTAACACAGGATTAGGTACTTTTATGTTGCGGATTATAATAATTCCAATGTTAAGCTGTATATAAGCATTGTTATTGAATAATGCGAATATGCTTTCCATCGCTGTTGTACACAATAATAAATATTGTTTAAATTAGCATTTTGCTTGGGTTCAATCGTGGACCATAGCGATTCATCTTGAAAATAAAACATGCCGATCTAGTTCAAAAGATGAACTAAAAAATATTTACTGAATTTACAGTAGCAAATTAATTCACTTCAATAATTTAATTTTCTCCGTATGTGCAATATAAATTAACCAAAATTTACAAAAAGCCAACTATCCATCCATTTTCTTTCTTATTGTCAGTTTATCTCCGATAAACTGATTCTCGGCTCGTTTCAGCCTTTGGTAAAATTATGATCATCCATAGCAGTCTGTCAATGCTGTCACGGATGACGGTTAATGGCAAAATTTGATGAAATGAGCTGAGAATCGGCCTTTTAAATGTCAAAATTTCAAAATGGTGATGATCGTCGATTAGATCGCCATTAACCCTAATCTTGGCAGAGTAACTTGTATGTTACACCAACTTTGCTATTTAAATATATGTATTAACATTTTTAGTAATGACAACACTTTAGAAAATCTCTTCTTTATTGTCCTGTCAATTGGTGACAATTACGAATTGCTGGTAATTTTTTTTTTTAACTGTAGCTTATTATGTTATCTTTATCCTTATTCTATATTTAGTACCTTGCCAAGATAAGGGTTAAAATGTGAAAAGATGAAACACCCCAAGTTAAGAAATAAGTGAAGTAATCAGCAGATGATGTTATAAAAAACGGCTCAAGTTTGCCAATTTCTCATCTACTAGAAAGATATTTGGCTTATTGTCAAAACTGGTTCAAAATATTGTAAGTGAACAGAAGATTTTTTATATATTTTTATTTGCAATATTTTGAATATATTTTTTTAATATTTTTCTTTTAATTTAAAGAGACGATCTATAAGATGTGGATGCAGCAAGTGATGTTGATGTGAAGCAAGGCCGTACAGGGTGAGACAAGTGGCGTTGGGGGCTACCTGAGGGTTAGTCGTGGCCGTTGGGACGTGAGGTGAACTGGAGTCGTGGGATATGTGAAACCTTCTCTGGAACTCTGTCACTGCTGTCTCCATACGATTCGCATCGCCACTTTCATTGCTGTAAACAAAAACTAAAGATTAACAAATGTTCACACTCGCAAAGCAACTGACAGAAGGTCTAGCATGACCGCATTGTAAATGTCAACATTGACACAAAAAGGTTTTAATCAACACTATCAGTGATTAGTCAACGCTCGCTAGCATGCCCGCTGTCGAAAACAAGGTTTAACAGTTCTAATCGACTAAAAGCTGCTTAGTTTATGGAGACGGTCCGAACCCTAGATAAAGTTGACTATATAGCGTCGTTTATACAAATTTCAAGTGGAATTCCAAAAAATTTGCTCATTATTTAAATGAACCAAGATAAATTTGAATTTGGTTTGAAACGAGGTTTCGAAACAAAATGAAAATCGGTTTGAAATATACACTTATGATTTGTTTTGATTAAACAAACTTTCCTTACACATATATGTACATTAAAACATGGTATTGATTTTTTCCGCTTTTTATTTAATTATTTACGCCTGTTAAAGGCTTTTTACACGAATATTAACATTTTTTTTAAATAATATACTTATAAACAGTGCAAAAAATACTGTACAAGAAAAATACTATTTAATAACAGGCAGATCCAGAGTTGAAGAGTTTCTACAGTTAATTTAGCTCTACTAGATTAAAAAAATGTACTCAGGAATACTTATATTGTGATATTGACTTACTAAATATATCAACAACATCGGAGTATTTGTTTCCCAAATGTTGATTTCGTTGCATAGGAGCTTAAATGAATTGAATAATGTAGATACGTTACAGAGACAACGCGCCTGGTTGCACTAAACCAAGTCAATGAGACATACCTTCGAAACACGCTTGATACAGCTATCTCTTCCGCACACACATATTCTTTGAATGGCTATCCTTTTCATACGCGGGTGAAACATTTAGTGGTGCAACATTAGTGGTGCTACATTTTTCGTAAGATTTGTATGAATATGACGTGTCTTGTATTTTATGTCTATGCATAGGAGTGTAATATTGTGAGGTTGAAGTAGAATTGTCACAATAATATGGTAGGTAATGTTTTGAAACTGTATTTTTATGCTAAAAAGCTGAAGTTCCATTTCATTCTGGTCATGACCAGTTAGTAGAAAAAAAAAATTCTATGCATTCTCATACGAAAATATACCTCAATTTAGGATTTTAAAAAATTCAGTCCCCAGGTGTACGTCAGTTTTACGCACATTTGAGGAATATATCAAACTACGAATGCCGCCGCTAAATTTATACTGAGTATAAAGGGTTAAATCTTACCATGCATTTTTGCATTCCCTCATTCAATAATTTTCTTCAGTTTCCCAAATTTCTTCATCGTCCCTTTGAAAAACGTAAAAAAGGTTGAACTCTTGGAGTGGATGCATGCAGTTCTTTACCTTAAAGTAGGGCGCTCCCACTGCGTGCTCCGGGCCAACGTGGTTGACGTAATAGGTGCGGCCGTTGGCGTCTTGCCGCTCCTCCCAGCCGCTGGGCAGCGGGGGCTGGTTGTCACCGACCACCACCTGCAACATGCATAACATATTATAAGCGATACAAAGCTTGACATAGATAACCTTGCAGGCGGCCTAAAATGGAACTAGACACCATGTTTTTTTGTTATTCAGATGTCAAAATATTTCCTAATTGAATTTCTTTAAAGATTTTCAAGACGATACAAATGGGAAAACAAATGAAAAATGATGTACAATGCATTGATCTGAAGGTTTTTCATTCATAGACTTAAACTTATAAAAAGCTATGAAAATTCTTAAGTATGCCACCGGTTTAAATTGTGTTGTAAAATGATTAATTAGCCTTATTTTGACGGCCTGCATGGTCGAGTGGTAAGACGCTCAATTACGAATCCAGAGGTCGCGGGTTCAAACCAGTTGTGTGCAAATAATTTTTATTTAATTAATATATGTTATAACACATTTAATTAACATAAAATAATGAATAGTATATTTGTGGCAGGTTCCAGAGTGGTAGATACTCTAAGTATCGCCCTGGTAAAAGACCACCATTTAGAATTGAAACGTTGCTTGAAATGGCTTTAGCCGTGTTTGATGACCAGATCTATCTGAATAGCCAGGTACTTCACAACCTTCCTTTTCCCCATCTCTTTCCCTTCCCCACTACCTTCAGCCTCACAACATACCCCAATTGGAGATTTCATAGTCTCACTGGCTTTAGACAGTTAGGAGCAGATGGGACTTTTGTGTGGTATTAAGTATTATTTTTTTAAATATATAGGGTTTAGATTAGTTAATAGAAAAAACTGCCGCCACATGAAGGGCCGAAGGCTTACATTCCAGTACGTGGTGACACTCGTGACAATGGAACATGTTGCTCAACCTTACCACAGCATAAAAACCACGAGAAAAATAATTAAGACTATTATAATAAATATGAGCTTACCGACTCCACAAGTCCCGTGGGCGAGGGGGGCTCGATGAGCTCCCACTCCTCCGGTTGGGCTGGAGACGCCTGCCCGTTGATGGAGGGCGGAGGGCTGCCGGGCGCCGCAGTCCCAATTAGCGCGTGGTAGATTTCCAGATGGCCGCGCACGCGTGACCTAGCACTGTGTACACAGAATTAAACAGTTATACGCAGGGTTAAAAGCTAGGATATATAGTATGTATTTGAATGTTTAATAGCATAGAGCTTATATAGTATGTGAGATAAAATTGACACCCTGTTTAGATCTCTAAATAACTGCACTATGACAGTCTAACACATATTTTGACTTTTAGCAGAGTTATTACGGGAGGGCGTTATAAACTTGCGTACAGTTCCACCTGAACTGTTTCTCAAAAATTGAAATTCTTTGATTCAAAGATTTGACAAAGTTATAAATGAATAGCACAGTTGGATGATGGACATATTTTTTTTTGTTTTCAATGGTCACATTTTTTAACCCCGGCTTAACACAAAGCTTACGCAAATTTCATAATGCCAGAGATCACCGTTTGAGAGATTTTGCTGGTTCTTACAATTATATCTCAACATTATAGTTAATTAAATTTTAAATAAAAGTAACTTTGTTTTGACACCACTTTATTAGATATATATATATATACCAACCGGTTTTCGAGCTCTACCTGAACCTTCTTCAGGGTTGAACAAATATGTATTGTATATATATTCAACCCTGAAGAAGGTTTAGGTAGAGCCGAAACCAGTTGATATATGTATCTAATAAAGTGGTGTCAAAATAAAATTACTTTTATTCAAAATTTAATTATGTCTTACCACAAAGTGAGTGCTTCATGTCAAAGTTTATAGTTAATATTTTTATAGTGAAAAAACCAATCACACTCGATTGAAGTATACTAGAATATACTTTTTATTCTATTCTTCTACAATGAAGCTGAAAAGTGGTTTTACTGTGATTATTTCACTCATAATAATTGTGGAATAGCATAATGGTATATTAAAATAGATGGGAAAATAAATTATAAATATAACATGAAAATCGATAGAAAATGAATTTTTGTTAACCACGATTTTTTTTATTTTTTGCAATTTATAATTTTGAATTTTCGATTTCGTATTACTTTCAGGAGAATTTGGTCGCTAGTGTGGCGGGCCGCAAGACATAATTAGTGCTTTATGTCAGATGTTACAGTAAAGTCACAATGAGACACTTTCGCATCATACAAACAACTACATATTTGTATTGAAGATGTCAACAAGGAGGTAAACATAATCTGGAAATAAGTATAAATCAATGAAATTCTAAGCGCAAGAAATCCCAGTGAGAAAATCACCATCTCGAAAAAATTGTGACAAAAATAAATAAATAAAGCCTTGAAGCGGTGTTGATGTGCACTTGCATGCAGTTTTAAAAGTTCAGGATTTCAACTTCAAATATTCTAAAAAACTTGAAACATGTAAAATGACATAAATTTTGAAAATGCAACCGGGGTGAAATAAGTGTGAATGTTCACTATATCTATTCTAGTTCTTAAGCAGTTCTAAAACCACAAATTATTATGAATATGGTAATCAAAATCCAATAAAGCTATTAAATAATTTTATTAAAACTCTGTCCAAATCAAAGTGAATGAACTCTCGTGACATTTAACGTCGTCACAAATCTGTAATTAGCAGCATTTTTTTTTTTTTCTAAGGAGAAAGACAACCATTCCCGGGTTACGAATAACCTGACAATATTTGAAAAACTCCTACTACCATCATTATAAGCGGAAGATGTTGCTTGTGCAATGATGGAGGACTTAGCCAGCAGAGGAATTGAACCCAAGACGCCCGGATGGGAACCCGACGTGTTTGTCTACTCAGCTACTAACCGGTCAATTTCTTTGTCATTTTAATGGACTCCATTAACCGCCGAGCTTTTGCCCATCCGAGTTGTTTTTTTTTTATTGTACATTGGGTTGTTTGATCGGCTGTCAAGCATAGCATCAAAAGTTAACCAAAAGCTGATGGGCCGGGAATCGGCGGTTTGATGACGACGTCAAATGTGATAGGGGCTCAAACAATGAGGTCTAACTTTTGTGAAGATTTTGAAAGAAAAAATCAGAAAACTTAGTATTTATAACTATTAAGAATAAATATAAGATATATATTGTTAAAAAAAATCGATACTCAACAATCTGATCGATGTCACATTTGCAATATTACGTGCCTAACGACGATTTGTATTATATTTTAATATTCACTATTATTTTACAAATGATTATTTATATAGAATGTGTAATATATAAGCTATATTGATTCAAAATAAAAAAGCTCACAGATATACCCGACTTATGTACTGGACCCATCATTAAATAAGTCGATAAGTTGAAATGAATGCCAGTGATGTTCAACACGTTAAAGTAACGAGCAGAAGCTAGTTTCAAAAGGCGGGTACGCCTGCAAACATCTACAGACCACGTGGAAAGAAATAATAACAACGACAGCTGAGGCGCATGCAGCGGAGGGGCCCCGTGCTCCGTTGGGACTACTTACGCTGACCTTCGGGGCCTGAGGGGGTACTTGAGGGCGGGGGGCGGAGGGGTGGGGGAGGAGCCCTCCCGGGGCGCGTTGGCCAGGGGTAGCTCCACCATGCCGAGGAAGTCATCTCGCGTGAGACGGTTCTCGTCAAACACCTGCATCACCACTTTGTGTTCGGACGGCTTCACCTGGATTACCGTTAACAAATGTTAAAAAATTAACAAATATTATAAATATACATAGACACCAATACACGGCCCTCAATACTAGCGACCAAAATCACGTAAAAGTGTTGTGAAATCTATGATTAAATTAAAGATTTAAGCCAAAAAATAAATTGATAAAAACAGTTCTGCTACCCTAACATGTGTACATTTTTATATCGATTTAATTTATTTTCAATCAATCATTGCTATATACCTTAGTATTTCATTTTTCAGCTATTTATGGCTTTAATCTTCGATGTAATTACAGATTCGCTTATATCGATACTTTTACATGAATTTGGTCGTTAGTGTGGAGGACCAATAAGATACTTTACTTTCGATAGGATAACGAAGGGCAAGATTAGTGACGGCTGGTAATTTTTTTTCGTACTCCGGGGATAGTTTTTCTATGTGAAAACACATATTCAATCTCTAGAAAAGATACTCTATTCATTTATTTTACATCAAATTCAAATTTAAATAATCTCTAATTAATGTATAATAATACCAGACTAAGTGATTAATCCCTTTTAAGGAAAATTAGCCATTTATTACTATTAAAATATTATTAGATTGAGAAAGGCAGATGTTGTGAGAAAAATATGACACGGAAAAAAACAATATGTTTTGTTCTTAGTACCAAATCTTCTGTTGAAAGAATAAATAATGAATCATATTTTCACAATCACCATATAATTATGCAGGACTGATAAACCAAATGGGCTCCATGAGGCATACCTAGAATTGAACAGGACACAATTGTTCTTCACGGAAGTGTCGCTGATAAGAAATTGAATATGTAAAAAGAAAAGTAATTGCTTTTTAACATTCAGCAACTTGTTTATACTGGTTCAAAGTAGTTTCTGTTTAAATTGAAAAAACTTTTTTCAATATGTCACCTTATTTTTATAGGCCTTAAATTTAAATTTTCAAACAATATTTTGTGTGCGAAAGGAAAAATCGCCCGACCTTTTATTCTCGTCGTGTTTTTTACACACTGAATCATATTACAATTATGTGCTTTGATTCAGTATTTTTTTAACTTGTCTAATTATCCCTCCAAGATACAGAACTAAGGAGCGACTTTGCATACTGAATTCAAAACTCATGCATGTCAAAATAACTAGCAATTCAAAAAAATATTTGTTCCCATTAAAAAAAATGCATAGTGACAATGTCAAGAGGAGAACCGTTTTACAAAATTGTTGATAGCAAAAAATCTCAATCAACAAAGTTATCGGCTAAAAGGTGTAAGAATTACAACATTTGCTTATAATTTTTGGAACATTTAACCTCTGAATTCCAGCAAGGAACAACTTCCGTTGTACCTTGCTGAGTGTAATTTCATAATAACTCAATAATTATTTAGTATTGAGGTTGTCCGTAATTTTGATTTACCTCTGGAATGTCGGATTCCCTCAAGGTACAACTTCCGTTGTACCTTGCTGACTGTAATTTCATAATAACTCACTTGTGTTTTACAAAATGATGTTTGTGTCAATTATGCTATCTTCTCAGATAATGTGATTATGTAGTTTTTCAAATTGTACGTTAATGGCATAAGTGGTTTATCTGGAATAGCTACTTATATTTGGAGAATTGTTTTTTCTCCCTCGTGTCACTAAAAAAAGAAATGTGAAGATTTTTCTATCATTTTACTATATTTTCGTGTGGCTGTCCAACATTTACTTCCGATAAAAATAAAATTGCATGTGGTTTTCCTGAAAATACAAACAGTAATGCCACTTTGATAATCGTTTTTTTCTGCCGCACTGACATAAGCAAACATCAAATATTTATTACTAGACTTGTACCGAACTCAATGCAAAATATCTCTATGGATTGAACATTTTGTTGGCAAACGATTACGGTTCATTTAAATTTGCAAACAACAGGTTTGAAAGAATAAAAACTCCTGAAAGATAATGATGAATGCCCGGTGACTATTGGCACATCCGGCGCACTAGAGGTTAAAGGAAATCAGCTTAGAAATAAATATGTACTTACCCTAAATACAAACTCCTCGTTCCAAATGGGATTCAACGTCTGGAAACGAAAGATAAACTACTTGAATGAGATTATCAGTTACACAATAAGGCAAAGACAATAAAAACCAAACAAAAAACAAATGAAAATAAATAATTAGCTATAAAATAATTGTAATTATCAACATTAATCAATCATTACTATTTAATTGGATTAATTAATGACGATTTAAAAAAATGTACTAATAAATATTTAAGTATTTTAATAAATAAATATTTATTTCTTTCCTCAATTTCACATTGATTAGCATCTTAATTCTGTGAGGAATTTCAATGCAACTAGTGGTCATTATCTAAGGTTGGGGTGTTTTAAACTCTGTTACATTTGATCAATGATCTAATCGACGATCTGAGCCATTTTGAATTTTTAACATTTAAATAGTCGCCCATTAAATGCTGATTCTCGGCCCGTTTCACCTTTCTATCAAATTATAATCAGCCGTCAAGCATATATTGACAAAAGCTAAAACGGGCTGAGAATCGGCACTTGATATGACATAAATTCAAATTGTCGATATGATTGATATCTCATAAACGCCCAAAGCTAATGCAATCAATTCTGTATAAAATTTACTTTTGATTCTAAGTGGTTTTGGTATCAATAAAAATGCACTAAATTTTGTTGTTTTTTTTTTAACGAGTTTACTGCGAATTATTTTTAAAAAATAATTCTATTATTTTTTTTATGATGGCACCACTGCAAATAAGTTATCATCAAACAATTCAGAGCAGAGATAGCACACGGAAAGTGTTTATTTTTAATTACTTACTCATGCACAATCAATGGTTACTGTTGTCATAAACAAATGTTCAAAGTCACAGCTTTAAAGGAAAGTAAGTACCTTGTAGGTAGGTCAAAAAAAAATATTCCAAGTTTATAAAAGACACTATGCAAGTTTAGTTTTTAGCTTCTGATGTTAACCAATTCTATATTAAAAAAATTACAAAATTCTGACGGGGTAAGAATCAACATTTAACGGAGACCGTTCAAATGTAAAAAAAAAAACTACGGTTAGAATATTCCAAATGTCGTCACATTTTAAATCGTCAAAATTCGATGGTTAACACCATTTTGTTGTTTTTTTTTAGCAATTTAATGTTCCCCGTTGAACGGCGATTTCAGGCCTGTCTCAGCTTTTTATCGAATTTTGAGAAGCCGTCAAGCATAATAACATGACCGTTATGCTTAACGGCCGCGCACAGTTTATTTAACAAGTTATAACAGGACTGGAATTGACATTTAACGGAGACCATTCAAAAGTCAAGAAAACAAAATGGTGCTAATCGTTGAATTGTGACAATGTCAAATATGACGAAAGTTTGAAACAACCCAACCTAAATAGTGGTGAATGCAAATATGATATGGAGTTCAAACACAGGGGTGTTATACTACGCATTCCCTTATTTTGCAACTTCTGGTCTATTTTATTATGCTCAACTTATTTTCTCTTTATAAATAATTTAATACGGAAATAAAAACAAAATTAAAAACTGAATGTACAAACAAACTCATAAGAAAAAAAATGTAAGTAAAATACCTTTTTTTTGGTTTTCGTGAAAACTGAATCCACCACGACATCGCCATTGACGGTGCTGAGATCGACGCGCACGTATGGATCACTGAAAACAATACGCAGAAAATACTTAATAAAATATCAATATCGTTTTCTCTTTACAAATCACAATCTTTTTTAGTAGATACTAACCTACTAACCATCACCCCGTTTATCCGGAGGGGTAGGCAGAGAGGATAGACTGCTACACAATTCTGTCTTGGCACACGCTCCTTGCTACATTCATATTCATACTTGTCTGTTTTTCTGATTCTTGACATGACCCGGCTCAAGTATTTGATTCACTTGGTTGTGCCATGAGTCTCTCAGGCGTCCCTGATTTCTTCTACCATTCACTTTCGCATCATATATTTTCCTAGCGCTCCTTTGTCCGTTCATCCGCTCTACATGTTCAAACCATATAAGCGTCCCTTTCTTGACCTCACTCATTACGCTTATAACAGCCTTACATTCGTTCCAGATACGCCTCAGGGAACTCATTTCTACAACATTCAGTCTACTTTAATTTTAGCTCTAACAGTTCCATGTCTCACTGCCATATATCAGAGTTGGATCAGCACTCCATTGTGGACTGCTAGCCCAGCTTCTATAGATAAACTTTTTATTAGCGACACATGCAGTGTTCCATTAATGGGGTTTCCAGCATTCACCCTTCTTTCAATGTCTTATTCATAACTCATCACACACTAACAATAAACCAGCTTTTAATGCAGACATACACCAGCACAAAACACGATCACTAAATCAAATACACTTGTCGTCATCTACTCACACAACTAAATTTGGAATTAACTCCTTACAATACATAGCAAATACACATTACAACGCATTACCCAATGAATTAAAACTCCCAGTTGCTAACAAAAAAATATTGGCAAAAAAACTTAAAGGATATTTTCTCGAAAATTTTATAAATCAGTGATGTGTCCTATCTGTGAGACCTCTGTGTGTGTGAATGTCTTTCTTGTTGTATTTGTGATGTTTATCTAGTAAGTCTCTACTCCTATGAGTCTCTTCTTGATGTATTTTTTCGCTTGTTGCCTCTTCTTTTGTGCTTCCTATTTGGAATTTGTAAGCCTTTATAAAAATATGATTTCTTTTTGTTTTATAATGTTGCACTTCCCAGAATGAGTTTTTTTTTTAACTCCTTGGGATTAATATACCAAATGTATTTTGTATGTTAATATTTTAATAAATAAATAAATACTTCCCAAATACACAAACTCATTTCATACTCAAATCATTCATCATTCACAGCTGAATTGCACAGCGTTTTCGTAGTATCTCTTTGAACCACCATGACTTTAGACTTGCATCCATCATCAAATCATTCTGCATACATACTTCGTTCATCCTAGACACGAGAGACTAATAAGCACCCCATCATGTGCATACAACAGGTGAAATACTTTCAGGTCATTCATTATATTTATTTATATATTTTATTTCCTGAGGTACCATCTGTTTGTTTGACGAGAAATCTACAAATAAGCACCACTACCAACACTACTGAGATATCATGGGACACGCGGGATGTGTAACACATTCTAAGGAGCCGATATGCTAGCCAGCATTGAAAAAAGTTTTCAATCAGACATCAATGATTTTTTGGAATAATATAAATGCCTCCTTTGTCCATCTTGAGTCAACGTTTTGGACAGTCTTGCAGTGTCCATCATCAGGGCATGTGTGAACAGTGGCTAGTTATCAATCTTGGCATTATTGGTGTTGATGAATTATGTAAACACCGACTTGAACTTAAGACGGTGAAACGAAACTGGATCAATATATTCATTGATAAGGGATTAATTTTAACCTTTTCAAATGTCAGCAGGTATACTCCACATAAATTACGCGCTGTAGAGTGCAAATCTTTTAAAGCTTGATAGATCAATTGGACGTAGTTATGCAGAAAGCATCCAACCCCAAAAAGATGAAACTGAGAAAAAGGCGTTTGAAAATATGACGATAAAAAAGCATTAATATGCGTAATCCGCATTTGTAAAGTGAATATCAGTTTTTTTTTTATTTGTGAGCATTATTATAAATAGATAATTTATAATCTATCAATGTATTTATAAATAAATAAAATATATTTCCTATATTATGCTACATTTTAATGTTTTCAAACTTCAATTTAAGTCAAATATCTGCAATGTGTGTTAGTAAAAAAAAAAAAATTACCAAAAATCTATTGCATTTAGAGCTTGGATGTTTTCAGCGGATAGAAATCTCCAATTTATCCGTGGGAAAACAAGTCAAACTCGATTTTGGCAAATTGTGGATTTGACGCATTCTGCATAACCACGTCCAATTTACATGAAGAAACTAAAAATAAACTTATTATTTACACGACAATGACCTTTTTCGAATTAATTTTATACTGTGTGCGAAAAAACGTTTCCGTATTTTTTTCTCAATTTTACAAGCTAGTTAATATAAAAATGAAGTAAGTTTTGCTGTGATTGCACCAAAAAACTATTGTCAGCTTTTTAAATAGAATAATAAAAACAGTAACAAGGAAAGACAATTTTTTATAAATGAATAAACATTTGTTTACCTTGCACCGAAGATGTCCTTTTTAGCCAATGCATGGCCGGCGATCACCTTCAACCGAAGTAAACAGGAGTTCTCGTCCGACTAGAAAAAAAAATTACACGTAAGTTTTAACAAGTAACATGTTTTTTACACTTTCAGTATATCTGGGCCAGACAAATAAATCATTAATGCACTTACAAAAAATGCACTTACAAACACCAGTATGTGGGATTTCAGATTACACTATTAGAATTTTTTATTGTTTCTAACTGATAATTCGTGGTGGAATTCCATTTTTAATATGAATTTATGACTTTTTTTAAAACCCTTTGTTCCGTCCCTTACTAAATTGTAACCGTATATGCATTGTCGTACTTTATTTATAGTGTTTGTCATCAGCAGAGGAAGATTTATAATTGGCATTATTTGTTATTTTTATTATTATATGTTTATATATTATATGATTTTCTGTTAATTACCCAAATAAAAAAATAAAAATAAAAAATTGTATATATTTTTTGATATATTTTAAAATCAATCATTTTATTCCAGATTACTTCATTTACACAACCCTCATAAACATTAAAGTTGTCTTATTTATTATTTCAATATCGTCGCCGAAAAAGGCAAAAGGGCTGAAGCGCCATTTTTGGAAGTTTACACCAGAGTTTTTAAGTCTTCAGAACCTGGATGGATTTTGAAAAAAAAAGTTTACTCAATGCTCTCACTGAGTTAGTTACCTGAAGCGACAAAAAGCTAAAACGTCCCAAACTTGTTTCGCTTGAGTCAAGCTTTCTCCCAAATGGTTAATATATTTTAGATGGCTGAAGGGCCACAAAATTCTTCAGAATCAAACGAGAGTCAAAGCATTCGATGTAGAAAAAAGAACTGATCAAAACTGCATATTTAACTCATTTTTTACCAAAGTTTCGCTTAAGCCCTTTTGCCTTTCCAGTGATGATATATTCAAGCCAAGTTGGCACCAAAATTCATTCAGTTGCAGCCGTCACTTTTTCTTCAAGTAACTCAGGACGAGATGGGTTAAATATTAGATTGACACTTTGAGGAAAACCACTATTTTTTTACTAAAGATTAAATTGAAAAGATTTTTTTTAAAACAGATAACAATACCACTGAAGAGGTAAACCGATAGAAGCTTCGTTGTTTTTCTTACGTCTGGTGAAATCGATCAAGTATTTTCAAATACTGAACTCTGTTTTGAACAGATAAACAAATTCCATCCATCTCTTTAAGGGTTAGGAGTGAAAAGGTCTTATGTAAATTGACGACATCAGTTTGCTTTCACGTCGGAATTGATCACACTTCTAGGGATTATCTGTTCAGTGCTTATGACACAAGGAATAATGTCCGATATATCAAAAGTAACCTTTGAAAAGTAAAAAAATCATAACTCTTTATTTTTGGGCTGACCGCCTAATTAATTTATTTTAAAGAAAGAAATACATTCTCGGGTTACCTGACAATGCTTGAATTTAACCTACTACCATCATAATTAGCGGAAAATTTTGCTTGAGCAATGATGGAAGACATAGCCAGCAGAGGAATCGAACCCAAGATGCCAGGGTGGGAAACCGATGCATTTGTCAATTTGGCTACCAACCCGTAAAAATATTTTTTTCTTTCTTTATTTATCTTAATAACAAATATTACAATGGTTTTACCTATTCCTATCTCACTGGGAGGCGTTCCCGTGTCGAGACAGACGTAGTAAATAATTTAGTATAAGGTTATGAGAATTGCATAAATATTTTTATCTTAAGTTTACAGAAGATTTAAAAAATAAACATTTGTAGGTTTAATAATATAATAACAATATGAATAACAAGTTGTTTTTTTTTTATATGAACCGATTGCGGTGAAATATAGCGCCCTTGAGGTGATTTTTCACAAAAACGGCGCTAAACAAATTAATCAAATATTATCATTATTAAACCACTCAAATATGTATAGCAAAAACAATCAGTTGTAAAGAAAATGTCAATGTTTTATATTAAAAACATAACTGAAACCATTTTGATCACGATTAAAAGAACCTAGAGTTTGACACTTAACTCTGCAGGTAGCTTAAAGAGGAACCAACAAATAAACAGACCATTTATTCATTTTGAAGTCAATAGTTTTTTTTTGTATTAAAAACATCTACGATGGCGACGTCCCCTACTGGTAAGTTAACTATGGCGATCTGCATAAAACCAATAGTTTATTGATTTATATGGGAGAAGGAAGAATCCCAGTTTAACACCACTGTAAGCATTGAACAGATAATCCCTAGAAGTGTGATCTATATTGACCTCTGTGTCCCAGCTGGTAAGATCCTTGGCTATGAATCCAGAGATCACGGCTTTGATGCTTATTTAATTCATATATGTTATTTCCAACATGTTCCAGAGTAGTAGATACTGTAAGGGCAACCCCTAGTGAATTCATTCCGAATCGAAACGTTGCTTGAAAGGTTTTAATTTAAATAAAAAATGTTTTAGTTTTAAGCCACTTTATTTATATACATATAACATTCAACCGGTTTCGGTTAAACTTAACCTTCTTCAGGAAAGTATGTATATAAACTGAAAGGTTTTAGCCGTGTTTGGTGACTAGATCTGAATAGCCAGGTACTTTTCAAACAAACTCTTCCTTATCTCTTTCCCCTCTCCACTACCTTCAGCCTCACAACATACTCCAATTGGGGATGCCATAATCCTACTGGATCCAGACAGAACAGAGTAGTTGTGGGACTCTTGTGAGGTATTTACATTTTTTTTTTAAATAATCTTTTCAGTGACTGCATGGATTAAATTGTGGATTATAAATATGTAAAGTGTGCATGTCCAAGGGACCTAACTCACACTTACAGTTTGAAGATGTTTATTATGACAAAGATATTATATTATGAATTGATAAATTAGTAAGTTTTGCCGATATATGAGTATACATCAGTACAACTGGCCGGGATTCGAGAATGCAATGGCTTGATTGAAAATAGATTCCTTGTAATTTAATAATCATCTTTGTAAGTGTATTTTGTTTTCGCGTTGGGCTGATGAGTAAATTTTTAAGTGGCCAGGTACTGCTACAATACTAAGGATATAATATTAGGAAGCTAATTATTATTAACTAGAAACTAGACATTGTATATTAATTGAATTTATATCATACCTACTGTTAGTATTAAGATTTTAAAAATGTTTATTTGGTACATTAAATTTTAAAAATTAAAAATACTACTAAACAAAAAAACAATTGAGTCGGTAAGTGTTTGGTTGTACACCTGAAGATTTTATTCAAAGTAATAGACAATAACTATCGGTCAATCAGACATTTGATAGAAAACCTAGTCACAATAGATAAATGGGTATAAGCGAATAATATTTATTATCCGGGCGGCCATATATGAGCTCATACAACAGCCAACATACTTAAAGATTATTCATTTCAGTGCCCAAACCTATACCTTTTAGTTCTTGCATATAATTATCCACGTAGATTGAACAACACTTATGACATTAAACGGCCTTGCTTGGCGCCTTTCCTGATATTGCACCTTGTAAAGCACTTTGTAGCGGGTAACACCTTCCAAAGCTTCAATCTATCTACTCTGTTGTGTGTTATTTGAAAATCGACAAAAGCACAGAAAAAATCGTATATCTAGCACCATAACAAAAACTTTTCTGTTAGCAAACGTAATGAGAAAAACTGATCTTCTCCAGTCTGCGCACCCCTTTTTACTCATGAACCTTGTAAATTCTATAATTATATTTTGCAGAGGTGTTGTGTTATTATTAAAAAAATAACACTATTGTATTAAAAAAAACGCAGTTGTACAAATAAAATAAAGGTTGTCTTCCAAATCAACTACCTCGATCGTAAGATAGAATGGTTATCAACGATATTGTGCTAATCAAATGGCATATATGTGTGAGAAACTGTTGTAATAATTTAGATTCAGTGAACACAAAACAAAGTTGTGAGGTTGACTTGTCCCAGTTCAAGTCCTTCCAGCTGATAAGTATGCAAAACGACACCTGGTTTTTTTTATTAGATGCATTAAATCATTAAATGTGTGGGATGCCAGTATTTATTTACGAACTCACTTTCGTTTGGAAATGTTTTCATAATATAAATACCAAAACATTAAAATAATCATTGAATAATAACATAGCGAAACATAGTTTGTTTTTTTTAGATAAGTATCGATGCTTCGTTTAAAAATATTTATAGGCACTAAGTTGACATTGTTAAATTACAGTTAGGTATAAACCAGTTCTACTTACTAGTTCGGTTTCGTCAGGATTAGGGACATAGCCATATGCTGTAGTTTGGGCCATCGCCCAAATGTTAATTTACGTAATTAATAGTCAGCAGCCTTCCAAACAAAAATACTCCATCTGAGGCATACGCGTGACAATTTTTGGGAATGGTTTCGCCAAAGGACGACTTTTCGCGTTAACATGGACGTGTTACTAATAAACTATTTAACAAAAACAGAGATTAATCACAAACTTAGGGTCGTTTGAACACAGATTAGGTATATTTTGGCATAATATGATTAAACAAATTTACATAAAAGCCTTATGAACCTTAATATCACTGCTGTCAAATGTCATGAGAATGACACATACTCTAGCGACAAATTATTGAACATTAAGAACTTTACATTTCTAAGTAAGAACTTTACTTTTGTCGGTACAAATTTTATTACTCTATTAATTTACAGCGCGCCACCTCAATATTAATTTATTTGCATTTAATTGTTTATTGCTAATTATTCTGTATTTATAGTCATATTTTCTACGTATTCCTTGTTAATTACTTGAACGTCTTGTAAATTTAATAAAGTAACTTTTTTTATGGAAACTCTGATAAAAATTGCGCCAAATTTTGTTTGTTCGAATAAAGTATATTTTATTCACTTTGTTTTTGAATTTTGTTTGGATTTAGAAGAATTTTATTCCCACTATAAGCTTAGTGCAAGCTGTTTGAGTGAAATAGCCACAAGGTATTAACCCTGCTTTTATACTATAGTAAAACTAAAGCGCATTTATATAAAATTCCATCTTGACTTATTTATATTGAAACTGATAAGTACTGCAACTATTTTAATTTTAGTACAAATTTTATAGGAATTGAATTCATGGACAGTTGAATTTTTCAACCCTCGAAAACGTTTATTTTTATTTTTTAGATACTAAAAAACGGATTTGGGGCACAAAAAAATACAAATTCTATTTTTGTGATTTGAAAATTCTTATCATTCGATGGCTTCATGAAATTTCAGATTTTGAACTAAAACAAACAAAAAAAAAATTTTCTTTTAAAGTTTTGGTGTTTTTTATAATAAAAATATAATATCATTATGAGTTGATGATTTGGTGAAATTTAAATAACTTTAGAAGATTTATGTTACTTTTTGCAGGTATTCCGCTAAAAGCTGCCGAAATATCAAAAGTGCTGAAGAGTGATTTAGGTTTCGAATTTTCATCTTTTGACTGAGAAACGAAACGATGAGCAATTTGAAGCCTCCTGGAAGTTAGCATTTTCTTTTTAACTAAGCAAAGAGATTTTTCGTTCCTAAAACAAATTTAAAAAATGGAATAAAGCCCTGTGTGAGTGATCTCTCTGCAAGTTGAGAGCGTGTAATGTACAAAAATGTATGTAGACATATAGAAAGTAATGTTAAAACTTTTGTCTTTCTTGAGTATTTTGTTGTGTTTTTGATTTAAAAACCTGAATGCTTAATTTTCAGGGAAAATTTTTTATTTTTTTTAAACAAATCCTTTCATTGACAAATTAAAATCACTGTGTCTACGTACATTAAATATTTTATTTTAACAAAGTACCTACCTAATTTGTATTTTATTTCAGTAGGTAAGTGTTCTATCTCGCAGAAAAACTAAATTGCAACTGCATTTTTATTATCATACTTACTTCTCGATGTGAGAAGCTTTCACCTTTCAATAATAAAACATGGCAACTTTTATCATTGTATCATAATTATTTAGCAAATCTTTTCAATTATTTTCACATTTAATGTGTCCTTAACAGTTTTTTCCGATAATCTTGGAATCAACAAAACTTTCCAGAGTGTGTTTTGTAGTTCCGTAAAGTACAGAAAAGCCATCTGCAACAGAGGAGATAAATTTTCTCCTCTCACGACAGTATGGGTTAAAAATGATTAATTTTTTAAAATGTTTTCTAACATAAATTTATCTATCAACACCGGGAGATTGGAAACATTGGCGAAACATTTCAAATAAATAATCTGAGATTAATAATGTGTAATGGTTATCTTATCACAGATCATAGATTCAGATAGCGTTCATTTGATTACTCTGCCTGCGCTGTATTACTTTCTTTTCTCAATACATGTATCAATTTAAAACAATTAATTCAATACTCAATATTTAATGGCATTCAATGGGAAGGTTTTTTTTCCTTTTTTCTATGTAGTCTAATGCTGCTAAAGAACTCAATCTCCTGACAAATACCCCGTGATCAGATTAAAGGAATTTTAATGGTTAATTATTTACATTTATCATATACAAGTACTGAATGTCTCTTGAAGATCAGTGTACCGGACGGGACGTGGGAAAAACAAAGACGAGGACGTCCAAACTGAGACAGTCCTCGTTTTCTAGTTTTTCCGCGCTCAAGAGCTCGCTCGCCCAGTCTGATATGTTTTCCCTTCCAGCAACTCAAAGAGAATGGACGACGTGGGAAACTTCATATTTACGGTAGAATCATCATTCTTCCTCTTTTTATTTTCTCCTGATTTTAATAAAAATGTGGGGAAGATTTAGTTTTGGGGAAGTGAAAAAGCTTGAAGAGGTGAATCACATGCATTTTTGTGTCATCCGCCACAAAATCGTAGCGGGTGTCACAACACATCAAAAACCTGCACATACACGAAAAGGGGTTGCACCCGTAGCCCGCCCGTCCAAAAGTGCAGGAGAGGGGCACGAGATATAAATACGGGAGCCTTTACGAATCACTCCCGTCACTCAGGCCACACTCTCACTTCAAGCATTACCACTTTGACTTTCCGCTTCGCCCACTGCTCCCCCCGGCTGATCTACCGACCTCTTCTTTGACTCTGCTATACCCTGGACCATTGCCTCTTTCCGCCCTCAGATAACCGACCAAGTAGCTCTCGGACAGCCGCATTCTAGAGAAGACATAGCGGCTACTGCACGACTGACCGGTACCTATATAGAGTCTGTGCGCAGAACAGAAATCTCGTGCTATTATATCAACCTTATCTTAACAAATATCATCTTCTCTATCAAGCCTTATCTAGAATTTACTCAAATTTTCACATTAAGTTTGTTTTTTACAGTCCCTTGAAAATTATAATTAAACTTTATTATAGATTTTCACTGTATTCATAATTGTAATCCAAACGATGAGATTTACCGGAATATGCAGTGATCTTCTGGGTTCAAGAGAAGCAGACGGAATAGCTGAAGAACGCCTTCTGGCTGCCCAGGAGTTAGAACGAGGCCTCTGGTTGTCCATAGCCCTCTGGGCTGGAGACACGATGGGCGCAAAGGCCGCAATATGCTGCAGGGCGGCGGGCATCTTGGTTTATCATCAGGAACAGCTTCAAAGTATTCAATGTCCCGCTCCTAAACACCGATACACAAATAATACTGAACACAATTTCAGTAGATAATTTTAGTATTTAAATTCAAATTCGCACTTGGAGTGAAATATCACAAAACTGCACTATATAAATGCAATGTTATTATTATAACACTACTGTAAATTGATCTGAATGGTTTATGTTAACAATTCTTTTATTTACATTACAATTTATTGAAAAATAATTATTTTAATTTATCACACTGGCAACTCTGTTGTAAAGAGACCACAGTTAAATATCAAGAATTGTTTGTATATTCAATTAAATGAATATTTAGAAAGTTTTAAGATTCTACATGTTATTGTTAATGTTGAGTATTTTTGTCTAGGACACGTGATTAGCTACATTGAAAACTTTAAACTGAAATATGCACTTCTTACAATAACTTTCAGCAACAGAGCAGTATTATGAAATGTCTGTCTTCATTTTAATCTTTGTAATAATTAAAACTCGAGAGAATTAGAAAAATACTTAAGAGAGTCACACTTCAAACAGACTACTGTTTCTTCTTCGAGGCAGAAAGCATATCAAAAAAAATTATCTCTCATACTATCACCCGGATAAAAATAACTTGATATTGATCAATGCTCAAAAGCCAGACTGATTTTAGCGGTGGACACATATTGTAGAAATAATGGGCACATTACCACGAGCGAGATAGCAATAATTTGATTACTAAAATCTCGGCTTGTTCAAAAGATAGTCAGCGCAAACAGTCGGTGTTTATCAAGGTCCTAGTAATCAGTGCGAGATAACGCGGCAAAGTCAACACTTGTGACATACATCTCAGGGAGGAGAGAAGATCACAACAGTGAAGATGCTGTGAAACAAAATGAAAAAAAATCACCTAATAAATTTCATACTTCCATCAACCCCTCTAGATGTCCGCAATTGTTGACAGTATAAATAAGTGATACTTGTATGTTTAAACTAAACATTTTTCATATGCATTTGACACCTTTAAATATATTCATAACTTTTCGAGTCCTCCAGAATCTCCAGGGTTAAAGGTACAAAGAAGTGGTAGTTGTTTGTTTCACTCCCCGCACAAATATCAATACGTATTTTTGCATACATGTATTTATTTAAAGGTTTTTTGATCAAAGGCAAGATATGTACTTTTTGGCAAGGAAACATAAGCCTAATTGCTGAACCCCTGTCACATCTTACATCGTCCTAAATCAACATACAGCATAGACAGATTTAAACTTGATGCAGAATGCAAACGGTGCAACCAAACATCGGACAATGTCAATGCAATCGACATAATCAGCTAGTCACCACCAAAATAGTCTAAAAAAAATCTTATAACAAGCAAGACATATCACTATAAAAATCTTATAACAAGCAAGACATATTACTATAAAAATTACTTCTGATTCGCAATGTATTTTTTACTTGTCTTTTTTGTTTTTCTATATTTTTTTGCAGCTGTCATTTTTCCTGTGTAATATTTATACAGATTGTTGAATTTTTGTATTTTCCACAAGTAACAAACCTCATAAAATATGTTTTTAAATAAATAAGGTTCCCTAATAAAATATAATTACACTATCTATTATTTTTTCATCAGTGGGGTGGGAAAGGTTATCATAAAAATAAAATGATTTTTTTTAATATGTCAACACTTTTGTATTATTTTGTCCACATTTTCGTTTTTAAAAATTGATAAAATAGGAATCGGTAAAATGAATGATATAAAATGTAAAAAGTAATAAAACGCACAAAATTGTCATTTTAATATTGATATTGTTTGTGTGATGAAAAATTCGAAAGAAAAATATGTTAACATTCATACACAATAATAAGTAATCGTAGCACTCAGATATTGGTAAAGAAAAAAAATCTGATTAAAATCATCATTGGTGAAAAATAAAAAAGATAAAATTGTTTAATGTAATAAAAGATGCAAACCGAATCTGTCATCGTCAATACAATAGAACTATTCAACTTTAAACATATTTCAATAAACTGTCAGATAGATAGAATTATTTAAATTGTCAACAACGTATTAGAGATAATTGTAAACATTGTTCAGTTACACGTCATACATAATATTTCGATGATTTTACTAATTATTCTTAATGTGCCAATTGGGATTGACAATAATATTTGTTCACAATATAATAAAATACAACACATAAAGACAGAAAACATGAAAATTTAATGATTCTTATTCGCGCCGTTGAAGGGCCGCCATCTGTCAAAAAGGTACATTAGTTTAAATTGCCACAAAACACGGTAAAAATGTTATGTTATTTATTTAATATGTCAAAAAGAAAGCGTTCTAAACAGGTTTTGTCGAATCTGATCAGGTTTGATAGCGTTTAACGGCACGTTATTAAGAATCGTTTGGATGGAGGGGGATCACAAACTTGGATCCGAAAGGGGAGCTGTATTTGATGCCGAGATCTGTGAAAATCTTTTGAGGGATCGCCACGTTGCAGAGATACAGTTTCCCGTTGTCGAGGGAATGGGAGAGCGGCAACCCGGGCAGGATGGAGTATTTGGTGATGATCCCCGGCGTTCCGACCGCCGGAGGGTCGAGGGCCAGGACGGGCGCCCGGCTCTGGCTGGTCCACTCCGTGAGATGCGGGTACGGGGTGGGGTCCTCGGTGTCCTCGGAGAGGGCGGTGATGATGAGGTCCACCGAGGGCAGGTCCAGGATGTTGGTGGTGATTTTGTTACCGGTCATTTGATACACGTTGAGGTGCTGGCGCAGTACGCCCTGGATGTCTGCGCCGGCCACCAGTACCACGGTGGATACGCCATGGCACGCCAGATGGCGGGCACACGTCACGCCAACTGCGCCTTGCCTAGAAATATATTTTTGTTTTATTATACTCTCCAATTCATCAGAAACAATTAAATATCTGGGGTGCTTAACTATGTCAAATTTGTGAAATGTTCATCGAAAGTGATTGTCGATTTAGTGGTGAAACATTATTTTAACATTCAATTAGACAGGTCCTGATATCATTAATCTTGAGTGGCTGACATGAAGTACCAAGTACCAAAGGGCTAATAGGCATCTCTTCAGTACAGGTGCCAATAATCCATTTATTTATGTTCTACCATGTTTAATATTATTTGCTTTTGTTTGTTATTCATTTACTTTTGCATTTTTCATAAACTTTTACTTGATTACCTACTGTTGTTAAATATTCTAATTAAATAACCACTCATGAATATATATTTCTTGAGCATCATGCCTGTTATATGTACTAAAATAAAATTAAAATGAATAAAATAAGCATTTATTGCATTAAAAGCGGTTAATTAACCAAAAAAAAAAGTTAATTCATGCGAAAATACAACAAGATATGTATAGAAACAAAATAGCTTTTAAATCGAAACACAAATTTTTGAATAACGGCTTTTCTATTTCTGCGGTCACTGGTGACCCCACGGCGTTCAATGTGTTAATGGATATAAAAATAATAATTATTAATAATAACAATTTATATCCGTTGAATACCCAGGGGGATCTTATTACATATGAGTAACAAAAAAAAGAACAAGACAAATGAATAATGAATATAATCAAAAGCCTCACCTGTGCGGCCCGATGAGGAAGGCCACGGTGGGCACCTGGTGCGTATTACAGGGGTGCAAGCGGCGCCCCCCGCCCAGCAGCTGCAGCGCCACCTCGGCCCCCGCGCGCCCCAGCAGCTCCCCCCCGCCGAGCCCCACGCGCGCACACGCCGCACTCACACGACCGCGCAGCTCGCGGGTTACGGTGGGGATCACGAGACCGTCGTCTGAAATGTAATGAAAGTTAGATGTTATATTTTATAATGGGATCTAGATAAGATGAACACCCAGCATTGAAGTTGGATGCCTTTGGGTGGGTGTACACCTCATTTAAGATTTAAAGATATTCTCAGTATAATATAGTGTACTAATATAGTCTGGTGAACGACCACCAGATTCACAGTAGTACCAGTTAACAGTAGATTTATCTAAACATCACTTGAAAATATGTATGTAAATTCAAAACGTAAATGTTGATCGTGACACAAAAAGCCTTTGTATGAATCAAATTTGAAATCTATACATCATGACACTTAAACTATGTGCAAAAGCATATGTATTTACATTCACTAGAAACAAAACATTTGAAGTACCATTTTTTTTTTTTTTTGTGAATTTCGCACAAGAGTCCCAACTGCTCCCAACCGTCTGGAGCCAGTGAGACTATGGCATCCTCAATGGGGGTATGTTGTGAGGCTGAAATTGTTGGGGAGGAGATGGGGAAGAGGAAGGTTGGGAAGTACCTAGCTATTCAGATCTGGTCGCCAAACATGGCTAAAGCCATTTCAAGCAACATTTCGATTCTGAAATGTGGTCTTTCACCAGGGCGATACTTAGAGTATTTACCACTCTGGAACTGGATTAAACACACACAACTTCCTCATTCCTAGATCATTCAATCAAAGGCAGATCAAACCAACTAAAGCACACAATATTTGGACTCAATTTTTTTTTAATTACCATGTCATAAAACTTTACAATAGATTACCACTCTCCTACAAAAATTCTTAACAAACAGTAGGTAGGTTGCTCAAATCAGCAATTGGGCGGATACAGATTGATTCTTACAGCAGGCACCAACTCACTACGTCTTCAGAACTAAATAATACTAACTACTAAGAACTAAGTAATACTAAAGAACTAACAAAGTAATGCCCAGTGAAAAAGTCTGTGCTATAAATCTTAAGGTTGATGGTTTCATTCGTACGCCAACGCGGTAGGACCAAATATAATTACCCGTCACATATTCCAATGCGCCGCTGCTTTCTTCGGGAATAACGATAGCTCTGTACGCTGCCGGCTGCGAGGTGAGAATGTTCTCGTCGTGCCGATACTTCTGCGTGCTGAGGTTGTTGCGCCTCAGGTGGTCAGTTTGCCTCACCTAAAATACAAACAATACAACATGTTGTTGATTATTGAAACAATTATTACAATATAAGAACGGGTTCAACACAAATTTCTTAGGTTAAGCTCAAATTCCAATTGAAAACATAAATAACATTCGATATGAAGCACTCACTTTGTGGTAAGACATAATTAAATTTTAAATAAAAGTATCTTTGTTTTAAAACCACTTTATTTGACACGTACACCAACCGGTTTCGGCTCTATCTGAACCTTCTTCAGGGTTGAATTAATATGTACTATTTATTACCAGTATACGAGTATATTTATTCAATCATTTTTTTTCAAAAGTAAAAAATCGAAGAACACACAAAAACGTGACTAACCTTTCCAGTTGTCAAAAACAAACCACTATCCAAAATGACTGATAATGCTAACATATGATAAACATATGTGTACCAACATAACAAAACATAAAAATCGATAATCGAATGTACACAGCCTGCGAAAATTCAAAATTCACCTTTTCTTTTGAACAGGCCATGTATGTGTTCAATAAAGTGGTGTTAAAACAAAGATACTTTTATTTCAATTTTTTTTATAAATAACATTATTGAAATTGGAATTAACTTTAACCGCCCTACCCATACGAACGTGCGTGATACGTCCGCTATATTATCGCCCGAACGCAACAAGCCGTATTCCGTACGTCCAGGTTAAAAAATAATTACACCCGAAACCCACAAAACGTTCGTCATACGTTTGTATACATCAAGTTCGTTCCTGCGTTATCCTTTTTAGTATGCCCAGGTCAGCCGAAGCAAACGGATGTGTTCGGGTGTTTTTGTATTCTCCCATACGTTGTAAACAAGTATTGTTATTGCTAAATCTAATGAAAAAAAACCCGATGTTTTTTTACCTACTTTTTGAAAAATAACCCAAAGGCAGGGCGGTTAAAACATTAATGCTTATTTTTTTATATTTAAATAATATCAATAATCAACAACACAAATATAAAACTATTACAATTGGTAGCCAAATCAGAGGAAAAAAATAATATCAATAATCTTCAATGAAAGTATGAGATCGATTAAAAGTGTCGGTTTCTAATAAGGTCCCAATGGCTGGATTGGTTGAATCGGTACTCCCGGGTAGAGTAGAGGATCCGAGTTCGAGTCTCGGTTGTGACCATTGTCTTTTAATTTCAGGCTTTTTTGTTTCATATTTGTGTTGTTGATTATTGATATTATTAAAATATAAAAACGTTTTTTTTGTGAAATCCATCTCATAAAATGCAAAATTACCAAATAGTGACATACCACATCCGGCTTCTGCGCCTGGTTCAGCTCCTCCCAGAGCGCTTGCTTATCAAACAGGGCCAGGTTCTTCTCGAAATCAAAGTCCTGCGTCATGGTCTGGTCATCGCCAGGGGTGCCGAAGCACGCCTCATTGCGCTTCTTCTGCTTGTCTTGCTTCTTGTTGGGGGTTCCCCCCATTCCAGACGTTCCCGACATTCCAGGCATTCCAGACATGCCGCACATGCCCGACATACCTTGCTGTCCCATACTCGACCCTGATATTTCATTTCAATATTAATAAATCAATCAATGACCAAACTAATTTTAACACTAAACAATATTTATTTAATTTTTTAAAAAAGGAAGACAAACATTTCCGGGTTACGAAATTGCGAATAACCTGACGATATGTATTTGAAAAACTCCTACTACCATCATAATAAGCGGAAGATGTTGCATTTGCAATGATGGAGGACTTAGCTAGCAGAGGAATTAAACTCACAATGCCCGAATGGAAAACCGTCAAATGTATTTACATACGGTGGTATGTGGTGTATTTACATACGGTGGTGTGTGGTGTATTTACATACGGTGTCCAGAAACTCATGGTACAAGCGGGAGACTGGTGAATATACATCACAATTGGAGTCGATTTTGTGTTGTAACTTTTTTGATTTCAGTTTTCGTTTTCAAGTAAATGGTTTTATATTAATTATTGAAATAATATTCAACGTAAATATGAAACAGAAAAAGCCCGAAAATAAAAGAATAACGGTTGCGACCGAGACTCAAACTCGGATCCTCTACTCTATCCGGGAGCAAAGCTTCTGCCGATTGAGCCACCGAGACTTTATAAGAAACCGGCATTTTGATCGATCTCATATTTCATTACAAATCTTTTTTTTTTCAATTTCTTCCAATTTGGCTGCCATCTTTGTAATGGTATGGAAAAAAAAGTCTCTAATAATAAATAAAATCTTTTATACTTGAAAACAACCTTTAGTGAAATTTGAAATATTCGGTTGCTATGGGGTTACTATCAGCTGTTTATTGTCTTTTAAAATGCGTCGAAGCTTAGACCTACCTCCAATAGTTTCTTAACCCTAAAGTTGTTGAAAAGAATGTGAAAACTTATGTTTATTTGAGTTTTCTATGTGCTGCAGATGATTACATTTTTCTGATGTAACACAAGTTTTTGGACATCTTGTATATTCGTGGCCCGGTGCTTAACCTTTACGATGCCGACCTTTTCAACGCAATTTATCCCATTACGTGACAAGTTTTAACAAAGTAAGTTTGAGCAGATTAAAGTAGCAAGGGCGGTTTATTCTAGAATTGAGTTAAGACTGCCAAAGTTCTTAATGGCTCTCCAAACTAGCAACCAAATTCTTGTAAAAGCATTACCAATTTTAAAATTCAATCAAAAATGCAGCTCGGCTACCCTAAAATGTACTTTTTTCTATTTCTGTTTTAATTTATATAATACTCATAATGAATTTCTAAATTCAGTTAGCTCTCCGAGGTAGCCGGTATATGTTAGGTTGTTCATTATAAAGTATTAACAATAGAAATTAAAATATATAAATTCAAAGAAAAATAAATACATGTTATAGGGTAGCAGAGTTGTATCTTCGATTTCTTGCAATTTATAGTTTGGAACTTTGAATTGGTAAAAATAATTGCTAAATTTGGTCACTAGTGTAGAGGCCCGTTAAAAGTGTGAACTTTTCTTCAAATAATTAAACTCTTAACATAATTGAATTCAAAGAAATACAAGACGACAATGCCAATGTTGAGATTCTTAAAGCATCGTTAATCTTAAAACAGTCAACGTTGACATTGAAAAGATCTTTTATTTTGTGAATTTGTTACTGTTAGCAATAGGCCACAAATATTATGAGTGGGAAACGGATAAATATGCATTAGAAAACCTTAAATATGCATTAAATTTAAATAATCATTATAAACAATTTTTGTAATGTCTTTAAAGAATATGCACGGGAATATGCGCACAATCAATGTATTAATATTTTATTGCAATAACCTTGTGGATTTTTATCAGTGAGTATAGATCATTATGCCGAAATATACATATTGTAGAATAATATACATATAATCCTATCACCAATGTAAAATACAAAATATACGTACCTCCGCCATTGCTGCTTTTGTTGGACCTCCCTTGAATATCAATGGGCTTGCTCTTTGCATTGTTGTTGATATTATTATTTGACGGCTGAGGTGCGATTTGAAACCCGTTTGTGTATCCAGAATTCTGTTTCTGATTTTGATTCTGATTCTGGTTCTGATTGAACTGTGCCGTGTACTGGTTCCCAGTAAAGTTCTGGAACTTTCCGGGTTGGGATATAAAGCTACTGTTGGGTAGGCTCTGGCTACCCGGGTTGCCATCGCTAGTGGAGGGTAAGGACTCCACAGGAGCAACTTTCTGTGTCTTTTTCTTGGTGACCTCAACTGTACTATGTTGCTTCTTTTTGGTATCAGAATTTGGGTCAATTATTTCAATTTCTTTTATGTCGGAAGCTCTGCAAAAAACAAAAATTGTCATTTGTTTGCCAACAGTGAGAATGTGTAAAACATTTAGAAAACCTAGAGTATCTCAACAGTACACTAGTCGATCAAACTAATGGTGAGGTCAACCCCATTTTGTTCAAAGCCTTGTTTATACATTGTGACATTAGTTATTCTAAGTCATTTTAGTTATTTTGAGTATTGTCGTTGTAATATGCATGTCAAAGATACACCAGCATCTAAAACTACTTACACATTGAACGATTATAGAAAAATAAAGCGAATTTTAATTTTAAAATGAATTGTAGGTACATTTAACATTTTGACATTACAACAATGCATAATATTATGATTTGCAAAAAATATATATACAGGAGTAAAATACATGGAAATTACTTACTTTAAGGTGACTTGAGGCTTTGGATAGGGGAAACCATTCCGGAAGGCTCTGGTTAGGGTGATGGTGGATCCATCAGCTTCTATGATCGTCCCCTGATAACATCCAAGGGGCTCGTCGCAATTTATCGAAACACCGCATCCGATCCAAGAAGTCATCATCGTAGAATTATAAAACTTATGGCTACTTAAAAATATATAAAGAACCCGAGTTTATGTAATTTATCAAATTTCTAAATTAACCATACGCGAAATACATGAATGCGTATTTGATAAATCACCCCTTCGGCAACCGTCCAGATTCGATATAATCAAAATATTCGTCCAGCCGTTTGGTTATTATTAAAATGCGATATTTAATTTAGCATTTCCGGGATACTGTTAACTACTATATTTAAATTGCACAACAAATATCAAAAACACTTTACAACATTTCCCGTTTGCCGTGGCTCTCGGAGCATCCATAGATGAAGAATACACAATTTGACAGCTGACTTCATAGACATTTCTGAAAATATGGCAAAAGTTATGGTCCTGTCGCTGAGAGATCCGTTATAACTTCTCTTTCTGATACATGTGTCATTTATTAGAAAGAGGGAGAGATCCCAACGGAGCCATCGGCACTATGCCCAGTGCCACAACTGTCAAATAATAGCTGTCAAAATAAAAATAAATAACCTAGTTGCTTTTGCTTTCGTTACTTTGCGAGCGAACAAATCATCCAAAACAGTGTTATTACCAACAAAATTATGAATAATATTTTTACTGGTCTTTTAAAATCTTGTCGTTGTAAACATGTAAATATTTGCGGTAGGAAACTTCAGAGTTCCTTAGCAAAGGCAAAAGCAAAAGAATGGAAAACTGTTGTAGGTTTAGAAGTTCACGCTCAAATCTCATCGAATTCAAAGCTCTTTTCAGGAGCGCAGGCAGAATTCGGAGCACTGGTGAATAATTGCGTTTCCCCTTTTGACGCTGCCATTCCGGGAACTCTACCTGTGCTGAACAGGCGGTGTGTGGAAGCCGCTGTGTTGGCAGCTATTGCGCTTGACTGCACCGTCAATAAAGTATCTACATTTGACAGGAAGCACTACTTCTACGCTGATCTTCCAGCTGGGTATCAAATTACACAGCAGCGAGCCCCCATTGCACAAGATGGGAAACTGGAGTTTCAAGTAAGTACATATTCTTTTCATATTTTCTGTCTCATCAGCCCAGGTTAATTTAATGTAATCAAACTGAATCAAACACTATTCTTTACTATTTTACAACTATTCTTTATTTTGTTAGAGCAAATAATTTAAATTTTTTCACCGTTCAATTATATGTAAAAGCCAACTCAAGCATATACAAAAAAATAAATAACAACCTTTTGCATGATTTAGGTGTTCGTGCCAGGGTTGAAGCCTTACACAAAGGTATCCACCATAAAGCAGATCCAGCTTGAGCAGGACAGTGGCAAGTCTCTGCACGACGCTGAACTGGGGCGCTCCTTGGTGGACCTCAACAGAGCTGGTACGCCTCTGATCGAAATCGTATTTGAACCAGATTTAGAGGTACATAACTCTTGTTCACCTACGAGCCTGCTTTTCTTATTTTTGAGTCGTTACCTCATTGCTGAGGATTATGCCCCCTATTCCAACTGCTCTGGTGAACCGAGTCCCTCCATTACTCACGGTTCTGCGCTGCATGAATTAAAAAAATCATCCATTTGCTCCAAGAATCCACCGTTTGAGACTACATTATACAGTGTTTTTGTAAGCTCTCTTTCAAATAACATGAGTTTGAACTTACCTGCATTCATCATTAAATCATTCTGCATATTATAATATACTTTGTTCATCCTAGACACGAGAGACTGCAGATCTCACATACTATTAGAAATAAGCACCGCAGTTTCAGTATATAACGGGCAACATACTTTTAGATTGTTCATTTTATACGAGTATGTACACTTAATTCTGTTTTTTCATGGGTGGAAAATTGTGTAAAAATTATAGCATATTATATATAGGTAAATCCCTCCCTAAGCACAAGAATTTTCTTTATTAGGGAGGTATTTATCATTAACTAGAACATTAATTAATACCTGTTTCCGATAAAGTGATTGATACTGATTTGCTGTAAACTAGAACATTAATTAATACCTGTTTCCGATAAAGTGATTGATACTGATTTGCTGTATGTCAAAAATAACGCGTGAAATGTATGGTGTTCAAATTTTAAATTTCAATGAGTATTCAGCAACGCAATGATTAATTTTTAAGCTAACACTAATCCTATCCTTGACTGACCTAATTTAATATTATGAATTTTGCCTGAGAATTTGAACAATTATGTTGCAAATCATTGTCTAGTCAAAATATTGAATAGTTTCTAGGTGCTAACACACAGCGCTAGATCCACATGTACTGGTGTAGTGACCCAACCAGTTTAGCACATGTGCAACTTACCCATGTCACTAAACATTCCTACCAATATCCTATTGAATCCTAACTGCACCCCTTAATGTATTTCTGTCTAATAAATTATATCCTAAAATTGCTTTCCAAAATTCCTTTAAACACGCATTATCCCATAGACCACATATTTGGACTCTGATTCTTTTAATTTGACCATGCATATAATGCAGGTATAAAATAAGAGCATTTTTTCAAAAGCACCCATTATCATTCCACATTACCATTATTCCATTTGATTCCACATTCAATTTTCATTGCACTCCTGTGCAGCAAACCATGTTCAGTTAAGGGTTTAATTATAATATTATATAAATTGTCCCAATAAAAAGTATTCAAAAAAAAAATTAAAGATATGTTCCATTGTATAATAATCACTCCAGGATGTCTAAAAATAAAACATATTATTGTTCATTCCTACCCCAATAATAGGCAGTGTATTATCATTACACTTTGATGACCGTGTTAAATTGTGTAAAAAAAGACTGTGTAAAAACAGAATTGACTGTTATTTTAACTTGGTAACTCAAAAATAAAAATTTGACAAAGCATGATATTACGGGATCTTTCAGAAGCGGTGTGAAGTAAACCGCGGGTGCTTCAAGTAACCTCTGTTATTATGGAGGGAGGGCAAGCCCTGCGAGTAGATGCCAGTGAATTGGTAAACTTAAACCTATCTATGACCACCTAGGATGGCGAAGAGGCAGCCTCGCTGGTGCGGGAGCTGGTGCTGATCCTCATGCGGCTGGGCTGCTGTAGTGGGCGCATGCAAGAGGGGGCTCTGCGAGTGGACGCCAACGTGTCCGTCAACCTGGCCGGAGAGAGCTTCGGGACACGCACCGAGGTAGGGGGCATTTCTCTTCTCACATTAAAAAAATTATATTTGTAAAGATTTTTCGCTGACTATCATCAGGGTAATCTTCATCCTGTAGGCTGTAGTCTGAAACAACTCTGCGGAACTGCAGTTGTAACAGTTACGTAGATTTCACCTCCAGTAATTCCTCACTATCTGAGTTGGAACCAGAATTTTAAACAAAATGTAAGTGTGAGAAAACCATTGTTAAAAAGATGTTATTTTTGTCAACTTCTTAACTGATTTCATGAATTCGAATGAAGGAAATCTAAATGAAAGCATGAATGTTTGTGTATTCATTCATGACAAAAACGCAGGTGTGTATATTCAAAACGATAAACTCACAATGCATTTGTACAAGTAACGCCTCTCGCACGTTAAACAATTTGAACACCAAATCTTTTTACGAATTTAATCTTCTGAATACGGTTTTAAATTAAGCTCAAAGCCACCTACATAATATTTAATCAAATAATGATATTATTTTAAATAAAAGAATACTTTGTTTTAAAACCACAGAATTTATTATGATGAAGGCCAACCGGTTTCGCTTGGATCAAGCTTCGTCAGGGCACATATAATAACTAAAGAAAAATACAGAGTTAACAGGTATATATAGGTACAACAGTTAATGATAGAGTGAGACAGTATATAATACAAAGAAGGAAGAGAGAAAGCATGTATTAGAGGGAGGGAACAGTTGAAAGTGCTTAATATATATTACGAAGAATTGGTAAATAAACAAGTGTACATAATAGAAACATAATGATGTAATGTTAGGGGCAGACAAAGATCCTATATTGAATTTATATATGAAACGACATTTTACATTGTTACTGGAAAAGAAGGTATTTGGATACATAATAATAATTAAATGGGTGAGTTATGGAATAAAACAGAGTGATTCGTAGCATCAAATGAGGGTGAAGTTGACAATTGATGGGATAAAGTTTGATTTACAGGAAACATATTTAAAATAGGGCTAAAGGATACATTTTTTGATTATTAAGTAGGTTAAGTGATAAATTTGATTTTAAAGATTTCCTAATTTCGAGTGCTTCTAAATTGTCTAATCTAATGCCTATCCCGTTTTTATGTAAAAGACTAATTCCTGTAGTTTTTTCGAAAGTATGGTTTGATGAGATTAGATGGTTTGCCAATTCAGAGAACCCGGTACCATTTAAGCAACGTAAATGTTCTTTAACTCTAGTGTTAACATTTCGTGCTGTTTTTCCAACATAAAACGCGGGACAATCATTACAGTTCAGTTTGTAAATGCCAGAATGGCTTAAATTATCATCTTTATCCTTTGTATTGATTAAAAATTTACCGAGATTATTATTTGTGTAGTAAGCGGTTTTATATCTGTAGGGAGGTTCTTAACACTTAAGGTGGAAAAAACTGTTTATGAATAAAACTTCACGCCACTGGTAATTTTGATTGAAGTTGTCGTTAAGTGGGAGTCCTGTTGAAAAGGAATTTATTTGTGGAAATTTGTTTTAATTTCTTATTAAGGATTTTATTGATTAAGTTCGAGTCATATCCATTATTTACCGCTATTTGCTTGATTACAGACAATTCGTTTGTAAAATTAATACTAGACAGTGGCACGGAAACTAATCTGTGAATCATTGAATGAAAGGCCGAATGCTTATGAGATATAGGATGATTCGATGTGTTATGAATAGTTATGTCTGTGTAAGTTGGTTTACGGTAAATATTGAATTCGATTTGATTGTTTGATAGAGATAGTGTAAGGTCTAAAAAGTTTAAGGACGCATTAATAGCTAATTCTAAGGTGAACTGTATTTGAGTGTGAAATGAGTTTATAAGTTGGGAGGAAAGAATTTAGTTGACGTTCTGTACCCGTCCAAATGCAAAAAATATCATCTACATATCTTTTTCCATATTAGCACGTTTTTAAGGAGAGGGGATTTACAATCAAAAATGTCGTTTTCTAAATTATCCATAAATATATCCGCCACCAAAGGTGACGTTGGGGCCCCCCATTGGCAAACCCATATTTTGTTTATAAATAATATTGTTGTATTTAAAATAGTTTTGGTTTAGACAGATGTTAAATAAGCGAGAGATCATTAGTAAAAACCCTCGGAGTTTAGAATTATTCAGTAATTTACTAATCAAGGATTTACTTTCTGCTATTGGAACATTAGGGAACAAGTTTATTACATCAAATGAAATAATTTTACTATTACTGGGAATAACTAAGTCTTTTAACTCACTGATGAGTTCTAGCGAATTTTTAATGGTATATTTTGGTGAAAACACTTTTGTATTATTAAATAGATTTGTGATAAATGAAGCTAATTTGAAAGTTGGGGAATCACAGCAAGAAACCACAGGTCTAATGGGGTATTAGGTTTATGGATTTTCAGAAATCCATATAACTTGGGGGACTTTTGGGTTTTTTGTTAAAAATTTTACTTGGTTATATGTGTCATCAATAAATATTGGGGTTTTACATGATTTTAATGTAGTTTTGACGTTATCTAAGTATTTACTAGTTGGGTCTTGAGGTAAAATTACACAATTATCTTTATTAATGAAATCTTCCATTTTTGAGTGATAATCACTTTATTTATAATAATAACAGTATTGCCTTTGTCAGCTTTCGTTAAAATTAATTTATCTTTCTCTAATTTCTCTAATGTTTGACATATGGAAAGTTTCTTGATTGGAACTTGGTTTGAATTTAGGGATAAGTTTTTTAGTATTTCGGCACTTTTATAAAAAGAAATTATTAGGGCGTCTATATAGAGCAGTCTCTATGTCGACAGCAACGTTTTCAACCGCATCACTGAAGTTCTTTTTTATTGTAATTAAGGTTATGTTTAAGGCCTTTTGAGAGTAGAGCCAATTCCTCTGGAAGAAATTTTGTAGACGATAGGTTCTGTACTCGATCAAAAACTGGTGATTTGTTGTTTCAGGAGTGTTTTTATGCAGTTTATCGGCTAGGCAGAGGTTTTTTATTTTTTGTTTAGAATTTCACTTTTTTAAATGATTTTATTGATGCTAAGTGTCTGACTTTGTCGTCAAACACGGACCATTCCAACGGGTGGAGTTGATGCACTAGTTCCGTATGTAACACATATAGGTTTAGTTTAATGGCGTTGCGTTGTTTGTATGCACTTTTAGGTCTTCTTTAAGCCATGCTGTTTTGGCTTGAAACACTGAATGATTGGAAATTGATTGACTTTTTAACACGATTAAAATAACCATTTAAATAATTAGGAAACACTTTAAATTTTAAACATTGTTTGTAGAAGAATATATTGATACACATAACTCTGTACTTAATCGAATAATTTTTTATACATTATTGCTTTTACTAGCTGTACTTGCTGATATAATTTTTTCGTACGAAGCAATCACATGGTGGTTGGACATTATATTAAATAAAAGAATACTTTGTTTAAAACCACAGAATTTATTATGATGAAGGCCAACCGGTTTCGCTTGGATCAAGCTTCGTCAGGGGATATAATAACTAAAGAAAAATACAAAAAATATAGGTACAACAGTTAATGATAGAGTGAGACAGTATATAATACAAAGAAGGAAGAGAAAGCATGCATTAGAGGGAGGAACAGTTGAAAGTGCTTAATATATATTATTACCCCAGAAAGATAATGAAATGTTAGGGGCAGACAAAGATTTTAAGGAAAGGGCGAATTTCTTTCGGGGGTTTTGGGGCCCCCAAAAAAGGGGTTTGGGGGTTTGAAAAAACAGAAAAGGAGTTATTTTATTGGGTTTTGGTTTTTTTTTCGGTCTTTTTTGTTATTGTTAAAAGTTTTAAGATTTTCCCCCGGGCCAAATTTTTTCAACAAATTTTTTTATGTTAACCCCTTTTTTTGGAAAGGTTTTGGGGTCAAAAATTAAAGGGGGCCTTACACTTTTTTTAAACCTTTGTTAAACCGGCTTCCCCCCAAACCCGGGGAATTTTTTTAAGGCCCCCCGGGGGGGAAATTTTATTTAAATTTTTTTTATTTTTTTAAAATTTTTTTGTGGTAAAATTTATTTGTGATTTCAAAAAAGAGAAAGTTTTTTTCCGGCTGGTTTTGGGGGGGGTATGTTAGTGGGGTTTTAAAGGGGAAATTTATTTGGGAATTTGGTTTAAATTTATGGTTTTATGGCAATACCAAAAATTTTTCCGCCTTGATTACAGACAATTCGTTTTCTAAATTAATACTAGACAGTGGCACGAGGAAACTTTTCTGTGAATCATTGAATGAAAGGCCAGGTTTGTTTAGATATAGGATGATTCGATGTGTTATACTAATAGTTATGTCATTTCTGTTGGTTTACGGTAAATATCAAATCGATTTGATTGTTTGATAGAATAACTAAGTCTTTTAACCTCACTGATGAGACTTAGTTATTCTAAAGTAAGACTTAGTTATTATTAGTTATTCTAAAGTAATAGTAAAATTATTTCATTTTGATGTAATAAACTTTGTTCCCTAATGTTCCAATAGCAGAAAGTAAATCCTTGATTAGTAAATTACTGAATAATTCTAAACTCCTGAGGGGTTTTACTAATGATCTCTCGCTTATTTAACATCTGTCTAAACCAAAACTATTTTAAATACAACAATATTATTAAGCGATAAACAAAAATATGGGTTTGCCAATAGTCAGAATTTACAACGTCACCTTTGGTGGCGGATATATTTATGGATAAAGTTTAGAAAACGACATTTTTGATTGTAAATCCTTTAACTCCAAAAAACTTAGCTAATATGGAAAAGATATGTAGATGATATTTTTTGCATTTGGACGGGTACAGAACGTCAACTAAATTCTTTCCCTCCAACTTATAAACTCATTTCACACTCAAATACAGTTCACCTTAGAATTAGCTATTAATGCGTCCCCAAACTTTTTAGACCTTACACTATCTCTATCAAACAATCAAATCGAATTCAATATTTACCGTAAACCAACTTACACAGACATAACTATTCACAACACATCGAATCATCCCATATCCTCATAAGCATTCGGCCTTTCATTCAATGATTCACAGATTAGTTTCGTGCCACTGTCTAGTAGTATTAATTTTACAAACGAATTGTCTGTAATCAAAGCAAATAGCGGTAAATAATGGATATGACTCAGACTTAATCAATAAAATCCTTAATAAGAAATTAAACAAATTTCCACAAATAAATTCCTTTTTCAACAGGACTCCACTTAACGATAACTTCAAATCAAAATTACCAGTGGCGTAGGATTTTATTCATAAACAGTTTTTCCACCTTAAGTGTTAAGAACCTCCTTACAGATATAAAACCCGCTTACTACACACAAATAATAATCTCGGTAAATTTTTTTAATCAATACAAAGGATAAAGATGATAATTTAAGCCATTCTGGCATTTACAAACTGAACTGTAATGATTGTCCCGCGTTTTATGTTGGAAAACAGCACGAAATGTTAACACTAGAGTTAAAGAACATTTACGTTGCTTAAATGGTACCGGGTTCTCTGAATTGGCAAACCATCTAATCTCATCAAACCATACTTTCGAAAACTACAGGAATTAGTCTTTTTACATAAAAACGGGATAGGCATTAGATTAGACAATTTAGAAGCACTCGAAATTAGGAAATCTTTAAAATCAAATTTATCACTTAACCTACTTAATAATCAAAAAAAATGTATCCTTTAGCCCTATTTTTAAATATGTTTCCTGTAAATCAAACTTTATCCCATCAATTGTCAACTTCACCCCTCATTTGATGCTGCTACGAATCACTCTGTTTTATTCCATAACTCACCCATTTAATTATTATTATGTATCCAAATACCTTCTTTCCAGCAACAATGTAAAATGTCGTTTCATATATAAATTCAATATAGGATCTTTGTCTGCCCCCTAACATTACATCATTATCTTTCTATTATGTACACTTGTTTATTTACCAATTCTTCGTAATATATATTAAGCACTTTCAACTGTTCCCTCCCCTCTAATACATGCTTTCTCTTCCTTCTTTGTATTATATACCGTCTCACTCTATCATTAACTGTTGTACCCTATATATACCTGTTAACTCTGTATTTTTCTTTAGTTATTATATGTGCCCTGACGAAGCTTGATCCAAGCGAAACCGGTTGGCCTTCATCATAATAAATTCTGTGGTTTTAAAACAAAGTATTCTTTTTATTTAATATAATGTCCAACCACCATGTGATTGCTTCGTACGAAAAAAAAAAAAATGATATTATTATCGCGTTTACATATTCTGTTGTTATTTGAACAGATAAAGAATATAGGTTCCGTTCGCGGCGTAGCAGGCGCTATAAAATACGAGGCGGCACGGCAGGTGGCAGTCTTAGAGGCCGGGGGCACCATCGTCAACCAGACCATGACCTGGGGATCGCCTCCTCAAGGCCACGCTGGCCATGAGAGACAAAAGAAGTTCAACAAGACTACAGGTATTATTTTGTTGATCTTTTAATGGAGCAGCAATACAAAGGATGACAGATGAAACTACTGCTCGTCTAATGACTGCCTTGGTACAGCTAGCCTCTGTTAGCTAAGTTCTCTATCATTGCACAAGCAAAATTTACACTTATAACGATTTTGGATGTCTGAGAGTCACCAACAATCGAACATATCTCAAAACACTTGAAGAAGAACTTTTTTAAAAGCTGGATGCCGGGAGACCAATGAAAAATAAGAATATATTTTAAAAGTAAATGCGATAATAAAAATCAAATGAATACATTTCGAATTTAATTAATTAAAATTTGTACCTCCTTTGCTTCAATATTCCAAGAAATGGTAATGCCATAGTTCCCCCCTCTCTCCCCCTCTCTCGTATGGTCACATTAAATATATCGTCGCTGGAAAGGCAAAGGCTTTGGTCAAAAACGAGTTAAATATGCAGTTTTAATCAGTTTTTTTTTTCTGCATCTAACACTTTGACTCTCGTTAGATTCTGAAGATTTTTGTGGCGCTTTAGCCATCTAAAATATATTTACATTTGGGAGAAGGCTTGACTCAAGCGACACAAGTTTGGGACTTTTTTAGCTTTTTGTCGCTTTAGGTAACTCAATGTAAGCATTGAATTTTTCAAAATCGAATCGTGTTCTGAAGACTTATTAGTTTTATTGTAAAAAAACTTTAAAGTGACCTGGTGTTTAAAAAATTTTCCAAAATTGCACTTCAGCCCTTTTTCCTTTCCGGCGTCGATATATGTATGTAGTCATTGTCCCATATTAGTTTAAATGCCCATGACAAAAATAATTATTACTCTTAATAATCCGATTTTAACCATTGCAGATACATGCCGAGCCAAATCTACCTCCCTTGGTATTAAATATGACAGAAATGACGAACTTAGACCTGGTTTGTGTACCGTTCCTCCGGAAATCCATCCCAGAGCTTC